>JAHHUK010000034.1:0-124389 GCA_018703695.1 Prunus fruticosa
TGGTATCCCGGCAAGTGATGTTAAAAACTTCAAACTGACCGTACAGGTGGACGGTGGTGTCGTGGCGCAAAAGAGCAAGCCTCCCGCGCAATGGAATCAACTCAATTGTAGACTGACTTGGTCCTTCAGCGATCTCAATGAACTCATCAAGGTCTCAACGTACGAGGGCGTTACCTCGTGTTTTGCCAGGCTGGATCTCACTGATGGCCCCTCGACGCCTAGTGTCTTGGACATTCAATTCTCGATTGCGGGCAAGACACTCAGCGGAACCCAAGTGATGTTGTCGAGCTCTCAATCAGAGAATTGTGGTGCTCGCTATCAACTGACCAAGGTGAAGTGCGAGACGAGAACTGGCCGATTCTGGTGCGAGCCGCCCGTTTAATAAACGAACTAAATTAATCAAGTTCACGACCCGCAATGTGCTGTGTCCACTCGTGGAATTGTTGCTTAAGCATCTTTGGTTTCTAATTCGTTAACGACAGCCTTCTTAAGGAGTTTTATTTGAGGCTGACTTTATAAACTCAAAAACCAGTAGAAAGACAAATGCCCTAACATCTAGATTATAAGTGTTTGCCGAGTTCCACGTTGGCTAACAAAGAGTAAGTTTCGTTGGCAGGATCGCGCAACCATGAATCGTTCTTATGCACACATCTTTTGCCAAGCCAGGCGATATGTTACAAAGGGTCAACTCTTCATTGGTCAGTCAATGTGGCATGTTTGCGGTTTAGCCACGGCCTATGTCGGCGTTCTTCCTTAGTGTCTTCGGTGCAATAGCAGTTGGGTCTGATTATTCCACCCTCGTTTGGGTACTTGAAAAACCGGCCACAACACAGGCTGCATTTGGAGCTGTCGGTGATTGGGTGGCATTGCTCCTCACTGTCGTACTTGTTGTAGACTTCGTAAGGGGCCCCGGTCTCTGCGAATCCGAACGAGGCGAGCTCTGTAACGAGTGCGAAAACAACCAAGGCAATCATGAACTTCATCTTGTTATACCTCCCGACTAGATGGGGCTGTGTTTGTGCGTAGGTTATTTGCTGTTATGTATCGGTGTCGATTTGATTATCTTTTAATGTGTACCCTTTATTTTCTATTTTGCATATGGCTACTTCAAATGAGTGATTCGATATCGGGCGGCTCGAGGTTGGGTGAGAAGATTGCGTGACAACTTGTCACCTGAGGCGCACGCATTTGCGATGTGGCACCCTAAAGCGGCATAGCGGCTGACGTAATAACGTAATGAAAATATAGACAGCTTTGGTATTGTTAGATGACTTCACCTGTGCACTATTGCTCTGTCCATTGCGTAGCGGGAGCGGAAGGGAAGATTAATCGCGAGCTCGTTCGAAACAGACACATGCCTTCATAGTGTTAAATTTAGATTTCAGTGTCCCTTAAAGGGGGCCAGAATAGAGACCAAATCAAGCTACCTATTAATTTGTCCAATATTGCGAGCGACTGCCAATTGCAAGGGCGCCCAACGAACCCGACACAGAGTGGTCACTCTAAAACTCATCAACTTTTATTCGGTCGCTCGTTGGTATCGGCGACACTAAACTCATGCTAGGTAAAGTTTGAGACACAAGTAACACAGTTGTTGTTCGGCTTATTGATCCTTTTCGTTCAGTACCTCGACATAGTTGGCTGGATACAATCCTATCCGTTGGTCGATTCTGCCCTTGCACCAGCCCTGCTCGTCCTCATCTTCTAGCTTCTCGAACACATCGCCCTGTTTGAACGTGAGCTCGTCAGCCTCGGCGCCCTCGTAATCATAGAGGGCGCGCACTGAGACACCCTTTTGGTGATGATTAAGCGGCTCGTGCGGGTGCAAATGATGAACAAGGTTATTTTTGTTGTTGTTGTGGTTGCTGTTAGTGACTTTGATGTGGTGATTTGTGCTAGTGCTACTACTACTACTATTCGTGCTTGTACTTGTTGTGATTTGGTTTGAATTAAGGTTTTGGTTCGAGTGTACGTGGACATCAACGCCGCCTCCACTGTCACCACTATCGGCCACCGAGCCGTTTGTTGTCGTCGTGAAACTGTCATTCCATTCGGGTAGCTCCTCATTAAATCTGTGCTGATTAATAAGTGTGACTCCATCATTTGACAGGACAACCTTCTTGGCCTTTGGGTCTTTGATAATCTCGCGGAACTCCTCCGAGAAAGCCTCAAATTGGGGCCAGCTCATGCTCATTCCAATCCCGTAGGTGTTGGACCACCACTTGAGGTCTTTGGCAGGGTCGGCATTCTGTAAGGTGTGCCTGAATTCTTCATAAATATTTGGCAGCTCCGGATCTTTCGAGATATTGAGGCAGTCGTGTATGTCGAATAGAACATCCTTGAAGAATTTCAGTCTCTCCTCCTCCATCTCTTGGCACTTTTCGAATACTTGCGTCATCTCTGTGACATAACGCGGGTTCATTTGCCCGATCTCTTTCAAAGCCAACTCGTACTTTTCCTTGCATTTCACAACCTCCTCGCGAGCTTTGGCTACCCGCTCTTTTATCTTTCGCACCTGGTCGACTGAAAACGAAGAGTCCTGAGAGGCGTTGCGTTCTTGATTGACGAGCGTTCGCTCATTCTTGCACGCCTGATGATACTCTTGTTTGCACTTATTGACTCGTTCCAGAGCCTTGGCCCAAGGTTTCTGGACTCGCTTGAACTCTTCGTCTAGCTCTTTTTTCTCTTTGATTTGCATCATTGACTTGTGAAACTTCTCTTTTTGCCACTGCTTAATCTCGCTCACAACATTGTCGAGTAGCTTGTCTTTGACACGCAAATGGAGCTCCTGAAGGCGATCCGACTCGGATAAAACCGCTTTCCAAGCAGCCTCGGTGGTCCCATACTCGGGACCTCGCGATATCGTATCGTTCCACTTCTTTGACCAGCCATGTAGGCTTTTGGCATAATTCTTTTCAATATCACATCGTTCTTGAACGAGTTGCACGAGGTCGCCGCAAAGCCTAAAGCCATCCTCGACGCGCTTTGTAGTCTTCTTGTAGTTGCCTGGCTCCCAAAACTCTCGCTGGCTGCGCAAGTTGATATTGCCTCGTCCGAATGATTCGACATTGTCGGCAGCACACTCTTGGGGTCCAATTTTGGCGTTATCAGTCGGTGCAATCGGTCGCGTAGCCCGTAGTCGAGCTTATATTGTTGTGTCTTGCAATATGATGGCACTTGATGGCAAAATATTCGATTGTTCAGTTAGATGGGATTTTGATAATTTAAGTAATAGATGTTGAAGTGTCGGGTTGTGACATTGAGATTGTTAAGTAGTGGAGTTTGTAGGTGGAAAATAATGAGAATGCAATCGTGATTTGTATTTTTTGTTGCAATAGATGAAATTGATTCGTGTAATTGAATGAAAGATTTAGTTAGAATTGCCTCGGAGTCCCTGTCAACTTCATGGGATCAATATTAGGGACATATGAAAAAGTTGCTTGCTTGTTGCTCGCTATCGCTTGCTAACGTCTCGACGACACACTAGCCGCCAAAAATATGCGAAACTTGGATTGTGTCAATAAGTATGAATGTTGTTGCTGACTACAAAATGTTATTTGAATTGCAAACATCAATAAATACATGGATATCTATCGACAGGACAGGGAAGTCGCTAATAGAGATAATAACTCATGTGGATGCTTGTTTCAAGTGGCTGGAAAATTGGAAGATCAAAAACAAAGCGACACACAATGTCAATAATGCCGATGACAACCTCGCACCGTGCGCAGGTGTGCTATCTTTTCTCTGTGAGCTTCTGCGTGCGATTGTGTTGAATCAAGGTGAGTTGCAGGCTGGCTTAACAGCTTAGCGCCTGTAATAAGCGACCGCAAATGTCTGACTTGTGACAACACCGTTGGCGCTCTTATGTTGGCGTAAATACAAAAACAAAACAAACTTTTGAGCGTTCGATTGCGATATCCGCAACCGCTAGCTTCTGGACTTGGACTCGCTTGGAGATAATAAATAAACTAGTCAAGATGTTGACGCGAGATTGATGGCGATACTGTTGCTGGCGGCTGAGATCTGGGGGTGATGGCAAATAGTGGAGAGATGCGAGAAAGTCACATACACAGAACTCGTTGCGGTCTTATTAAATGAGAATGTTAATTTGAGAAGAGAGTGCAACACCAATGCACAAGCGTACACGCACAAACCAGTAGACAGGCATACGGACTCGCGCACACGGGCGCTCGCTCATTGAGGGGTGAAAGATTTAGTTACCGCGCATTTTGCGGCCGCTCGATCTCGACCTGGCCAGAGCTGGAGCAAGCAGAGCCAAGAGAGCTTCTGTCGAGCTTGCTTTCCAGTGGTCTAGCAGTGGCAGCGGCGCTATCTATCCATCGCGTCCAGCTCCATATTCCTCGCCCATGCCCGCGTGCCACTGGCTCTGCTACACTTTGATACAACAAGTGCGGCAGGCGCGCGCTCGCACTCACAGTTGGCAAGATAGCCAGTCAGCGGCTGTGCCAATGCGATCTCTGCGACCGCCGCCGCCTTGGGCAGAAGGCGGCGCATTACCTGCAATAGGAGATTCTCGCTCGTTTGCAAATGCGCGGCCACAGCAGCAGCAGCAGCAGCAGCGGGTAGAGTGGCTCGTGGCTCACTGAAGGATCCAAACTAGCTGGACGAGAGCGAGAAAGGGCGCATACATGCAAGCAGTGCTTTGAGTCCACCTTCGCACAGGTGCGTTTCGTTTGGTCATTTGCTGCTTGACGTCGTCGTCGGCGTCGCCAGCACAACCAGCACTTGTTGCAGTGTGTCAGCGAGCGAGCGAGCGCGCGCTTTCGTTCGTTCGTTCGTTGGCTGCCAATGAGCGTGTATGTGTGTTGGGGGCTAATAACAATGGCCACACGGCGACGACGGGCGAACACCCTTCCTGTGCCCGGCTCTCTCACGCCCATTCTTTTGATCTTCATTTGCGTTCCATCCCGCCCAAGCTCAGGACGGGCGGCCATGTGTGACCGAATAGCGAGCTAACGCGCACGCCCGTGATTACGAGAGTGACCATCACACACACACACACACACACACACACACACACACGCACGCACGCAGGCACGCACACGACGCTGCGCAACTAATCAATGGCCAAGAGGAAGAGCGCTTGGTTCTCCCACTCGCCAGACTCGCTTGGCATGCACAATGCAAGCTGATAGATTCCGGCAAACGGCTAACGAGTGAACATTCACACAAACATACACAGGCAAATGAGCCGGCTTCTCCTCACCCTACAAGCTTGGTGTGCATTGTTAAGCTTGCCGGGCCTGGATTTCGACAGCACACGCACCTTTTGCGCCTCCCCCGTCAGTGGCCACCACCGCAGATACCACAAGCAAGTCTAATTCCAACGATAACGAGCAACAACAATGGTCGCGGCCCCCCTCGAAACGGCTCATTGATTCGCGGCAATGGCCCGCATCGTGAGAAGTAAAATGGCTGGTGGTGAGAATTGGTCTGAGCGAAAGTGAAATTTGCTCCTCTTTTTCAATCTTCTTCCTCTCCCTCTTTCAATCTAGCGCGCGCGCGCGCGCGTGAGCCAGTTTTGAGCAGACGAGAGCAAGCCATGCAAGGAAGTGATATAATTCGTCGTCGGTGCAATCAGGACGACCAAAAGTGCAAACAAACGAGCTAAACTTACCTAACGCGTGCAAGCGACTCTGATTCCAGCTCAAGTGAAAGCTCTTCTCTGTTACCATTGTGGTGCCTTATGTGGTCTTGTGATCGTGTTAGTGTCTGTGTTAATGATGTGCAACTCGTGCTGCCGCTGCCTCTTGATGCTGTTTGTTTAATTGTCCAATAGATTGTCTTGATACTGGGCGCGCTCACTTTCTCAAACCTGCTTATCTAACCAACCGACCGCTGAGCCAATGAGTGTGTGTGTGTGTGTGTGTGTGTGTGTGTGTGTGTGTATGTGGGAGAGAGTGAGTGTGCGCGCGTGTTAGATGTCCAATAGAGCCGAGTCAAGTGAGCCGTCGTGTGTTTGTGTGCGTGATGATGAGTTTGAACTTGATGATGGTGATGATGATGATGGTTGATGGTTGATGGTCAGCGTGTTTGTGTCTACGTGATGGGTCAATAGGCACTTGCAGTCAGGTAGGTTGATTGGTCATCAATAACCTTGTGTGGTGTTTACGACTTCCTGTGCGTCTGTTCAAATGCCCTGCACTTGCTCTCGACTCTTCAATTCAATTAATCGGCCGGATTTGTCTTGTTGTATTTTATTGTATAGGGTGAGCAGATTCGTCGTCTCGTTCAATACAATGAGAATAATACTAAGGACTCACGTGTCACGTAATGACGACCAATTCACAAGTGGCATGGTGCGCGGGAGACGTATCACTCGCTTGTTTGCTCGCAAAAAGCTGCCACCGCTGATCGATTTGTATTTTACATAATGGCGGATAGATGCGGGCGACCGGAAGAGTTTGGCAAGACACTTGCAAACGAGCGAGCAAGTTAGCGAGCACACAGAGACACCCGCTGGGTCAATCAATCGCGCTCTCTGTGGCACGAAGGAGTGTGCTTTTAATTTGCTAGAAAGTTTCTCTTCGCAATGGGACTTTTAAACTTCGAGCGCCCGCCAAGACGCCTGGGGCGTGCTCACCAAGACGTTGACCGCCGAGCTAGCTTGCTGTCTCGCTCGTTGAACTGTGTGCAGAGCGCGAAATTTAAGCAGCCAGGCCGCTCGTGCGGCACACAGACACAGAAAATGAAAGAGCTGCACTGCGTTCTCGGCGACGAACAAAACTCCATGTTGTTTTTTTTTGCAGCTACAAATTGCCACAACGAAATCAAAACAATCCGATTTGCTATTGTCACTTGTTGCAAATGGGATCTCGAATCTCGGGTATTGAATTTCATCTCCATCATAGAAATACCAATCGCCAATATATTCATCATATCTATCATGGGCAACTGACTGATTAACATATCAATATCTAAAATGAACGCACGCTTTATGCTCGATCCGGCTGGACAAATGTAGCCAACCATTGCCAACTTTCACATTATATTTGTAAATCACACACCTACGAAATACGATACCTCTCACAATCCTCTAAGTTGTTTTATGTTTGCATTGTATCTGTGAGAAATGGATCACAGAGAATACCACCAGTAGTGGGATAAGATCACTTTTTATCATCTAGCAACACCCAGGCTAGTCTCTGCAATTCGGGTTGTCCACCACCAATCGATATAAAAAAAGATTTCTTGAAGATCGTAGACTGAATTTGTTGATCGATATCTCCAATAACCTGTCTCTACCAAATCAAAATGGATCCAATTAGCAACTCAAGGGACTCTTGTACCGATATCGATGATCATGGAGGACAAGCTGGCCCGCTACCGCCGCTCACTCAAGTCAAAATACTTCGCCGTCCAAAACCGAGTGAGACCAATCATTATTCCAATCATCAGCAATCAACAGGCAATGATATCACAAATCAGACAACAGCACTTAGCACCAGCGCAGCTGGCAACGCCATAAAGCCCAACTATACGACACCAGCAGCGAGACTTACTAGTGAGCAAACCGCAACATCCTCGGCGCAATACGAGGCCGAGTGGCCTAGCCTGGGCGACGCTTTATCTAACTGTCCGGGATCTCAGAGGCAACCGCAACAATCACAGCCCTGTATCGCCGAACCAAATGGGATCATATCGAGGCCGGGTATCAGTAGCTCTAATGGACATGAATCTAATCACATGAATAGTCGGCAGTCTGACCGAGCGAGCGGCGGTATCAATAGACTGCAGCAGTCTCAGGGCAAAGCACCCTTAAAGACTTATAAAGAGAGAGCTGACGAGTATGCTAAGGCACGTCTTCGCATTCTTGGCTCGGCGCACTCGGAGGACGACAAGAAAGATGATCCACTACCAAGTGGTAGATAGCACCTGCATTAAGCGATTGTTCCCCCTTCTCTGTCTTCGGTATACTCTCAGAATCAATCACAAGCTTATAATGGAAGAAAACTATGTTCATGCCACTTAGTTATAGGTTTGAAGACTTTTCAGACTTGATTTGTACGAGTCACATAGACAAGTTTAGTAGTTTATTGAATTCTGCGAGTTTAGGTCTTAATATAGATTCAAATTTAATTCTCATCGCAGAAAAGCGAAGCGCCTCGACACGGAATCGCATGGCCAATTTTGATTAATATATAACTTCATTGCGCTAGCATGGCGAGAGTCTGTACTTGCGGTCGTATGCTTGTAATATGCCCATGGTGGTGGATATAATGCCCAACATTGCAATCACACTTGAGTGTACGGGAATCTTGTTAACTGCCGTGTAAGGGATCCAGAAGTCGCACGAGTTCTTGATGAGATCACAGCTCAGTTTTGGGTTGCTCTTGAACCACTTGATGGGTGTACCCAGGTTCAAATTTCTCAACTCACTGTTGAGGTTATCCTTGCCGCTAACTCGTTTATGTTGAATGACACAGACTAATTCGTAGGCGTCCCTTAGCAGGCTGGTTGAGACCGAGTACAGCCAAAATTTGTTTGCCCGATCAGTCCAAACCTGTTTGCCGTCTTTGGTTTTAAATAAACCGATCTGATCAAGCCAGAGTACGTGGTCGGCAAACATCTGAAATGAGAGCATAAGCTTTGAGGTAAATGCTGTCATCCTGACAATTGGATCATTGAGTTGCATGGATCTGAGGGCGGCGTAGAGTTGATCTGTACATCGTCCAAATGAGACGAGACGTCGACATGATATAAAATATGTTTCCAGCTCGCGTAACTTGTAGAAGAGCTCCAACAATTGCACACCACCCTTGGCATATCTTCTGTAATAGACTTGTAATATAGAATTTATAAACTTGGTCGTATATTGGAACAATCGAATAAGCTTCTCTCTGCCCTGTGTTTGAGCATTAAATTTCACAATTTTCTCGAGTGAGCTCATGTTGGAGCTTCTTTATGTTGCTGCTCCCATTGATGGACAATCTTTGGATAGTTGAATCGGGATGTGTCAGGTTGACTTGTTGCAACAATTAAGTGGTGACATAATGAACGGCCGATAACGGTGAAGTAACCTGTTGTTACCAGATGCACCTAGGAATAGGTAAATTAGGTGAGCCCATGTCAATATTCAAGCATGCCACCTGTAACAGCTGATATCAGTTGCCATTCAATTAAGCCGTGTGTGTGAGCGTTAGTATGTGCTTGTTAGCCATTCCTTCAAGAAGTTAATGGGCGTGCAGGAAGAGAGAATGCTTGTCACATCGCTCACAGGGCATGGCAACCAGCCTCGCGCTGGCCGGGCGATAATTATGCTCGCACTACCTTGCAACAGGTACTTGAATCGGCAGCTTGACTTAGTGTGCGCAAGTCAATTTTGTCGACGTGTGTCGAAGGGTTTCTTCTCCACTCAATGAGGTGGAGAAGAAACCCCAGAGGTACTGTGTGTGATTTACACTGGCACATGGAAGCGTCCCACTCTCGTCAACACCCTACAATAGATCTCGCTATAATAGATCTTACACTTGATCTCCTGATTTGCCTTCACTATCATGAGTACTATTGATGAAGTTCTGCCCGCTCATTACGCTACTTAATTGGCTGACTCTGCGAATGCAAATGAGCTAGTCAACTAAATGAGTGCAAGCACCTCAGAGCCTTGCAGATAAAACTTACGCTTTGATGTCTTGTTCGTACGGGTCATCACGCAAGGACTTGGCAATCAAACTCTCAAACGCGTCGAGCTGGCTACCTGTTTAAAAGTTATTCGCATGCGCGAGTATGTGTTTATTACAAGCAATCGAAATTAAACTTTCACTTCTCCACCTGAAGATTATTAGTGTTCGCTATTGAACTAAGAAAGTTTGATTTCGAGGGTTAGTGGAAGTTGTCGTGAACATCTCATGTAGCATTGTGTTCATGTCGAAAATCAATGACATCGGCGCAAAGCCCCACCGGAACCCAACACTCCGCGCCTAGAGATGGTTTAAGGTTCATTGAGAATCACTTTCATGCTCACTGTCACAATTTCACTATACCGCTCCTTTAAACACCCGCTACACTAGCCACTTGCATAGAAGCTCGAGTCGTTACTCAGGTTCACGCAGGCTGAGTTCCACCAAGTCTACAGTATGGGGCCTCCATGCTGCGCCTAGTCCGCGTCTAGTCTGCGACCAGAGATGTCTTGCGCGCAAATACTTCGTCATTCCCCAGTGCATGCAGGCCGGCCATCTCGAGCCACATATCGTGTCTTCCAAGACCATTGAGCTGTTCGATGATCAAATCACCAAGGCGCTCTTGTGTAGTAGTGTCCATATAAACTAGAACATTTCGGTAAAACACAATCAACCGGGATGGATCTTATGCGACCTTGATAAGGTCCAACTGCAAGGCAATTGCTGTGAACACTGATTGTTGGCTAGTAGCCCAAGACACATCGCACTGGTTCTGCTGGGCTCCCGATGACACCCCTTTGTCGATAAAACACTTAACGTTTCGAGGTAGAACTTGTTCGTCGACACGGCAAACGATGTCGACGACAATGACAGTGACGATTTGCGCGTCAGTTACGCACAACAACTCAACCGTCCGAGCCTGATCAATCGGATCAACAATGCCTCGGATTGTGCGCGAATTCGTCTTTCGTCAAATTCGCGAGGGTATAAATTTGCTACCCCATTGTTTCTCGATATTTCAATCTTCTTGTTCTGGCTGTCGGAACAAGAGGACTCACACTAATCGCCAGAAGGCGTCAACCGAGTCTCTCACGCCAATCAGTGAACAACTAATTTCTAATTTCTGCCGCCTCACCTACCGGCTAGAATTGGACACGCGTTACACGCGCGAGTCTGCAGCTTTTTAGGCCCGCATCAGACATTTTTGAGGGCGTGCGCTGGGGCTCGTACTAGAAGGAAGTTTGCGGTTTGTGATTTGTATCCACCGGGATCAGAAAAGTGGACGTGAGCTGAGAGCATAAAGAGCAGCGGCGGCCGGCGCGGCGAAGGTGATGGCGCACGTTCCGAGGCCAATGAGTGAGTTCAGTCGACCCGAAAGGTCGGCCCCCAGGAGCCACCGTGTGGTTCGGTTCGTGTGCGTGTGCGCGTTTGTCCGTCCGTCTGTCTACTTCTTACAACCGCCTTTGTTAGCGGCAGGCGGCTCAAAGTTGCTGGCTGCCCATCGCGTCGTCTCTTGCATCGCGCGAATTGCTCGCTTTCTTCCAGGCCAGGGAAGATCGCTGCATTGCACACACTCGCACACATACCACCACACACACACACACACACACACACACACACACACACACACACACACACACGGCGTAGAGACGGCGGCCGCCACGGCTTCCGAGCGTCACGGCCACGGATGGCCAATGGGGGTTTTGTTGCAGTTTCCAGTCTGCCAGCCATCGAGCGCCCGACCGCCGTCTGCCCTCTCTAGTCTCTTGTGACGCACGACACGGCGGCCACAAATCGAAGCACCGCCGTCACAAACACACACACACACACGCACGCACATAGCAGAAGCAGAGAGAACTCGGCCGAACGAAAAATAAAAAAAGGAACCTCTGCCACACACATTCCACACACACACACACCACTCGGAGACCATCTTTTATATTTATCTTGGTCAGTAGCCCCCTCGACCACTTACAAACTGACTCATATGCTGTCATTATCGGTGACACTCACTCATTATCACGCTAATTGACATTAATCTCACCAAACTTTTGGCTTGCTAATCGCCTGGTCATTAGCAGCGGGATAGATGAACCAGCTATTTAGTTTGCAAGAGCAGTAATATTAAGAGCAACCAGGAGATTAGTATTGGAAACATTCGGATGCAATTCGACAGTATATTTTTAAGTTTTTGGTGGTCACGGTGAACTCGAGTTATCTATTGCAGACGTTTTTTAACGGATTGAAGCACTGCACTTTTCGAAATGCAAGGCTATGTTATATTGAATGAACTGATGGAGCTCTGCTAGTGAATTTTCTAAATTGGACCAATTGACATTTTTAGTATTATCATATGCCACCTAAGTCATTCGCATTTGTACAATCGCCGTTCGTGTATACATAGAGACATACGAGGCAAGCACACAATATTTACTCAGCTTTTGTTTGTTCTCTAGGCACAAGACTGTCTATTATTTGAAGAAAGAATACATAATCAGCATAGCATCAATACACAAAAGCGCATGATTCTTTTGTCTTAACACCAGTGACCACATGAGAGGCTCGTCGGGAGTAACTCTCGTTACTCACTATCGGTTGGGCGCTAACATATTTAGTTACAGATTTTAAGCAAACACTAGATATTACACTTAGATATTATGCAAATGCATGACCCAAAGGCGAATAGCACCAGGAGTAGCAGCACCATATCAGCATCATCCTCAGCTGTCAAATTGGGCTATCACAGCGGCGGCAACAGCAGTCAAGTGACCAGCAGTGCTAGCAACAAAGCCAGTGGCAGCAGTGGCAGTAACAATAATAGCACAGGCAGCACCAGCAGTCACAATAACAACACTAACTCAAAAGCCTCAGATCACAATCATCAGAAACGTGGTAAGAAAAAAACTACTCGTGATAGACAACAGCCAACTAAGGATGATAAATCTGCATCAGCCATGTCGAATTTATCATCCTACTCGCTCATAGATGATGATCACATTGATGATCAGGAGACGATAAATGTTGGGAATCTAATCATTGATCTCGAAAGCGATCTTGAGAAAGAAAAGATCGAGAGCGAACAAGCCAACAACAATGTATTAGAGAGCAACTCAAAATATAGCAACAGCTCGGTCACAAATGCACCTTCGTCAACTTCACAACTAGCAACATCCGCATTAGCACTCTCGCCATCGACACCCTCATCCTCAGCCACCTCAAATCCATCAACACCAAATAAGAATAGCACAGCTAGCAAGTCAGGTCCAGGTCAATCTGAGCAGAATAAATCGACCAGTAAACAGACAAATAATCAAAGATCTAGTAACAAGAAGGACACTGTCTCTAACAACGCAGCCAACTCAAGCAGTCTGAGTAATAATGGTCACAATGTGTCATCGAGAACTGTATTCAAGAGCTCAGCGGACGAACGAGGTGAGCTGAAGATGAAGATAACTCGTGAGACAAAGCCAGGAAAGAACGAGCACAAGATAGTGACTTCGCCCATCCACAAGTCGCCTACGAGTAGTAATCAAGAAACTGGCCTGTATGAACATGGTGCAACCCATGCGCAAGGTACATCCGGTATTTCATCCACGAGAGAGTGCGGAACATCGACCAGTATAGGCACCATCACAGAGCCTGAGTGTCTAGGACCATGTGAGCCTGGAACTAGTGTAACGCTCGAGGGTATAGTCTGGCAAGAAACAGATGGCGGTATCTTGGTAGTTAATGTGACTTGGCGAGGCAAAACCTATGTGGGCGCCTTATTGGACTGCACCCGACATGACATGAACTGGGCTCCGCCCAGACTCTGTGACTCGCCAGCAAGTGATATCGATGCTAAAACAAGCAAAGGAAATCGTGCGAAGAGAATTGTCACCCGTAGCAATGGTATAGGTCTTGATGAAAAAAATCTACTCCAGACAACAGGTAAACTAAGAAATGGCAAAGGAAGGCGTATACCGAGCTCGAACGAGCCTGCAAGCTGTAATAAGAAGCAACGTGAAACATCTGATAAACCAGCGGGCGAGAGTTCAACTGCTCAAATTGATACCAGCGCCCAGCACGCTGACAACATGGCATCGACAATTAGTGAAAATCCATGTCCACCCGTGAGCATGGATACATCAAGCAACAGTATCATCAACAACATTAGTAGTAATCAGCTAGAATCCCCCCAAGAACCTGGCAATAATCTATCAGATAAAACTGGACCTGAATCACCAATTCTTATTGGTTGTAGCGAGCCTAACTGTAACAAGAAGTACCGTAACATGAATGGTCTCTTATATCACCAGAACCATGCTCATAGTGCCGAGAACGAGTCAACAAATAATCAGGAAGACTGTTCATCCTCACTCAAGGATAGAGAGACTAAAGAAGCGGACGAATGTTCACCACCCTCCGATGACAGACTCAGCCCTAGACAACCGAAGATGCAAACGAGCTCACCGTCACAACCCATTTCTCACGATGAGAAATTGGATCAGAGACAACACTTTGCACCACACCAACAAGACCAGAAGAGAAAACGATCACCGAGTCCAGATGTATCTCTTAGATTGAGCAATACATTCACGACTGATCCCATGCATTCACTCTCTAACCCTTATCCTGGCATGAGTCCTCGCGACCATCAACGTCCAAGGCTGAATGATTCACCCAGGATAACTGCAGTTAAGAACGTGAATCAGGATAGACGAAATTCAAGTTCACCCTGCCAAATCGGTAGTGTTCCTAGAGGCCCTGATCATCATGGTCATAAGTCATCTGGCATGAATACAAAGCATCATTCATACGACCCACAAGGTCAAGGCTCATCCTCATCGTCTATCAACCCACAAATAACCACACAATCGTCATTATCGTCCAAGTCAAATTCAAAGCAAGCCAATCCACAGCCACTCTTACCAGTACCGACAGAAGAGGGCATGAAGCCCTCCGGTACATCAACCGGTCCTCCCCCTGCACCCCACCAGGCAAATTGCTACTTCAATCCTGCATTCTTAGCCAACACTTTCAATCCGTATGCACTCCCGCCATACTTTCCACGTCACATGTATGACCCTTTGACACCGCCAAACATTCCCACTTCGAACGCGGCCTTCTTAACGAGATTTATGAACAACATGCGGGTACCACCGCCACCAGACTCACCATCAAGACTACTGAGCCCATCGATGCCCAAAAATGTGCCGTTTCCACCTTTTAAACCTGACTCCGGTGCCATACCGTCGCAGATTCCAACATCACACTCTCTGCCAAATCTATCACCAATGACAAATCCAGCCATGCCAGTGCCCCCACTTCCACCATTATCCATGGCAAATATTCCACCTAACATAAGAATGCCCAGTCCAAGTGATCCCAGTATGCCGCCATCATCGCAACCCCCGTTTCCCGGTTTGGGCCCAATGATGGGTATTCCAGGTATGCCAGTTAACATGCTCAGGCCACCATTGGGTGGGCCGCCAGTGCCAAATCTAGTAGACGATCCATTAGCCAAGCATCTCCCGCGTCGTTTTTGAAATATCTTATTGGAAGAATGACAGTAACCACCACATAGCAATGAGCTTCAGCATGTATGTAAACGGTGTTGCTTGTGATCAGTATCAACTCAGATTGAATAACTAAAAGACTAGCGAATAAAAAAATTAGCTTCAATTTCAATCTAGGGGCTTACTTACTCTTGTTCATCTTGCTATTAACGGGTGCATATGCGCTTCGCTCACAGAACATGCAACGCGCAGTGCCCAAGTTCATTGAGTTCGCCGTGCCATTACAAAATAGCGCTGGCTCACACAAACACGTGTCGAACTTTTTCATCTTTTTCATGTTTGTCATGTAATCTATTCCTCAAACATTGTTCACAGATCAACATGGCCATCAATATTATTATCAGAAGGCTAATCAGTACCGCTCAAAGAAGCGATATTGGTCAGGTTTTTATTCGAGAAGATGTCCAAAGCATGCTGAAAGATATCACGAGATTTGAGGAGAAAAAAATATTCCGACGCCGGCAAGTACCAAGGTTAAAATCACCTAAAATGCTATTCATGACTGACGAGCAGTTGAAACAAGCTAAAGAACTGGCATATGTTCATGCAAAAGCAAGACTTCAGATGCCGCCTGTGATGGCAGCCAATGCCTCAGAGCCGGCGATTCTAGCGCAAGACAAAGAAATAGCAGGATACACCAAGTTCAGATGTATGTTTATTGATATTAGCCCAGGTATTACGGACAGGAATAGGTTGATGTCTGTTCGAGAAACAGATGGAACTTTGCGAGAGCCGACATATGAGGAGCGAACACGATTGAATCACTTGTTCTACCCAGGCAAGGGAAGGTCTTTGGAAGTTCCCAAACTCTTCGAGGAGAAGCACCTGCTCGATTTGATGAAGAGAAAAGAGTATGAATTTGCTCTAAATCGTGCCTGCAATCAATTTGAACCCGACGATCCACGTTATGTCCAAGCAACCAGTTTTATCTATGATTATATCGACGATAAGGGTGATCACGACATGCTCAGATCAACGAGACATTTTGGGCCAATGTCCCTTTATTTAGCCTACAACAAACGTGCTGACGATTTGATATGTGAAATGTTGGAAAAAAATCTCAGTGAGGACGCCATCAAACTAGTCAAAATCTACAATACCTGCCACAACATCGAGTAAGTACTTTCTCAAATGATGTGGCATGCCCGCGCTCCTCTCTGTAATTTTAATGTACTATTCATAACGGGGCGGGTTGCTCTCTCGGAAATGGTTTTGGAACTTCCATGACAAATCAGACATGAGACGCCCGGCTTGTTGTGGCACAGATCGCGATCTCTCCCCTATGTATTTGATTTGATTTGATTCTAACTACAATATCACACACATTATCAATTTGCACAGGTATGATGAGGACAATGATGAGGATCATCTTGGTATCTTGAAAAATTATGCTGAGAATCACTCGTCTAAAAAGTACAATCTTGATCTCGCCTTGCAGAAGCTCAGCAATCGAGATTAGTGTCGTTCTCTGTCGCCAGCATGGAATAGGTAGCGTTACTAGTAGATGGTGTTCGTGTTGTTGATGGAGAGCTCTGGCGCCGATTGGTCGATCTCAACCTAAATTCGATATTACCCGCTACTTTCGAGCCCAATCGGATTACCGTAACTAGTGTTGCAAAGACAAGAACAGTTATCACAAATATGGACATAACCACACCTATTGGTACCATCCAGGCTGGCACCCAATCGGGCGGTTGCCGACGATTTTTGTACTTGCCGCCATCCAAATGGATGAATCTTGTATCATCCTCGCCTATTGAGCCGGACTTTAATGCTGCCTGGCCCCCTATCCTATTGTTATCTTCATTAAACGAGTTTGTCTCTTGATGGCCGATACCGCTCAATTCGTCATGTGTATTGTAGCTTGCTTGGTCATAGGTGCGCCTCGGAAGCACGCGGCCAGGTAGCTGCGGTTGTTGTTGCGAATTGCCATTTATGTGAATTGTGTCCTGTGGTGGTGTGGTCGAGCCATAGAACACGAGAGACCAGGAGTAGAGTGTGCCCTGTTGATCGGCAATGCGTCTTCTTATCTCGTTTCTTATCACAATCGTCCAGTTTCCCTGGGCCCTCTCGCCCCAGAAGTGAACTGTCATGAAAGGCCACTTGTCGAAAGTGTCCTCATCGGTGTCGCGCGGCCTCGACATGAGCAAATGCGACGCCGTACCAGACGGAGAGATCAAAGTGATTCTGAGATTGCCCCTTGGTTGAAACTTCAAGCTAATCCGCGCTTGCACGTGCTCCAAATAGTTGACTGCATTGTCGGTGCCCGCGCATGCGCTCGTGTTCATGGTGACCACTAGGTCCTCTTGTATGGTGCGCTCTGTGGTGTCGACGGGCGTGCGACACACTACCTGAGGGGGCGTCTGTTTCCATCTCAGCGAGGTCTTGACCATGGCCTCGGCGTCCATTAGCCCGTAGCCGAACTTGTGGCTCACCCAGCGGCCGACACCGTTCATTGTCCAGCCACTTTCGTTCTTGAGCGGCTCGTGTCTGGACGTGCTAACAACAATGTGTTGCATATCGCGCCAGGTGAGCTCCGGGTTGGCCTCCAGTGCGAGTGCCACGATGCCCGCCGCTATGGGCGCGCTAGCCGACGTGCCCGTGTGCACTTGTGTGCAAAACTTGGCCGGATTTGGTATTCTGCCACTCTTGAGCGCGTCCGCGTACTCGTTGCTCTGATCGGCCGTGACAATATTCTCGTCCTTGGTCGGCGTACCGCTGCTGTAAGTGGTCGCCAGAGTCGATGAGCACTCCTCCAGATACCAGGGCTTTTGGCCGCGTTGAGTGGCACTTGAAATCGACAGCGTGTAAATGGAGTTTGTGTAGCCGTCGCAGTTGCAATTGTCTTGCTTCTTGCCGCCATTGCCCGAGGCCCACACAAAGATACTGCCTCGGCCCTTGCGACCATTTCGCACGCCGTTAACGAATGCCTGCGCCGCTAGATGGCCCGGCCCGTCTACTGTCTTGCCGTTGTCGTCGGGACCCCACGAGGCACTGTAGACATCAATATGATTTGGGTTCAAGCCTAGCGCCTGGGCCTCAACGTCGTCGGTCACCGTGCCATCGAGCATTCTAACGCCGCCAATGCTCGAATTATACGCAATGCCCACGCCACAGTACTCGTTGCCTGCCTCGGCTGCGATCTCGCCCGCGCACCTCGTCCCGTGTTTGTTCTCACCATTGTCTTGGGGCGTCGGGTTGTCGTCGCCACTGTTGATGTCATAGCTGGCTCGCTTGTCGTAGTTGCGAATGAGATCCGGGTGGTCTGCTTGAACGCCATCGTCGAGAATGGTCAACACGACGCCCTTGCCCGTGATGCCCATTTTCCACACAGCGGCCACGTTCATATCGTAACCGCCGCGGGCGCCACGATTTAAGTACCATTGCTTGCCATAGAGTGGATCACTGAATTTCAACACCTTTTGGGGTGTGAGCGCGGGCGAGGCCGAGGGCAAGTCCAATATCAGGTCACGCTTGATGCGTCGCCTCACGTGTTGCTGCTCAAACCAAAGAACGTGCTCGTGGGAATCAAAATGCTCAGTGCCGTGCGGGTCCAAAGATCGCTTTGTCACGTGATTGCCAATAAATAAATAGTAATCTTCTAAGTTGCCTATCTGGCCTCGGTTGACGTAGCCGAGCTCACGGGCAAGCTTGTCCGGGTCGGCGCCGCGCCTGACACGAACGGCAAACCGATTTGTATATAGCCTAGCATTGCTACTATTTTGCGTCGTCGGCGGCAGCCAATAATCTAATTCGTGCTGCTGACTTGTCACTGATATCAGGTGGTTGCGCTGATTTGTCAAGGTTCGATCGGAATTGCTCCGTGAACTGGCCAACTCGAGCGCCAGGTTCAGGGTCAACAATAAGCCAAATGCAACTGTGGCATGCCATGTGAGTGTGTGAATATTTGTTTTGAGCTTCATTGTTTTCAGAATAATAATGAATGGAATAATTCGGTGAGTGAACAATTAATAAAAACTCTGCTGATAATTGGACGAATGCGATGATAATGATGATGTTGATGGAATGTTGGTGATGATGGGTGGTTACGGGGGCGACTAACTAGTAGGTAGTTGAGTATAGCTCATGATGGTGCAAATGGAATGTTGATGTGAATGTGAGTTACCTCGACGTGTGTGAGTGTTTTTGTTTGTGTTTATCCTGTTTCTAATATCACCACACGACGGTGAATTTGCTACAGGAGTTATCTTGCCGCTCGTGAGCGTGTTACATGTGTGTTTGTTTGTCTCCTTCGTGTGAGCGACGGTAATTCAAGCCTTCCTGCTCACTTGAGATTGTGATTGAGAAAAGATCTTTCCAATCACTTGAGATTTGTCACTAGAGTAATGACTTTTGGTACGGTACTGTTGCGTGTTTGTGCGCGCGCGCGCTCGTTCGCCCCGATGAGACAACCTTTCACAGGGGATAACCAATCAAGTGTCTTCTTCTCTTCACCCCTTTCTCTCTGTGCAGGCGCTCGTGTGCCCCGGCGTGTCCTCAGCTCTCGGATACTGGAAAACTATTAACTAGCGTAACACTTGTTTGTGTGTGTGTGTGTGTGTGTGTGTGTGTGTGTTTGCGTGCGCGGCTGGTGCTAACACAACGCGTCTTGTTGTCGCGCGAGCGATCTCGATAAGATGGAACGCGCCGACGACAAGTGCTGGTGCGCGAGCAAGTGTGAGAGTGCGCGCGCCAAGAGTCGCGTCGGTTGTGCAATAAACTGTTCTCGGTTGCTGCGTGCCCTTTAGTGCCTGTGTCGGCAAGCTAGTTGTGTCTGGGCTGAGGTCGAGGGTTGTCGTCGCCCCCTGTCTTGATTGATCTCACACGCCCGGCCTGGACTCTGGATCCAGTGTGACAATCTTGCCTTGTACCCGACGACGACGACGAGCGACTAGAGTTCGGTGCGTGTCCTATCAGAGGATTGGGCGATTCGCGCTCTCTGCCTCTTGTGTTGCTCAATATTCTCGTCGTCGCACGATCAATTCGATGCGCCGCTAGTTAATGTTTTCCCCTCGCGGGCAGGCTATAATTCCAAAGGCCTAATGCAGTAAACGCGAGCGCGTTAGTTTGTAGACGACGCAACAGAGTTGCACTGGCTCCCACCAAGTCGAGGCTAATAATGTTTTGGATATCACTCGAGGCCACACACACACACGCACGCATACAGACACTTGTATCTGAGCAGTGAGTACTGAGAGAGCGGTTTATCGCTTTGAGGTTGAGCCCGTGTCTGAGTGTCTGTATGCGCAAGTGATGTGTATTTGAACTGTACTGATGTGAGAGGACTCTCGTCAACCTCTCTTTCTCTGTTCACGCTCAAAGCATGTGCAAATTAGACGCAATGTCAAATTTTGGTTGACGCTAAGTAGATGATCATGTTACACACAATGTACTCGCCAACTCTCCTCTTCTCAAATTCTAATAATCAACTTCTATTGTTGTCGTGCGACGACGTGTCGAAGCGCGTGTGATATGCACCCGATAATCTGCAATCGACAAGCCTTTTGAGTTGTCGTGGACGGATAGGGAACGTGAGTTTGAGATTACCTAATATTCAATCTTCAGTTCAAACGAGGAAGGAGTTCCTTGTTAGGGGCAGGTGACTTTATGACAAGCGGAAATCTATCGTGATGTGATCCCGGCTGCTTGAGCAATAATGTGGGTGGCAATCGATAGTAGTAATAATATGAAATTGCTGTTGTTGCAAAGGGAGGACCTAACTCACAATATGTCTCTCACCCGAGGATGTTCCATTTGCTTCTTTTGATTGCTGCTGCTGCTGCTGCTGCTGCTTCTTCTTCTTCTTCTTGTTCTCCTCTTGTCATTGTGTCATGATGTAGTGTCCTTTGTATTGTCCTGATCCTGGATCGGAGTGCAAATGATGCAAAGGGTGCAATAATAAACTTGGCTCATCATCACTAACATTATCATTCACGACCAACAAAACTGCTTCTGTTCCTCATCACGGCCAACCATGAGCTGAAGTGAGGCTGAATATGGAAATTGCAAATCAACAGAGAAGCAACACTCACACACAATAGATTTAGGCTCGGAGAAGGATGTTGTTGTTCTGTTGGAATGCTTCAGGACGACAGCAAAAGCGGCAGCAGGCACACACAGAAGCCATTCTGCAAGTGTGTGTGTGTGTGTGTGTGTGTGTGTGTGCGAATGTGAATGTGTGTGTGTGTGTGTTTTTGTGCGCGCCTTTGCTGTGTATTACATGCGCCGACGCCACCGCAACTCGCGCGCATGCTGCCCGTTGCAGTCGTCAGCCAGGTGTTTGTGTGCTCGCCCAAGTCGTGCGCCCTTGTTTGCGCGGCGGCCGCTGCCAATGTGTGCTTGTGAGAGAGCGAGCGACTTTTCGTTCACGCGGCTAAATGTCGCGTGCCTTCACCTCAAAATGCGTCAGGTGCGTTTGCGGCCGAGCCCCGTGTTCACCTGAAAAGAATCGGGGGCGAACGAGTTGTTGTGTGAGTTTTGAATTTCTTGCTAAAGATCAGGGAAGAAAGAATGCGCGAGGATGAAAAACACGCGTGGGCGCCTATTAGTCGTCGTCGTGGTCGTGTTTGTTTGTTCGTTTAACTCGCATGATTGCAATCAATTTGCAATGAATCGCATGAGTCAGGGCGCCCGAGTTTCATCCTCCCACGAGCGAGTGAGCAGCCAAGCAAGCAGGCAAGCAAATCGGGCGAGAGGTAAGCGCCCTACGATCGGCGTCTTTTCCCTGACGCACCGCCAACATCAAACAGGCTTTTCTCTTATTTTCTGTTATCAAACATGCGAATAGAACCAAAACAACAACAAGTGTCTCGATCGCTCCGCTCGCTAGCGGTTTGAGCTTAAATTGTTAAGCGCGCGACCTTCTCACTCTGCCTGCTGCTGCTGCTGCCGCCGCTGCTTCTGTTAGTTGTGACTTATATTTTGGGTGGTGCGCGAGTTTTGTCTATTATCCGGCTCATTCATTTCATTCATCATCGTCCTCCTCATCATCTAGATTCTCGGCAAAGTTCAACAAATACGCACACACACACACACGCAAAGTCTGAACACCGCCGTCGCCGCTCACTAGCCGAGTCTAACTGTACAAAAGCGGGTAACCTTCACTATTCCGCTCGCTGCCGGTTTTGTGGTGCGCGCAACAATCACGCGCGCACAAGTTCACAAACTGGCTGGCGGCACTAGCGCTTGCTCGCTCGCTCGCTTGGCTGAACTGCCGCCGCCAGTAGACCAAAACCGCGCGTCGCGCGCTAACAAAAGTGTCACCCCATCTGGTGCCGTCGCTTGTTTTCTTGTTTGCCCTGGTGATTGATGGCGGCGACGGCGGCGGCGGCGTGTCGCAAATTCACAAAGAGAGTTCACACTGGCAGCCAGCCAGCCGGGTGCGCCGCCAACCGGGCGCCAACGGCAGCGAGTTAGAGTGCGCTGACATTGGGCCAGCGAGCCAGAGGCCAGGTTCAAGCGCGCAAACCTCAAACGTTCGTGTGGCACACAGGTGGACGACTTGTGTTGGGCCAGCGGCCCGGCTCGATAATTAGCCGCGCCGGTGGGTTTGCTTCGCGCGCTTGAGTCTGGGAAAACAAACGGCCATTCGTCATTGCAATTATTTAGGGAAACAGCGAGTGGGCGCCGCGTGCCGAGTTTGCGCCGATGACGACAAACGTCGTCGTGCGCGCCGGGTGGTAATTATCGTGCGCTATTTATCGGCAGTGCCCTCGAGTGGGGGTGGAAACCGTTTGTTTGCCGATGACAAACATCTTGGCGACTGAACAGTAATTTCATAGCCTCCAGTGCGATCAGACTCGCTCTGCTGTCGTCGTTGGGGAAATTTCCAGCGACACAGTCGCCATCTGTCGTTGGATGATCAAATGATTCGCTGGAGTAGTTTGCCAACCAGCCGCCGTGCGGCACTCGCAGCGGCGCAACTCGATTATTCGTTCACTAGCTCGCTGATTCACTTGCGCGCGTAGGGCAACAATCGATGTGGTGCTGAACCTGATAGAGAGGGAGAGTCATCGAGTGAGGGCGATTTATGCGGCGGCTGGTGGTGCACCAGGCGAGCGCAATTGCGGTGCGTAAACAAATCAGCGCTCGAGCGGGCGAGAACAATTCAACAAACGGGCTGGCGGTGAAGAAAAAAAAAACCCTGCTCGCGCGAGTTGCATTTCGAGCAGGCGAGCGACTACGAGGACGAGGAGGACGACGAGGACGACGAGGACGACAAGAGATGGATTTGGTTAACAACCTCTCACCTGTTGGCGTTTGTCTTCGTTCGCGCGAGACTTTTCACATTAGCACACTTGATTGAGTTTTGATCTGCAATTCGGAAGCTTCGCGCGTCTTCTGTGAGCCTTGTTCTAGCCTTTCAACAAATAAAATTTAGTTACTTGCGGCGCATTCTCGAGCTCTCGCGCCAGATCGAGAAGAGCGAACGAGCGAGCATAATTGCGCGCGCGATTTATGATTATCAAGATGATGATGATGATGATGATGATGGCACGCGATTACGATGAATTGTTGCTTGTCTGTGTCTGTGTGTATGTGTGTGCGTGTTCCTGTGCACGTTTTGCGTTGCTTAAAACTTGATGCGCGTTGAGGCGGCAACCACAACAACTTGGTGAACTGCGTGCGCGCGTGCACCGACCGAGCTTCACTTGAACGTGATGTATGCCGCTAATTAGCGAGTTGAGCTTCTCGGCTTTTCGACGACTCTTGGGCTCGAGCTCCGATTGCCAAATAGCACAGCTGGTCCATGGCGACCGCTTAGACGAAGTCGGATTAATTAAGTCGACTCGAGATCGTGCAACAGACAAATCGACTTCTGCCAGGCGCGCCAGATCATTGTGACTGAAAACAATCGATCGAGCTCGGGTGGTGCCAAAAATGTCAACCGCCTGTGTGACTGGTTACATGGAATGGATGCGTTTCACTTTTACCGTTGCTGGTCGGCGAGAGGAAACAAAACGCAACTTTCTCTAGTCCGGACTGGAAAACCTGATCGACTTTCAGCATTGGCAGGAAGCGAGATGGTCTTGTTGTTTTCCGCACAACAGATCGACCGACAGGATTAAGCAGAGGTAACATTGCGCGCACCATCATTCTGTCACAAGTGTGCGTTGTCGTGATCTTGATCGAGAGAGTTGGGCTGGGCTGGGAAGTCCTGAACATGACATGCAGTATTTTGTATGGACAGTCCCGCTCGCTATCGACGATTGCTAATCAAGAGCTGCCTGTGTCAATGCACATCACGCGAGAAATTCATGTAAATCGAAGTGCAATGTTTTTTATTAGACGCATCAGACGACCCGTCAGAGAGGGCGCACAGTTGCGCGCGAGATTTAATCTGTTTGCAGAAAATTGTAAGAAATTTATATGCGTGCTAGTTTTTCTCCAGCGAATGTGCGCGTAGTTTTTCACATTGACTGTAGACAGATCAAATCTTGTCATGCTACTCAAACGCCTCTCTGTCACATGTGATCCTTTGCGAGAAACATGATTTCTCTTGCTCTTGGTGACGTATATGTCCCAATCCCAGCTCGCAGCCCAAATGGAACCTTCACAATTACCCCATCAGTATAGTACTATTGTGATAGATAAGAAGGCCCCCTCAGCGTCGGGCAGTCAGGTTGATGCACCGGCACCAGCCTCGTCCATCAGACCTGATACTATCCAGACTTTCCCGCAAAACTCACATGGCAGTCCGCCCATTGGGGGATCCATCCTCGCTGTTCCCCCTCCGCCATTGCCGCCAATTACACCCCCACTAGCACAGACAAAAACACAACCACCTGAAAACCCGCCATCTCAATTATTAACACAATTGCCACAACTGCCGCCATACGAGCTACCTGTGCCCATATATGACAACTCACACTCGTTGGCGTCACATTCATCGGGCTCGCGTCTCGGGTCTGGCGTCCGTTCTGTAAGGTCGCATTCCAAGTCGCGATCTAAATCGCGCAGCTCTAGTCGAGGGCGCAATCAGAGTATTGAAAATGGCCAGAATCAGCAGCGCGAACAACGGCCTTCGGATTCACGCCGGGCAGCCTCAAAGGTGTTGGCCCGATCGCGTGATTGGCACGCCCGGTCGAGGGCCAAGGCATTGCACATGGAGATTGACCCGGCGCGAGAGCGTTACCCTTTTTGTCTAGTCTGGACGCCCGTTCCGCTAATCACCTGGCTGCTGCCCATAATCGGCCACTCGGGCATCTCAAACTCGCGCGGTCTCATAAGCGACTTTAGCGGCGACTTTCGCGTCGAGTTGGACACTTTTGCCAATTTTGGGGCGCCCACAAAATATTACCAATTCGATCCGGACGAGATTGATTTGCGCGCGGCGCTCGTGAGCGAGAAGAGCAAAAGCGGTAGTGGCGGCAAACGACGAGCCGCTGCTGCAATGGGCGGCACTCACGATGCCAACCGGGCGGGCGTGCACCTCAATCCGAGCGAGTGGAACGCCGCCCAGCGCGACATTGACAAGCGGGCGCTCATTTGGGACTCGGCGATTCGAGAGACGAACGAGTATTACAGACAGCACAGGTACAATTCGTATTTTCGCAATTGTCACGCCTACATTGCGTGCGTCCTAAACAAATGCAACTACTCGGGCGCAAACGATTGGAGCCCAAGCGACGTCTGGTGGATGATAAGCTTCATGTCCAGTTATACGCAAGCGCGCGGTTGTTTGCGCCAGTGGTCGCTCTTCGTCGCGCTCGTCGTGGGTTTGATAGTGCTCGTGGCACTGCTCGCGCGGTGATTTTTTTTGAGCTCGAACTATTGTTGATCGCGGTGTGGGAATTTGCTCTTTTTGAGCTGGCGATTAAAAATCAACAAGTTGCGTCAAAGTGCGTGCGTGCGTGCGTGCGTGCGTGCGTGCGTGCAAATATTCATAAAAACTATTCTCATCCTGAAGAAGATATTTTCACAAACCTGACGATGACCTTCGTGCATCAGGCGTGCGACTGAGTCGCACGCCTCAAAGTTGTTGGCACGTGAGGGACACGCGGCGAACAGAAGCGCGCCCGCGTGTTGAGAAAATTGATTCAAGTTTGGCGAGACCGTCGAGTGTTGTGCGCGCGCACGAGTTGCGCAATATTCACCTCTCTAGCTCTATTGTGTATTTGTATGCGCGCTTACGGGCGAACCCATTTGGCAACCTGTTTGTTCGCTCGCGCTTTGACTTTTCTGAAAGCCGCACAAAAGTTGTCTTTCGGGGGCGCCATCGTTCGCGCGCGATGATGAGCGCAATCGCGCGCACAAGATGAACGGGCTTTGTGTGTTACATGTTACATGCGTGTCTTGCGCGCATGTAACAAATTCAAAAGGACAACGCGAATGGGTGAGAGAACACAAAAGAGGTGGCAGAGCGAACAAAGAAGTCCCGAGGTGCTCCTAGGAGTCGAGCTCGCTCGAGAGATTGCGCAAAGTCAATTTAATAATTTTGTCTCATTCTTCTTCGCGCTCGACAGCGTTCACTTTTCCCTTCTATTCGTGCGCTGGAAAGTGGCAATCGCAAGAGAGAGAGAGGAGAGAGAGAGAGAGAGAGAGCCAGCCAGTCAGCTAGACCGGTGACAGTGCGCCAGACCATTAAACATGCTCGAAAACCTGTTGATTGTGCACACGGCAAGCGACCAGGTAGAGAGGCAACCTGCTCGCCTGCTTACTTGCAGGCCCAGCGAGCGAGCGAGCGAGCGAGCAGACGACTCGAAAATGTAACTCGCAAGCTTCATCTGTCGCCCGCAAGCGCGCAGACAAGCGATCGTCGCAATCTTACCGACCTTCTGGCTGCGTGACTGGTGGCTGTGTCAGTCTAACTGACTGACTGGCTTGATTTTAGAGGATTACTAGCAGCAGAGGTGGCGGTGGCGACGGGCAACGACGATGACGAAAGCCGACGCCAAGCCGAGCCAAGCCAAGCGGGAGCGACTCACAATTAGGCGCGCCAGTACAACAATGGCAGATCGCACACTCTCGCGCATTGCCACAAGTCAAGGTACGGTTGCCTTGCGGCGCTGGGAGTAGCGCGCGCGCGCGTGCGTGCGTGCGTGCTCTCTAAACAGCACGCGCGAGCTGAGCCGCCCGCAAGAAAACATTCTAAACAAACAGCTAGCGCGCGAGACGACGCGCAACTTATTAGTTCAAGTTCGAGCGCCAATTTAATTTAGCAAGACTATGCGGTGGGCCAATAAGCTTGCACCCTTTCACTTCAAGATTTACTACAAAAGTGGTAAATAAAAAAACCAACGCTGCGTGACTGGTGGCTGTGTCAGTCTAACTGACTGACTGGCTTGATTTTAGAGGATTACTAGCAGCAGAGGTGGCGGTGGCGACGGGCAACGACGATGACGAAAGCCGACAACAACCACCAGCCAAGCCAAGCCAAGCGGGAGCGACTCCAATTAGGCGCGCCAGTACAACAATGGCAGATCGCACACTCTCGCGCATTGCCACAATCAAGGTACGGTTGCCTTGCGGCGCTGGGAGTAGCGCGCGCGCGCGTGCGTGCGTGCGTGCGTGTCCGCCAAACAGCGCGCGCGGGGCCGCCCCGGCGCAAGAGAACAAACCAAACACAACGCGGCGCGGGCGAGCGCCAACTTATTAGTTCAAGTTCGAGCGCCAATTTAATTTAGCAAGACTAACTAGCGAGCTTCCATTTTGGTGATCGCGCGCGCGCGCGCCTGCTCGCTGCTGGTAATCGAAACTCTAGCCGAGACAACAAGTGGTTACTCGCGCCGCCGTCGAGAGGTGCTCGCGAGGTGCCGTGCCGCGCCGCGCCGTCGTCGCCGTCGCCGAACCGTTTGACAGTCGAGAAGATCGGGAGCGACAGTGCGCGTTGTTCGTGCCGGCGCACGCACACAAACAAAGACGCGACGCTATTGAGTGCTTCCGTTCGAGCCAGTGCGAGCTCTCGTGCGCGACACTCGACAGCTGACGAGTTTGAGATTTTGAATGCCGCGCACACACGCATTGACTTGCACACTCGAGAGTTGGTTGTGTACGACAACAAGATTGGTGATTGAAAAACCAACTACGAGCTACTACCAAAACAGGCCAAGTCGAATGCAGTTGGCGCCGGGTAAAGCCCGACGAAAACAATCAGTAGCCAATATTGATCTATCGCGCGCATTTAAATGAGAGAGCGCCCTGACACCTTGCAAGCAGGTTGCGCGTGAGCACGCACAGGCACAGGCACAGGCGTGCTATATAATCGAGCGAGAGGGGGTGAAGAGGGGAAGTTTGCGTTTGCGAAAGCGAGCGTCTTATAATTACACAAATCAGAGAAGACCAACCTGTTAGCGTCAGCTCGGCTCTAATCGAACGGTGGCAACAAGTGCCAGACGGGAAGCGCGAGCACGGAACTTGAGCGCGCGCATTAGATAACCGCAATCAATTGTTAATCAATTCAAGCGCGCTCGCTCGCTCGCTCTTCCGCCGTCTCACTCATGCCCATCGTCAGTACCAATTGAGTGCGTGTGGAGAGTGACCAGCGGCGATAAGTATCAGCGAGTGGTCTTGCTAGTTGAGAGACAAAGACTGACGAGCAACCTGCCGGCACGCTAGCCCGCGGCACGCCCACGCTTACACACATAGACACGAGGCGAGCGGACTGGGCGCATCTGAAATATACAAACAGAGCGCGTCGGGCGGACAAAAAAAGCATACAAGAGAAGGGACGCGCGAGATCCCCCCGGAAGATTTCTGAATGCTTCGGGTGTTTGTGTAAGTGTGAGTGTGAGAGGAGTGCGGCACAGAAAGAGAGAGAGAGAGAGAGAGAGAGAGAGAGAGACAGTGAGAGGGGCAGGCTGACGCATTGGCTGTCTGCTTATCGTTCACTTGCACAGTGCAAGTCAGCGCGCAAGTCGACAAGTGGGACAAGCGAGCGAGCGGGCGAGCAAGCGAGAGCGAAACTCTCTCTTTCTCTCTCTCTCTCTCCCTCTCTCTCTTATCGCGAGCCCAATCTCAGCGTTCGCTCGCAAACTCTTGTAAGTGAGTCTTTGGTGCTGGCGGCGGCGGCGAGAAAGTTCTACTCACATCAAATTGCTAGTCACAAGTCCTTGAGGCGATCGTGGAACAACAAAAACAACAACAATTGTAAGCAGCTCGCACATTCGCCGGGCCAGTTTGGCACAAAAACCTAATTGGCCAACAAGATGGTCACCGCCGAGCCCGCGTATTTGGCGCACCCAGAAGACGGCGAGTTGACCGGCGGCCGGCAGAGCCAACTCGAGCAGGAGACAAAACAGGAGCCAATTTCGTTGACGGACAGCCGCACAAGCGACCACAGCACAAGCTCGCCAGTTTCCACAAGCGACGACGACGACAACGACAACGACAACGACAGCCACAATTACAATCACAATCACCCTCGGACATCGCCCGAATGTGACCGAACAGATGTGACGCAACAATTTAAAGATGCGCACCACTTGCAAGAGACGCCCGAGATCAAGTGCTCGGCTGTGCACACGCTCGAACGGGACATGCCCGATTACGACTACTCGAGTCAGGTGGACGAGTTGCGCGAGATGATATTGCAGAATGCGCGCGACAATCCGGGCCTGTACGCGGCGGCCGACTTGCAAAAGTGTCGCGACGACTCCTGGTTTTTGGCACGATTTTTGCTCAGACAAAAGATGGACCTCCTGGAGGCGTTCGAGATGCTCAAGAAGGCGCTGCGATTCAACAACGAGTCGCTCGCCAGCCACCTGCGCGCCGAGGATTTTCCCGCCGAATTTTATCAACTGGGCGGCATCTTTCCCTACGGCCACGATCGCAAGGGCAACCGAATGCTCTACATGCGCGTGCGCGTCCACAGGAAGACGCCCGAGATCCAGGCAATTGTGCAGGCGTTTATCTATCACAATATAAAGCGGCTAGACGACGAGGCCCAGGGCAAAGGTGAGTTTACTTTGGTTTGCGCTTGTTTTGCGCTCGTGCCGCGGGACATGCGCAAATTTAGGCCATCCAAATACTTAGCCAGACACACGGCCACATAAATGTTTGAGCGAGTGTTAGGGGGCGCTAATGAGACGCAAACCAATGACGCAACACCCCACTAACAAGCTGACACTCACTTTCAATGTCTTATATTTGAATATTCAAATTACATAATATGTGCTATCTCTATGTGTGAACTAAAACTAAAACGAAAACAACAAACAAACAAACAAACGAACGAACGAACGAACGAACAAACGGAAATGAATGGACGAACTAACAAACACAGGTATTAGCTTGGTAATCGATTGCACGGGCGGTGGCCTGGCAAACGCCGACATGGAAACCCTATTGTTCATTATATCGACACTCAAGAATTATTTCCCAAAGGGCCTCTCCTATTTTCTCGTGCACGAAATTCCCTGGATATTAAAGCCGTTTTGGCACATAGCAAAAGCGTGGGTCCCAGATGAGCACAGGCAGCTAATCAAGTTCAGTGACGCGCGCACGATCACCGAGTTTGTTGCGCGCGAGCAGCTGCCCGACTATTTGGGCGGGTGCGGGCGCGCTGACGATTACAAGCGCGTGCCCGACAATTGTACGACGCTCGAGCAGGCCGCAAAGCTGTGGGGCATCGAGCGCTCGCTCATGCGCGGCGTGTTCGCAAAGTTTCGCGAGCATTTGCCCGACGAGACGGTGGCGCGCATTGAGGCTTACCTGGCCGACACGGCTAGTTTGCACGTTGCGACAGATGAGGAGGATGGAGGAGGAGGAGGAGGAGGACGATGGGCTAGTGGCCGACCAGGACCAAGAGCACCATCGGACGAGATGATGAGAAAACAGGAGTGCAAGAGGGAGGGAGGGAGCAGCGGGAGGGAATTTCATAGAAATATGCGGCCCACTCCTCGGCCCCACCCCGCCCCCTTAAGCCGCTTGACACGACGAAACAGAAAAAAAAACAGAGAGAGAGAGAGAGAGAGAGAGAGAGAAAAAAATTCATTATTTGAACTGAACTTGCACGCGCGTGTTCCAGATTGTCGCTCATTAAACAAACACGCCCGCTCAGCTTGCTGGCGCTCGTCTGGGCCGCCAGTGGCAATCATTCACTTTCTCACTCGGTATGTTTCAATTTACTTTGGCGCCACACGGCCGGCGCTAGTGATCAAAGGGATGAAGCGCGTGCGCGCGCGCCGCATCCCGATAATCTGCCAATCAATTGTCATGGCCGGGCGCGCACATAGCGGTTTTGGTGCGCGAGCGCGGGGGCGAACGCGCGCGCCTGAGCAGTGCGCCTCAAAGTCACATAGACGCAACGGGATGAAACGAGGCGAAAGCAAATGGAGTAGCGCAGTGCGCTCGAGCCGGCAAGTCAATCGGTTGGCGCCGATAAGCTGCAAAAGTATATAAGCGAGTCAATGTTTGCCCGTGCGGCGGTTTAAACCAAAAAGTCTTCCAACGTCTTAAATCGTACACCTCAAACTCGAACCCAAAGTTGATAGCTCAAGACCGCAAGTCAAGATGTTGCGCAGCCAAGGCCTGTCTATAGTAATCGTGTTGGTGTTTGTTGCGACAATGACGGCGCAAGAGATCGAAGCAAGCGACGCCCCCGCTGAGCTCGCCCAGCCGAGCCAGCAACTTGACGCCAAAAGTCAAGCCGATCTGCTCAGCGAGTGCGAGCGACACGAGCAGCAGCATCGCGCCAACGACGAGAGCAGCGCCAGCAGCGGTAGCAGCAGCAGCACCCACGAGCGCATCCAGGAGCTTTGCGCGCGGGCCAGATTCGCCCAGGCCCTCATGGTGGGCGATCGCGATCTCGCTATGGCACTCTTCAGCGAGCTTGGCGCGTCCGCCGCGGGCGCACACTACGGGCACAGGGACACGCGCTCGCTACTGTCGAGGGGCGGCGTCAATGGGCTCTCGCGCGGCCAGTCGGAGGCGTTCAATCGGCTGCTAATGGGCGGCCCCTACGAGACGGGCGCCGAGTTTAGCCTGTCGGCCGACGGCGGCGGCTCGGGCGACAAGCCGCTCTGGGCGAGCGCAATGGGCGGCGACATGATGGGCAGCAGGTGGCAGCCAATGCGCGGCAAGCGAGCCGGCCGACGTCCGCTGTTCGCGGCGCGCCGCTCGGAGGGCTTGTAAACGGCGCTTGATTGCGGCGATCAGTTAAAAGTGGTGATGGTGGTGGAACAGGTGTCATAGCGGGTGGTTGTTGTTGTTGTTGTTGTTGTTGTTGTCGAGGCAACGCAAGGGAGAGAAGAGGGACGGCAGGATGAAGATTAAAGAAAGAGGAGCTCGGGTTGTGGTCTTTATAAATATAAACAACAAGCTGATTAGTTAATTTGATTTAAGGATTTTTATTATTTCGTAGTAAAATCTCCTCCTTTTTATCTGCTTATTTTATTGATCCTCGCACACCACCACCAACAACACTAACAACAATCACTTTTATATCAATTCTAGATCTAGCGCGCGTTCATGAGAACGAACGAATCTTGTAATAGATGGCGCAGAATGTGATTGCGCGCGACACGAGCAACATGACAACGAGCGCCAGGCAACAGTGCCATATGTCGGTGTCTTTAAGGTTAAAGTCTAGCATCGAGTAGGGCAGCACGTCGTCGCAAGTGTCCACTTTGTGCCCGAACGAGTTGGCCATCTTAAACGCGCCCATTAGCTTGTCAATAATGTCAATGTTTGGGTCCACATTTGTCCTGTTGTTAACCCCCGCCGCCGCCGCCGCCGCCGCCGCCGCCGCTTGCCTGGATCATTTGATTCGAGTGCTCGAACTCGTTCGAGTAGGTCCCAATCCACATGCTGGCCATTGTTTTCAAATTGGCGGGAATCTGATGCGCCGCGTCCTGTTCAAAGTCCTCGTCGTCGCACGCGCACCGCCCAAACCCGTAGCGCATAATTATAAAGCCGTTTAGCAGGTGGTACAGGTAGGAGCCTTGCGCGGCCCACTTGGCCACCCAGGGCAGCGTGTGTATGCGCACAATAAAGCCGCTTAGGGCAAAGAAGGGCGCAACAATGCCCGCGGCGGCGAGCACGGCCGATTGCGAGGATCGCATCAGGAGGGCGCCAATTGTTAGGCCCACAGATTGTGCAACAAGCGAGGCGAGAATCACAATGCCAATAATGGCCGAGAAGCGCCACCAGCTGAGAGGTTGGCCCGTCAGATAGCAGAGAATGGTCATGGCCAGCGAGTGGAGCACAATGGGCACGGGCAAGTCGGCGAGTGTGCGCCCGAAAAAGTAGGAGCGCAACGAGTACCAACCGTTGCGATACTCTTTCAATAGTACGTACATGTCCAAAGGGAATACGAGCGCCGTGATACAGTTGATTGCAAATGAGAGGACAAACATCTCGAAAAATATAATGCCAATGTTGCCAATTGACTGGCGTATGGAGCGCATGGTGGACGCGATAAAATTTGCCTGATCGGCGTACGCGAATTGGACCAGATCGAAGTTGCCCACTTGGGGGCAGCCCTCCTCTTGGGCGGAGCCAAATATAAGTGCCAGCAGAATGGGAATGGTCGTGTGCATTGTAAATTGGATTCCGAAAAATATTGGGTCGCGCACGATGGAGAGCCACGTGCGGTGGGTGAGCAGAAACGAGTGATACCAAATCGGGTAGTCGCTTTGCTTAGATTGAATGTGTTTGGCACTGAGCCGCTTGTCAAATTGACGCCTCGTGTGTTTCTTGCCACCGGCGCCGGGCGCCAACATCCGGTCTAGTCGCATCGAATTTGAGTGTGTCTCCGCGCCCGTCGAGTGGCGCTGCTTGAGTGTTGTGGCCGCAGACGACGACGACGACGACGACGACAAATCGGCACTTTTGCCGCCCAAATGTACAATGAAATGTTCGCCAACTTCCGGTTGACCCAAACCCGGCTCTCCTTCTTTCTCGGTTGTCTCGTACGCGAACGACGCCACTGAGGAGCTCTCGCCACTTGCGCCCGTGCCCGTGCCCGTGCCCGTCTGCTGCTCGATGGTGTCGCGCGCCTCGGACCAGCTCAGCACGGAGTCGGCGGCGCTGCTCGAGCTGCACGCGTCGCTTTGCGCGTGCTCGCTGGTCGCCGACGTGCCACCTGTTCGCTGGCTTAAGAAATCACTCGACAGGCAACTGCCACTTGTTTGTGTGGTGTCGCCGTAGTATTTCTCTTTTTGCATTCGATTCAAGCGCCTCAGCAGCTGCAGGCGCTCCATTTGCTGCTTGCGCATTTGTTTCTCCAAGTTGGCCGCCCTCGTTTGCCGCGCGCCATTCAATTGTTCGCTCGTTATCAGTTTGCCATCTGCCGTTTGAATGCCAATGTTGAGCAACGGACGGCGGCCGCTATCACGAAATTTCCTCTTGCTCGTCTCCTCATTGCCGCTGGGCGCGTCCACAACGCTCGTCTTGCCAGCGAGCGCGTCCGTGAGACTCGTCAGCGAGCGGCGTAGGAACGAGTCCACCGCCGTTGGCGCCATCTGGTGGCCATCAGGCTCATCCTCGTCCTCATCCTCGCTGCTCATCTCCATCTCGTCCGCCTCGTTGATGCTCGTTGCGCAGCCGAGTGTAAGCGCACGCTGCTTTTGGTCGCCAGCCGCTCCTTCACCACCACCTGTTTGAGCGCCAGCGCTCGTCTCGAGATTGTGCGCGCTGCCAGCGCTTCCCGGGCTCGAGTTTGCAGTCTCGAGGTCGGCCACAAACGCGTTCTCGACGATAAACCGCGCCGGGTTGTAGTTCTCGCTTGGCATGAACAAGTTAGCCTGGGCCAGAGTGGGCACGACATCCTGCGGCGGGCCCTCGTAAATGGCCATGCCACCCTGGGCGATCACGTACACCTGATCGAACAAATTGAACACGTCAACGTCGGGCTGATGAATGGTCAGTATGATACTGATCGGGTGCTTGAGCACAATCGACTTGAGCGTGCGCACCGTCGTCAGGCATGTCATGGCGTCCAGGCCCGAGGTGGGCTCGTCGAGTATTATGACATCAGGCTCGGACAGCAACTCCTGGCCAATCGAGACACGCTTGTACTGGCCCCCGCTGAGTCGGCCGCAACGCGTGTTGAAACACTCGGTTAACTTTAGCATCTTGGCAACCCGTTTCACATTTTGTCTATGGAATAATTTATCACTTGCTTGGTGGGGATTCTTGATTTTGCTCGCAAACATAAGCGTTTCATAAACTGTCAAATGGTTTAATAAATGGTCATGCTGAGGCAAGAAGGCAATACGAATGGCTCGTTGCTGTTGCTCTGGTTGGTCTTGTGGGATTGGCGAGTCACCAGTGGCGCCACCTGACGGTTGTGGCGGGAACCAAGTCACTTTGGTTTGCCCATAGGAGCTCTCTTGTTTGTTGCCAAACAGCGCCGACAAAAATGTGCTCTTGCCCGCGCCCGAGGGCCCCAGAATGGCCGCCAGCTCGCCCGACCTGAAGCAGCCGTCTAGCGAGTTTAGGATGGGCCGTCGCCGGTTGTATCCCGTTGATGCTACCTTGGCACTCGCCGAGGGGTCACGCTGCAAGCCGCAATAGCTCGCGCACTCGTCATCTTCGCTATCCCCTCTCCCCTCCTCCTCCACCTCCTCCTCAGACAAAAACTTGTGCTGCTGGGCTTGCTTGTCGCGGCGACTGCCCAACCCGAGGCAGGTGTTCAGGTACGAGCGCGGCTCTTTGTGATAATAAGTTAGCTGGCGCCAATCGATTCGGAAATGGGCCTTCTGGGTCGGCGCCATTGTCGTTGTTGTTGTTGTTGTTGTCACATCACTTTGACGCGTGTCGCATGAGCGCATGGTTGCCGTCGTATTTCGTTGAGTCATCTTGTCCAAAGCGCAAATCTTCTTTGTCTTCTTATTGCTGCTCAAGTCTAGCGAGAGTTCGCCCCCGCCGTAGGTGCTCATCATTATTACGCAATATTCTCGGTTTGGTTTGGCGAAAAGATGGTCACGTGGCGCGTCCCTTATGCGGCTGTTGCAAGCTAATAGTTCACTCGCTGAGTCGTGTTGACTTGTGACTGTGTGCGCAGGCGTCTCTAGGTGCTCGTCGAGTTTGCGTGCGATTCGTGAGCATTAGCGCTGCACGCAAGACAATATCTTGGCAACGGTCCAAAGTCGACCTCGCTGACTCTCTCACTCTGACTCGCACACGCACACACGCACACACGCAAATAGAAATTAACTTCAAGTCAAGTCTCCTGTTGTCTCGCTTAAATTTTGATGTACTTCGAGTGCGCTCGTGCTCGCATGTGTTCGTGTGCGAGTGTGCCAAACTTGGCGTGCGACGAAAACTCGCGTGGCCGGCACACTTTTATCGAGTTGCGGCCGCCGGTCGATCACTCACTCACTCACTCACTCACACTCGCTCGCTCGCTCGCTCTAGTCTAATTGCCTTGCACTTTGCGCGCAAGGAGGTCTTGCTTTTCTCTTTCTCGCGAGTTGGCGGACAAGGCGGTCTGGCCAGTCGGTCACACACACACACACAATTTGAATTCTTACGTTGGCCGCGCACAGTGACAATCAACAGGTTGCGAGATCCTCTGGGCGCGCTCGAATGAAAGTTGGCTCGAATTGTTTTTCCCCTTTTTTTTCTCGCTCTGTTGTTACTGGCTCACCCACCCGAGCGGCAAACCAAAATCTCGTAGACTTTCTCTTGTACGCTCAGAACCTGAATTTTCGCTTTGATTTCTAACTCAGCCCTAAGGCAAAGGTGAACTTCAGCACAATGATGAATAAAGAGCCGAGCGAACAGGATCAGGCCGATTGTTTTAATGTTGCCCTCCTTCTCCCTCTTGCCTCTACTTTTGTCAACCGAGCTCGCGCGGGCATGCGCCAACTTCAATTGATTGAGTCACTCGCTTGTCTGCGCTCAATAACAATCAAACTCGCTAGTCAGTACAAAAACTCTTTCAAGTCTCGCGCGCGCGCGCGCAACTAAATTTAATTTGAGATTTCAACTGGAGTGTCTTGGATTCTCTTCTCGGGCGGCCTCGGATGCGAGCTCTTCCTGCTTGATTGATTTAAACTCACTCTCATCGTCGGACTCCACTAATAATGTCGCTCTAACTGTGCTCTCACCAGCTCTCTGGCTCTGGTTCAGGTAGATCTATTCCAAGGCGATCCCACCACACCACACACACACACACACACACACACACACACACACACACACAACACGCGCGTACGCGCACGCGATTAAAAAGGCCAATCAGAGTTTCCTGAAGTTTTATTGCCGCTCGCGTGCGTGGCGGCGGTGGCACTCTTGCGCAAGATTCTTTTCTGAGCCGCCGAGCGACTAGATAAATTCGATTTCTCTCTTTCTCTCTTAATGAACGAGACTCGCGCTTGCATAAAGTTACGCTCGCCTTTTGCTTCTAATTTCTATTAGCACAATTCACTTCATGCTATTGTCTCGGGGCATTCGTTGGATGCGTGCGAGCGGCCGAGCGTGCCAGGCGCGTGCGTGCGTGCGTGGTGTGCATCTAAAATATTGCCAACTTGACTTAACTTGCTCTCTGTTAGGATTGGCTTTGTGCCTACTCGTGCACGTCTCGCAAGCGCGTGCGTATCGCTGATCGTGCGGCTGACGATTGAAATCGATGATCAACCGCAATTACTGACATGTGCGTGCGATTTTCTCGTTAACAGAGAGCACGGTTTGGTAGCACACAAACATAAATACAAGGGGTGGAGTTATATAATATATTTTATAAACTGCCGCTCTTTGCGTGATCGAAATCTTCCATTTTTTTCTCATGTTTCATTCGTCGTCGTCGTCGTCGTCTATTGTCTAAATAGGGGTCTATCTAAACATCGTCGATTGACGCGCAATAGCCAGTTTGTTGTTATGCCCTCTTGCTCAAGCGCGCCCGTGCGCACTCATGAAACTTTGGAGCACGCCAACGCACCGTGCGCACGCGGCACCACCTTTACCTGCCGCCGAGTAAACTCTTGTTTTTATTGGACTTGTGTGGCAAGTGCACCTCTTCCAGGTGCGCCAAGTTCATTGCTATTGTTATACGAAGAAAGAGTGAGTAGGGGAGGAGGACGAGGCATTCTTAACTCGTTGAGCCAGCCGACTGGGCCGTTCGGCTTGAGCGAAAAAAAAAAGGCGGCCATCAATCAACAGGCAGCGATGCGCATGCTCGAGCCCTGCCTTGACCAGCTTGTATTTTCGCGGCCAACTTTAGGGGGCGAGTCGTGCGGATGAGCGGCAACACAAAAGACGGAGAAGAAGAAGAAGAAGAAGAAGCAGGAAGTTCCAAGTGAGCTATCTGCAACGCGATTGTTATTTATGGCCCGAGTTTTGCCTGTTCGAGCCAGAAGTCAATATTTATCGCGCTAGACGATAGTGAGTCATTGCATAATATACAATGTATTCGTGGCGCGGCAAACAAAACTTTAAATTTATCGAGAGGGAGAGAGATTGACGCGCCGCATCGAGTTTGATATCATGTGTGTGTTAAAGCATTTGCTTAGACTCGCGCAGGTTATCGTTTTTTACGACACCATGTCTGGAGGCGAGATAGGGGGGGGGGCAGGGGAGGGGGCGTCGTCTTGAAGTCGAGCGCATTGTTGAAATTAGGAATCGAAGTAGATGAATCAGCGGGTGGTGCGCACCTCTCGATTTGTTTCAACAAATTACCGAACTGATCGTGACCGACGCGCGCGTGCAAACTAATCACTCTGCTGATTGATTGCGCGAGACAAGCTAACAGCCAATGGCGACAGCTCACGTAGTCAAATTTAAGTTTATGCGCCCGAAAGTATCCGAGAATTAGCTTTTACAGTAAGCCCACACACACACACACACACACAATGCGCTCACACTAATTTGCTCTGACTTGAGAGGGCCAATAAAAGCTGGCAAGCTCCTTTGCGCCCGGTCATCGACACTCGCGCTCATTTTTACGCTGTTCCGCATCCACACATGTTGACATTGCAACGCTTAAACTCAACCTGTTGGTTACCCGACAAATGTCTGCCGCGCTAATCAGTTATTTCCACTTGAACTCTCGCTTGTGGCAGTGTGAGCTTGCCAATCCCGGAGCCGGAAAACTCGGTAAGTGTGCGAGCTACAGTTTCAACGGTGACCTGTCGGCGGCCGTGAATGTCACCCCCCCCCCCCCCCCCCCACACACACACACACACACACACGCACGCAACTCTCGATGAGAGTTCGCAGGGCGACAAAGAGTTTACCTGCGCTCAAGTGGCAGTGGCACGCTGACCGGCTGTTGCATAACAATATTGCTCGAGCCGTGAGCGAGCCAGCGGGACAGTGGCGGCAAAGTGCTCACGCGGCGAGCGAGTGCTTGTTCGGCAACAGCAGCAGCCGATTCGAGGTCGCCACTCACACTCGAGAGCGGTCTACGTGGAATTCTTTCAGAGGCACTTCAATCATCATGAAGGCCACAAGAACGATCGCCTTCTGATGCAGGAAGAATTCTTGCCGTGCAACCAGGACACAAACACTCGCGCTCAACTGCCACGGCGGCGCTCTACACTATTCGGCTTGTTCGCCTTCAACGGGGGACGCCACACGAGCTTTCAAGAGCGAGCTTCCATTGTTGGTCATAGCTCAAGTAGCAGATAGCTGATTAAACTTCTCGTGTGCTCACCCTCATTGTTTGCGGCGGAGCACCTCAAGGAATGTAGGCAGAGATTGTAGTATTCCAAGATTATTCTGCCGCTTTAAAGTGGTTATTGTTTTGTTATGTTTGCAGGCTAACATATGAGATCGAGTATCCGGCGCGTCTATGGGGCAATTGTAAGTCTAGTCTTGCAAGATTGAGCAACACAATTCGGTGTGGAGTGCCACAGAAATCATGCCACACTGATTCTATATCAACTATCACATTGATCTGATAATCATGAACAATTGTTGCACGTGTGCCATGATTATACTTTCGACAATTGTGTGCTCGCTTGCCTTGGCTCTTTTGCAGCCATAATCTGCCCATTGCTTTATCAGTTTCGTTTTGCTCTGTGTCAGACGACATTCAATCTACTATCAGGATGATTACTCCTTAGTCTCGTCCGCTCTATGAGTTAGCATCTTGATCATGTTTCAGATCCTGATGTCGCGCCCTGTTTAAAGTTTCTGAATGGCTATTTGATGCATGAAGATGGGTGATATACCATCAAATTGAGACTTGGCACACTAGATAAAGCTTGAGCATGAGCTTTGACTTTAGAAGTACCCACTGAGCGTTGTAGCCTTGAGAGGCTGCGTGACAATGGTATTTATTTGTGTTTGGGTTAGTCTACTTCGGTGGCTCTCTAATTTGACTTCTCTGCTATGCATCAGCTAGTCATATCTCATGTCCTGTTGTGCTGGACTAATATTCAACATGCTATCACTTTGCTGGATTAAACCAACTCAGCTGATTCTTTCATCACATCACTGCGATTTACATATCGGAGGGCACCTGACAGGTTTGCACATTCAGCGTGAAAGCTTTATAAGAGAGATTCGGATCAAAATCGCTGGGTTGCAGCACCAGAACGAGACCTTATAGAAGGAAACATCTCTAACAAATACATCATAATGTTCAGTATCAATTCCGCTTCTGTCTCTATTATGATGATGTTGCTGTTGTTGTTGTTGCTGTCGTTGGCGGTGGTAGTCCTGTTGTGCTGCAGCATGCAGCGCGCACTAAATCAAATTATCTCTCTTGGTCCACTGTGCACGTGGTTTTTAGGAAGCGCCCTAAGCCACTCTTCAAGAACGGATTTCGTCTCGTTGGGCCAATCTCAACATAGACTGTTTGAGACACAAAATTACAATACGAATCTATTATTATGAGAATTCTGCATAGGTTTTCATTTATTTCTAGAATTATTCCATGACAGTAATTTAATTCCAGTTAGACACGAAGTCATACTAGAAAAGCATCAGTTGAGTGCACAGAACTCCGAAAACATGTGGAACGATCAGATAGGATGGGGTGAAAAGGACGAGTTCCAGCCGGTTGATTGGGATGCCGCTTACGAAGAGAGCGATCGTTTGGTCAAGGAGAAGTGGGCCAAGTTGCCACCGTTGGTTAAAGACTTCTATGTTGAACATGAGGAGGTCAAGCGAATGACCGACGAAGAGGCGGACAAGTTTAGAGCTGAAAACAATAATATTAAGGTTAGCCACTTCAAAGAGGACGATCCATTTGTACTGCCCAAACCAGCACCCGAGTTCAGACATTCCTTCCACAACTATCCCGATATTATGCAACTCATTGAGAAGCAAGGATTTGCAAAACCTTCGCCAATTCAAGCACAAGCTTGGCCAATTTTGCTACAAGGAAAAGATCTCATCGGTATTGCACAAACTGGAACTGGTAAGACTCTCGCATATCTATTGCCGGGTCTCTTGAGTATTGTTAAGCAGTCAACGCCTCTCAAGGAGCGTCCCGGGCCGTCCGTGCTCATACTGGCGCCCACTCGTGAACTTGCCCAACAAATTGAACGTGAGGCACGAAAGTATTCCTACCAGGGGATAGAATCTCTTTGCGTCTACGGTGGTGGCGATCGTAGGCAACAAATCCAAATGTGCCGCCAGAAGCCAGAAATTGTGATTGCCACACCGGGCAGATTGAATGATCTCATTAATGCCAACGTTCTCGACATGACCTCTGTGAATTATCTAGTCCTAGATGAAGCGGATCGTATGCTCGACATGGGTTTTATGCCACAAATTCGACGTGTTATGGCCGACATTCGTCCGGATAGAACAACAGTTATGATGAGCGCCACCTGGCCACCGGGAGTACGTAAACTAGCCAAAGATTTCATGAACGATCCAGCGCAGATATTTGTTGGCAGTCTGGATTTGGCCGCTGTAAGCTCGGTCAGCCAAGAGATTGTTATGACAGAGATGGAAGACAAACGAAAGCTATTGTACAAGTTTATCAATGAGACACTGACCGAGAAGGACAAGGCTATTGTGTTCGTGGGCCGTAAGGCTGTTTGTGATGACATTAGCAGTGAATTAGCTTTGAACGACATCCATTGCCAGTGTATGCACGGCGATCGTGCCCAGGAGGATAGAGAGCAAGCTTTGAAAGAGCTCAAATCGGGCGAGTGCCGGCTTATTATCGCCACCGATGTAGCATCGAGAGGATTGGACATCGAGGACATAACTTACATTCTGAATTACGACTTTCCCGGCAATGCCGAAGAGTACGTGCATCGTGTGGGACGAACGGGCCGGGCCGGCAAGACGGGCAAATCGATAACATTTTTCACGCGCGACGATTGGCGCCACGCTCAGGAGCTCATTGACATTTTGTCCAAGTCCGATTGTGAGGTTCCCGAGCAGCTCCAGAGGATGGCCGAAAGGTACACGGCGTGGCTCGAGAAGAAGAAGGCCGAGGATGCAGCTTGTGGTGGTCGTCGGGGCGGAGGATTCGGGGGCGGTGGTCGTGGCTCACGAGATGGCGGTGGCTTCGGCGGGGGCGGATTCGGAGGTGGCGGTGGCGGCGGCGGCGGCGGCGGCAACCGAAATTGTTTCAATTGCCAACAACCTGGCCATATCTCACGCGACTGTCCCGCGAGAAGACAAGGTGGCAGCGGAGGAGCAGGAGGAGGCCGCGGACCGCCACGCAACAGCAGTAGCAGCAACAATACGGGCGGTATCGGTGGATGGAGCAGTAGCGGTAACAGCAATAGCAGCATTAGTAGAGGTGGCACAGCCAGTTTTGGAGCAAATCAGTGGGTTAGCAGCGCCGGCGGAGGCGGCGGTGGTTCCAGTGCATTCGATGACGAGGAATGGTGAAGGCGCGCACACTTATTTGTTGGCTGTTGGAGTTTAGCAAGCGCCGACTTATCTCATCCTTCGGTCTCTTCCCCTTCACTGACTTCAATCGCCACCAGCCAGCCAGCCAGCCAGCCAGCCAGTCAGTCAGCTCGCTCACCCGCTCGGAGATAATCTCTTCGTCCCGCCTGCCACCAGACGAGGCCTCGTGTGTTTGTGCGCCTTTGAATGTTGTGATACTCACCTCTCTCAGCTTGTTCTAGCACTACAGGCATGTGGAGAGAGAGAGAGAAGCGGGCGGCCGCAACCAGAAAGAAAGAAAGTTATCTCTCACTATCACCAAATTGATTGACTTCTGACTGGCACGTCGCAAGGCCGGGACGTGTGTGAAGGAGAGACTTTGAAAAATAAAGAAGATTGAATGTTGCCAACTGTTGGCGCCGTGATCTAATAGATTTTTGGTTGACGTCGGCTTTGCGCTTGTCTATCAACGAACCTCCGAGTTAGTTCATCATCATCCTCGTCGGGCGATGTCTGCCCTTGTCGGTGCGCGATGATTGAAATCATCGCTTGATCGCGCGCTAGTGACGCAATCTAGGCTAGAAGTTGATAGCAAATGAATATCAATTTGACGTCTGTGCACTCGTACACGCTCTCGCTCTCTCGTGCGCGATGTCTCTAATCTTCGGTGGTGCGACGGTGGAAGTCAATTGGCGATGGATTGGCGCGATCTGTTTCACTGCTTCGGTTGCGCGGCTTGTTTGCCCTTGTGTGCACGCAACGCCCGCGAGCGATGGGCCACCTAGTGCAAGGCGCAAAGGTAGAAGGGCGGGGCCAACATTGGGCGCTCATCATGTTCAAGATGATTAGAAATGTGTGACCTGGGCCCTGGTAGTGCGCGTTCTCATGGTGCGCGCCTGGTCTGGTGTAAGTCATTGCGAGCGCTCGTAAGGGAACTGCCGCGGCTCATTGAAATAATTTGAATTGCGAGATTCTCTCGTGCGGGTCCCCCCCCCCCTCTCGCTCGTGGCACGCGCCTGTCTCGAGCTGTCGGAGTGCAGTTACTTGTAGAGAGGGGAAGAGGCGACGCGTGCCGTTAGAGTGGAGCGCGCTCACGAGTGTGATTTCTGAATCCTATCAACTTCGTGTTGGGCGCGGGGAGAGAGAGAGAGAGAGAGAGAGAGAGAGAGAGAGAGAGAGAGAGAGAGAGAGAGAGAGAGAGGGCCTGGCTGGCTCGAGCACACCAACTCATCCAATTCTAGTCGATGAGCCTCGGCGCTAGTCAACTTCCGCCTGGTCCACTTCCAGCCAGCGAGAGTGTCCGGCCGAGGACCAGCGACGGCGAGAGTGTGTGTGTCTCAAGACCAGGCCGGTGTGTTCTTTTGCACTCTAGCTCGTTGGAACTCCTCAGGGCGCAAGAACAACTGCCGCGCACATAATTACTTGTCGCCACGCTGTCGCTCTCGCCGCCCGAACCCAGCGATTGCGTGTACTTGCATGATGATGATGATGATGATGATGATGATGATGAAACCAAACGATATCATTAACTAACTAACTTTCATATTGCCGTTGCTTGGCGTGACTAGAGGGCGCGCGTCTGTTTGTCGAGCGCGTATTCAATATTGCACCCGGCCGAGTAAATCATCATTAAGCGAGGGAGCGTCTTTGCACGGCACAAGCGAGCGGCCCAGTGGTCCTGCGCACGGGCTGGCTCATCAAGCGCCGTCCGCCGCCGCCGCCGCCGCCGCCGCCGCCACTGCAATTGAATTAAAAACTTGCTCGTGTTGTTGAGCAGGCGCCAACGGCATCCGCTCGCCCGCCCGCTCGCTCGTTGTGGGGTTTCATCGCGCGACTCCTGGGCCGCGCAATGAAGCCCGTGAAAACCCGGACGCGTGCGAGCGATATTGCGCGCGCTGCGTTTGAATACGCCGCCGGCTCGCAAATGAGCCGCGCCGTGCAACCCTTGCGAATGATTTATCGATTTGTCGGCCGACCGACCGACCGACCGGCCGACTGATCGACAGGCTGGCAAACTAGCGGCCGCAGACCACTCGAGCGGCCTCTAAAATCAATAAGACCAATAGATAAATTGCTCTCCATCTCTCTTGCGCGCTTCTGCCTCAAGTTGGCGCAAAATTTGTATGCCGCGTGTCGGGCCGCTGACCACCAACAAAGTTTAGTTGGTGCACGAGAGCTCGCTGGCGGCCAGGGACAAATTAATCGAAAGCAAACGAGTCTGATGCGAACGCTCCGATCTCTCTTGCGCAATCATTTGCGCAAGTTAAGTGCTCGGCTCGTCGACTCGTTCTGAACCTTCTCATCATCTGGATTTATTGCGTTGGTGCTCAACGTAAAAAACTGATTTGAAAATGAAACGATGAAATGATAATGAGTTGAAGATAAAAAGGTTAAAATAGGGCGCCGAGATGCGAGAGCGATAACTTTTGCTTGTCACGCAATCACTTGCTTTGCTAGATGACCGGCCGACGTGTTTGCACCCCTCGCCTCATTTTAAACAATTTACACACGAAATTACTTGAACATTAAAAACTGTTCTAATCTGTTCTGTTCTGCTCTGCTCTGTTCTGTTCTGTTTGTGTGTGGCGCAGAAAAGGAAGAAAATGAGCGAAACAGTTCCCACACACACACACACACACTGGACGACCACCACCTGTGAATGTGTTTGCGCGCCAATCAATTAAATTGTCTACTCTCGCACGATTGCAGTGCTTGTTAGACCTCGCGCACACGCAAGTCGGCGTGATTGCGTGTCACTGCGCGACTCTGGCCGGGCGCAGAACAATCAGCGGGTGTGTGCGAGTGCGTTGGCTCAATGCAACCAAAGCAAATGTTTCTATGTGCAAGTTCAAGTACTTTTTTTTTAAAACGATCAACGGGCGACGACGATGACGAGCCGCCTGGTTTCACCAACTGGCCACTTTGTCGCTGGCTGACGGCGCGAATCAATCTCATGGCGCGCACCGGTGAAGTGGCGGCCAGCACCACAACTGACGCAATTAGTCGATTGCGTGAGTTGTGCCGGCCGAGGACGACGGCCCAGACCGTTTGGGAGTGTAAACGCCCTTGCGCGTTTCCAACAGCATTCCGTCGTCGCGGCGCTCTCAAAACAGTGAGCGTCTCCCTGGCCCGGCGACATTTGCGCTCGGCCAGTTACGCGCGGCCACGCCCCGTGCGCTAACCGGCGACCGCGCCCGCAAGTCTCGAGTGTCGCAATGTTGGCTATGAATTGTTGCCCCCTCCCCCCTGGCCAACTGTCACAAAAACTCTTCTTCTCACAAAGATGATTCTCCCCCCTCTCTCTCTCTCTCTCTCTCTCTCTCTCTCTCTCTCTCTCTCTCTCTCTTCAGCGCACACTCACTTGCACTTGGCTCACACTCGCGCGCACCCAACAGAGAGCGAGAGAGAATTCATTTTTTGCCCGCGTCCCGCCATCACTCGGCGCGTGCAAAGACAATCAATTTTCTCGCTTCCGGTTCACTCAATCGCTTCCACTCGCAAAGCGCGTTTCTCAAGCGCGCGTAGAGGCGAACCCGGCGAGAGGAGTCATTGGCCCGATGCGGTGGGGTGGCTCGTGCGCGACGTTTGCAGAGGCGAGATTTTATCTCAATCTGGAAACTTTAGAGTTGTGCGCGCGCGCTGCTCGTGTTCGTGCTCGTGCTCGTGGTGGCAGCGCGAATTGAGTTGAGTTGAATTTGTAGCGCACTGCGACCGCGTGAAAACCGCAAGATGATGATGCAAAAATAATCAACTCTCACGCGCGTCGCACCAACTTGACTTCCGCGCCCGCGCTCGCGCTCGCACGAATATTGATCTCGCGGCGCATCGAGGCCACCGACGGGCGAGAATTAGCCATTGGATCATTCGAGCTGTACTTTCGAATAAATTCACCACCCCTTGGCTGTTTCACGTGCACTTCTCATAGGCACCGCTCGCGGCGTGCGCGCGCGAATCCAAAGTCGCGACAACCAAAGTCGGCCGCTATCTCGAGTCGCCGATCTCTCGCGCGAGCCAAAGTCGTGAGAGCGGCGCTCTGGGCTAACTCAAAGTTAGCTCGCTCGGCAAGACGCGGGCAAGCCCATGAAGATTGTCGTTTGCTTCCAACTTGGGCTCGGCTCGGCTCGCTCGGGGGGCAATTCATTACATTTCATTCGCTCGCTCGCTCGCTCGCTCGCTCGCCCGCTTGCTTGTCTAGCCAAGCGCCAGTTGTTTTACCCAAGTTAGGGCGTTGCCGCACGTCCCGCCGCCACCGTGGCAGTCACATCATTAGCCTCGTGAAGTCGGCGGCATTGCGTAACATTGTTCTTGCAAGCAAACGAGTGTGTCTGTCGGTGCACTGTCACACTTGCTCGTCGGTTGGCGGCGTCGCGCGCGCAATTTGTTGACTGGCCGCGTCTAGTCGGGGTTAGTATTCAGCCAGTTCGCAGTGAGCCAACTTGCTGTTTGAGATTTGAATTTAATGGCCTGCGCAATGGCATGGCCGGCGAGCTGTGTAAAAGCTGAGTGTGTCTCGTCCTGCTCCCGCTGCCAGATTCCAGTTGGCGCGATATCGAGTGAGACTGGACGCCGGGGCGACCATCATTATTGTTGTTCATTAAAATCAATTGCGGTCGCGCACTCTCGTCCTGTTCGTGTTCGTGTTCGTGTTCGTGTTCGTGCTCGTGCTCGTCCTGTCATCGTGTGCGCGTTTCGTTCTCGCATGTCCCGAGCGCGCGTCGCGTGTCATGCGCGTCTCTCAACTGGTAGCTCGAACGTGCGCGCGACTTGAAAATCTCGGCCAAGTCGCGCGTGCGAGCGCGCGGCCACTCGCGCCGGTTATCTCGCTCGGCCCGAGATGATGAACTCGCCGGGCCAAACGGGCGCGTGCCGGCTAGTCGCACTTGCGGGCGCGCTCATTAGTGTCACTTGCAGTGGGGCTTGTGAGACCAGACCCGGACGGCGGGTGTGAAGCGCCGCAACTCGGCGAACGGGAACTCTCTATAGGCAAACGGGCAGGTCCCAATGGAGATTGATAAGGAATCTCGCGCGACGCCCTGGCAGCAGGTGAGCCGAGCCGAGCCGCCTGTTCGCTCGGCGACCAAACTTGATTGATGTCTGGTGTCGTGGTGTCGTGGTGGCAATGTGGCGCGCACGTTGAGTTACGTGCGCGTCGATCTTTGCGGGCGATAGCTGGGACTAGGCGATGAAGACGTCAGCGGCGCGACGAGAGCGACGGCGAGAGATCTGCATCTGTATCAATGATGATAAATAAGCGACGGGCGGGCGGGCGAACGGGCGGCGCTTCATCACTGTCAGCCACAGGCCGACGCCGACAGCAGTGGCAGCCGCCGCTTGTTAACTGTCGGCGAGCGGCAAACCAGAGCGAGAGGCAAAGTGCGCGCATCGTGCGAGCGAGATTGCGCTTGATACACACTCACTCGACGAGCAACTTGCGCGCGCGTCCGCGTCGTCACCCAATAAACCTCTGCTTTGTGTGTGCGTGCGTGCGTGTGCCCGCGTCAACGCCAGAAACGCGCCGCGCAAATCAATCATTTTGGCGCCCCAATCAAACCGATCGGCTCGTTGGCTTGTTCGCTTGCCTGGCGAGAGGGCGAAAGAGAAGAAAAAAATCTCGCCTCGGCTTGCCGATAAATAAATTCATGAGCCAAGTCGAGTCGAGTCAGTCAGTCGGTCGAGTCGAGTCGGGTCGAGTCGAGTCGATCAAGTGAAAGTTGACTGTCGCGCTCATTGCACAAGCGGATCGCACGTGTGATCGGCGCACAATATTGCACGAGCGAGCATGAATCAAGTCGCCGCCCTCTTGGGTAGTCAATTGATCATTTTATTGGTTGTCAAGCGAACGCGCGCTGATGGGACGCCGTTCGATCCATCGATCGATCGATTGGGCAAGCGAGCGGCGCGTGTGACAAGTCAATCCGAGCGCGCGGCGCGACTGAAACTCTTGCTCTCTCGGTGGGCGCGCTTGGCTTGTGTAAGAAATCAAAACATGCCGGCCGGAAGTGTCGCAAACACTCGCCCGACGATGATTCACAGCGTGCGAGTGCTCGGGTGTGCGAAAAAGTTCGAGACAGAGACTTTTTGCGCGCTCGCTCGCTCGCTCGCTCTGGGAGACAAAAAAAAATAAATAAATTCGATAAGATTCTCGCGCCCAAACTCTCTCATGCTTTGGATTGTGCCAATTAAACTCGCCCAGCGGGTTGTCGCGCATCTCAGCGTCCCAAAGATCAATTAACAAAGATCATCATTTACGAGAGCCCGCTGGTGGGCTATAGAGCCACCTCGTTGCTCATAAGCCACTCGCTCGGATTGACATTCTCTCTTTCTCCCTCGATGGCCGAAAGCCGAGAGCCGAGTTCGATCCCGGCCGCAAGTGAAGTTGGCGGCTCGCCCAGCAAGCGGGCCCCAACTAGACAAGCCGACGCGTGCGATCTCCCACTGGGCGAGCGATTTGCGCAACGCGCACTGCGAGTCACTTCCGAGCGGCTCGCTCAGTCGCTCTCGAGTCCGCCAGTTGATTTGTTGCCGGCTGGCCTCGCGCTTGTCGAGCAATTTGCTCGCGCGCTCTCGAGTGATTGTGAGAGCGGCGCACGGGACGGGGGGGGGAGGGAAAGATGATGATGGTTGTGGTTGCATGCAATTTGCGTTGCGGTTTCACTTTTTGCCCAAACTCGCGCCGGGCCAACAGCAGCAGTTGGGCGCCAGTTGAGCAGGCGGAAGTTGGACACGGACTCGCGCAGTGGCACTGGCAGAGACAGCGGCAGTGGCACCGGCAAGAAGAGAGCGAGAGATTATTAATTTAATCTAGTCAAAGTAGTGCCGAGAGCTGAGCGGCGACGACGACGACAAACGAGCGCGTGTTCGGGTATTAATCTTCGCGCACCGGGGGGACAAGCGTGCCAAGGTGGTGCACGCGAGAGGATCACTTACGCGAGCGCAGTCACATACAAGTCGCGCGCGCGCGCGCGCCTGCTCGCGTTCGATTGCCTCCAATTTTGTGCGCGCTCTCTCACGTTCTCTCCGACTGGCAGGCGAACGATGATTTTTCACATCGTCAAATCTACTGCTGCGCGCTTGCTCGCTCGATCGATGGCGGCCGAGGCAAGTCAATAAAGCGAAAGTGTTTGCCAGCTCGAGTTGCTGACAGGCGCTCGTGTTCGCTTGTCAGCGGGCGAAAACCGCAAGCGCCGTCAACGACCACTGCTGCTGCTGCTGCTGCTGCTGCTCATGGACGGAGAGGCCACTTGTTTCTTGTGCTCGCACTCGGTGGCCTAGGAGTCCGCTATTTGTCGGGCGTCTCGAGTGTCGAGCCGCTGCCGGATTAGACAGCAATTTAGATGCTCAACACGTAAGCGGCCGGGTGTCGTGATTTATTACCAAGTGGGAGCGAGCCGAAAAGCGGGCCCCTTGGCGCAAAACTATAAGCCAGTTTTGATCGGTCCGCGGCTCGCACACGCGCCCGGCCGAGACACGGTCACCTTGACTCGGGCCGGATGCGCTCGTCACGCCGCCCGGGCCCCCTCTCTCACAAGCCCGAGGGAATTCGAGTGCTCGCCCGCCAGCTCTTGCTTTCAATCATCTAAATGGCAAGCTGCCCGCCCCGTCCCGTGCGCTCTAATCTAAAATTCAACGAGTCTGAAAGTTTGAGGGAAACTCGCTCGCTTGCCGGAAGCGCCTGTCCAAGTGGCGCAGAAAGTTGCCAGCGTGCGTGCGAGCTCTCAAAACAATTGAGTGCGTGGTTGGGGGGGGGGGGGGCGGGGCGGGCGGGTGTGAGTCAGTCGCGCTTCAGTCCCCTGGGCCGAGCGCTTGAATACGCTCAAAAATCGAGCTTGCGCGGCGGCCGCGATGACGACCAAGTTGACTTTCGTCGTTGTCGTGCGCAAATCAAGTTGAGCGCTCGCACGCTGCACACGAGCGGCGGCAAAATGTCGCGTTCGCTCACCCGCCCGTGCGCACGTGCAAACGCCAATCAAAGTGAGCCGTGCAGTTGCCGTGCGCCGTTTGACAGGCCAAACAAACTCTGACTTTGATGTTGATGTTGGTCACTCGCGACTCGGCTCGATCGCGTAAGTCGCGCTCGCTCGCTCGCTCGCAGGCCGGCCGCCGTCACTCGTCAACTTGAGAGCGCGCGCAAAGCGAGTGTCTGAGTTTGTGAGCGCGCGCCTTCCAACGCTCTCGACGCCTTGCAAGTTGCAACCGGCTCGACTCGACACGCCCTTGACGCGCGCCTCAGTCGGTCAGGGCCCAGGTTGGCGCAAGCAACGCACTCAGGGCCTTCTCAGTATCGAGTTGTTTGCATGTGCATATTGTGCACACTAGCGGCAACCTGTACTAGCCAAACTAGCCAGCCAGCGAGTAGCGCAAAAAGGTAACGACAAACGAGCAGACGTAATAACGACGACCACTGTGATCACCATCATCATCATCATCATCTAAATGTTAATGCTCAGCTAATGGTTGCTAGCCGGGCCGCCACCACCGCAGTCGGTGCCCATTAGTCGGCGTGCACAGTAGCCGTGTGCAGTGTGACCGCCGTGCGTTTGATTGCGCCATAGGCGAATCAAATCACTCCGCCGACTTTGCGCGACAATTGCTGATTATGGCGTGCAGGTGAGCGCGTAGCAAGAAATTGTTCTCTCTCTCTCTCTCTCTCTCTCTCTCTCATTTCAACTTTTCTATTCTCTCGCCTGTCCGCTTCTAGATTATGAGCGTCGCTGAATTGAGGCTTTCCGGTCCTGGTGCGAGCTTTGCTGCTCAGTCACGCCCACTTGAGGCCCAAAGAACGGGACGACGGCCCACAATAGGCTCAGGCGTAACTGAGAGTTTGTCTTACAAGTAAAAGCAGGTGATATCTCGGTCGAACTGGCCAAAGATTATTTGCGATTCAAGACCAACGATTATTGACGGCAGATAGATGGCGCCTCGGTCGACTCGCAGGCAATGATCGTCCGAGGCACAGCACGATCAAGTTGCGCGCAAATGACTTAAATTGTTCTAACTAACCGAGTTGGCGGGACAACAAGGCGGGGAGGGGGGGGGGGAAAGAAGCGCATACGAGTGTGGGATGTGCATACGAGCAAAGGGGGCGAGCGCGCACAGGAATGCGCCTGCTCCAGTGTGTGTGTGTGTGTGTGTGTGTGTGTGTGTGTGTGAGTATGTGCGCGCGCTCATTTAGTGTAAATTGCCGCCGTTGACGATCAGCGGTGGCGAACTAACGCGCATGCGCTCGCGCTGGTCGCTTCTTCTCGCGCGTTTGAAAACAGTCTGCTCTCGCTCACGCTAACGCACAAGCGCACACGCAAAGTTAATGCGCGCACCTTCGCAAACGAGGCGAGTTTCAATGTCTTTGGACGCGTCGGTTTGGTGAACAACTTGTTGGAGAAACAAAACACAGGAAGAGAGAAGATCAGAGATTGGCATTTGTTTTCTCATGCTTGGCGCTCTCCTTTTGCCACTTGCGAGAAGGCCACAACAAGAGCAAGCCAACTAGTAGCGCCTACTATCTTGAGCGTGCGATTGTTTGAGTTTTGTGCTAAGGTGTGAAGATGCTTCAATTCAAACAACACGAAGCCGAATGATTTCATTGTTTCAAGCAAGCGAGATTATCAAAATTAGAATCAAAATAACAAGTACCGGCACTAATAGAGGAAGACGAACAAGAAGAAGAAGAAGAAGAAGAAGAAGAATAGAACAAGACTAGCAAGAAAATGATGCAGCAACAACAGCAGTCACACCCACTGCACCCAAGTAAGCAATATTACACCCAACAGCAGCAGCAGCAACAGCAGCACCAACAACATCAATTGGCGCAGCAGCTCCACTTGCAGCAGCAGCAGCAGCAGCAATCTGATGTGACCCAAATAAAGCAAGAGCAAACTCAAATAGGCTCGCGTGGCCAGTTGATTGGCGGCCACATTCAGCATGGGGCGCAGCACGCGCTCGGCGGCGGCGGCGGCGGCGTCAATGGGCCGGCGGCTCAAGTGGGCGGCCCGAAGAGTCAATCTTCGACGACGAGCAGCCAATCGTCGCGCGACTCGCACGTCAAGCGGCCCATGAACGCGTTCATGGTGTGGTCGCGCGGCCAACGGCGCAAGATGGCCCAGGAGAACCCAAAGATGCACAATTCTGAGATTTCCCGTCGGCTCGGCACCCGCTGGAAGGAGCTCAACGAGACCCAAAAATCGCCGTTTATAGACCAGGCGAAGCGATTGCGAGCGCAGCACATACTCGAGCATCCCGACTACAAGTATAGGCCGCGGCGCAAGACGAAGAAGAGCGAGAAAGAGCAACTGGCGGCGAGCGGCGGCGTCCAGCAGGGCCAGACCACCGTTGTGCCGTCGGGCAGGTCGGCCCGGCGGCCGCCGCCGCCGCCGCTGCTGCTGCTGCGACGAACCAATTGAATCATAATCACAACCACCACCATCATCATAATCACAATCAGCATCAGACGAATGCAACCACAAATCAGCACCTCGGCCACCCGCATCAGCACCACCACAATCACAACCAGCAGCAGCAGCAGCACCACCACCACCACAGCCACCATGCAGCACAAACAGCTGTTTTGCATCTTCAGCAGCAGCAGCAGCAGCCACAAGTGGGCCACCATCAAGCGCACCTACTGGCGAGTCAACAACAGCAGGTCGCATTCCACCAGCAGCAGCAGCAGCAGCAACAACAACAACAAATGGGCCAGCACGCGCACCTGTCCGCGCATCAGCAGCACTCGTTGCATCATCACCCTGCCACTGTGCATCATCAGCACCACGCGGCCGCTCACCAGCAACAACAGCAGCACGCGCAACATCAGCAGCACCAACTGCAACAATCTGTGAGCCCGTTAAACGGGTCCTCCTATCAGCAGCAACAGCAACAACAACAACAACAACAACAACAGCAGCAGCAGCAGCACCAGATGATGCAAGTCCAGCAGCAAGGCGTCCACCAACTTCAACTTCAGCAACAACAGCACAGCCAGCACGCGCACCAAGCTCAGCACGCACACGCGCACCACGCACACGCGCATCACCACCCGCACCATCACCACCATCAGATGCTGTTGCAGGCGGCGGCCGCGGCCAACCAGCAGCAGCAGCAGCCCACCGCGACCAGCACGCCCACGGGCTCGCACTTGTCGTCGGCCGGGAGTGAGCAATCAAGCGCCTCGAACTCGTCGAGCTCGGCGGCCACAAGCGTGGCCAGCGATCTGTTGAATCATCTCGGTCAGCCGGCGCTCTCGTTTTCGCCTTACCACGCTGCGGCGGCCGCCGCCGCTGTCTCGGCGTCCGCGGCCACAACGCCGCCGGGCGGCCACACGGGCGCAAGCCAGCAGGACCACTCAACCGATCTCACCAATTACCAGGCTGCGGCAGTGGCCGCTGCAGCCGCGGCGGCCGCCGCCGAAAACTTTCAGCAGCAAACAACGTCGCCGCACCAGCAGCAGCAAGTTGACCACCTCCAGCAGCAGCAGCAGCTGAGTCCCGCTAGCGAGCAGCACTACCAGGCGGTTGCAGCGGCCGCGGCGGCCGCCGCAGCTGCCTCGCAACAACAGAGCCCACTCGAGGCGGGCGTTTATGGGACGGCGGCGGCCGACCACCACGCCCACGCACACCATGCGCACCACGCCCACCATCTAGCCTACAAACCCGCCGCGACGGCCAACTACCTCTATGGGGCGCACATGTTTCAGCAGTACCAGAACGCGGCGCTCTGGTCGGCGCGCACGCAACGCTGCGACGAGGTGGCCGCAGTCATTCAGCCCTCGGTTTGAAGGTTCACTTCGAATTTTGGATCCATTTTTCTTCTTCTCCCTTCTAAAATTCAATACTTCAACGATTGCTAAGCTGAGCCAAGCTAAGCTAAGCTAAGCTATGCGAAGCGAAGCGCTGTGATTCTCTCTAAATGGAAAATAATTGATTAATCAAGACAAGACTTGGTAACTTATTCTCGCCAAAGCGGGCGGATTAGATTGTTTCAAAATAAATTAACGTCATCCGTGATTGGCGCTCGCTAGCGAGTCGCACGCTAATTGCGTGCCATCTAGGCGAGTGTGCAATCGAACACTCAAAAAGAAAAAGAAAAATTATTGCATTGAATCTGAACTCATCGTCGCAAGTTCTCTATGGGCTGGCCAGACCGCGCCTATATGAGCTTGCCACGCTTATAGGAGCCATTCAGAGCGGCTGCGAGTGAGCGCGCGCTTGCTCTGGAGTTGCACAGCCGAGCGAGCGAGAGAGAGAGAGAGAGAGAGAGAGAGAGAGAGAGAGAGAGAGAGAGACGGGTCGCGCGTTTGGCAGACTCGTCGCTCGCTTTCCTCGTGCGAGTGTGCGCTGGCGATGGCAAGCTAACATCAGGCGGCGTCACGAAAGTTGGCAGCAACTCCTCGAGCCAGATGAGCGAGCGAGCGGGCGGGCGAGCACGCGAGAGCCACGCCAAATTCCAACGCTCGCTCGGAATGACAAACGCCCGACAGCTCTCGACGTTTGCGCTCTCGAGCTCGTGAGCCAGCGGCGCACGGCCACACACGCACACGCACACACACACACTCACACACTCACATGCGACGACTGGGAACAACTTTGACAGTTGCGAAGTTTCGACCGCCGCCGGGTGCTTGTGTTTATGGGTTTGAGCGCGCCTTGTGAGTAACTTGCAGCGCAGTAGACGCGCGACTAGTCGGTATAGAATTTTGCTGCTTGGCGCTCGGTTGCTAGCCCGACGAGCCGGAGAGGCAGTTCGTGTGTGTGTGACGTATGCAAAGCGCATTAGACCAGCCAGATGAGCGATTCGGAAGCGAACAGTCTAGACTTGCTGACTCTTGCTGGCTCGCTTGCACAACCAACACTCTGAGCCAGACGAAGGCAAAGCCGCGATCGCGCGCGCGCGGAGAGAGAGAGAGAGAGAGAGAGAGAGAAAGGCAAAGAGAAAATGTCACCTGTCACACACGGCGGTGGCATATTCAGGTAGGCGGGCAGAGCACAGGTACAAACTAGTGAGGGGCGCTATCTGTGCGAACTGCTCAGATGAACTGCGGCTGCACTTGTCAAGGAGAGAGAGAGAGAGAGAGAGAGAGAGAGAGAGAGAGAGAGAGAGAGAGAGAGAGAGAGAGAGAGAGAGAGAGAGAGAGAGAGAGAGAGAGAGAGAGACAATGACAAGCGCGCACAGCTCTCCCGCACGAACGAGTTTGTGACAAATGATTAGCGAGAAGCGCGTCAGTCGCAGGTGTGATCGGCTGGCAGGTGGTTGCGGTCGAGCCAATCATCAGTCCGGTTGCTAACTCGCGCGAGTGTGAAGTCGATCGGACACGCCCAGCGCGCGCGCGCGCAGGTCGGGCCGGGAGGGTCCGGCGGTTACTCAGCTGGCACGATTGTCGTGCTGGTTTATTTGAGCAGTCCAAAATAAAAGTCAGCCGGTGAGATTTGCACAATTCGTCGTGCGGGGCAGACGTTTTTTTCTTTCGCGCTCGCCGAGGGCAGCGGCCCGAAAATGAAAAGCTCAGAAAATCGTGACAAATGGCAAGAGTCTCGGCGCATCGATTTGAGCCAGTAATTTGATTGCGCGCCACGGCCAAGTCCGAGAGTGGTACTGTTATTGAATTGTGCTGCTCGCAGTGGGACAATTTGCGCCGCCGAGATGAGCGAGATAGAAAAAGAGAGAGAGAGAGAGAGAGAGAAAGATGCTGAGGCCCAGGAGTGTGGAGTTTCTTTATCGTGCGCTGCCAACACGCCTCGGCCAGCCTCTCGAGTGCGCTGCTGGCCGGCGGTCGGCAGCAATCATCTTCGAACGGCAAGCGCGGCGCAATTGTCTGCCCCGTCTGCTCGCAAAACGGATAAGTCTCTTCCACTCTGCGCGTTGTCGTCGTCGTCGTCGTGTGCGCGCTCGAGATGCTGCTGGCCCGGAACTCGCTCGTCCGCTCGCTCGCTCGCTCGCATCCTCTTCGCCACCGCCGCCGCGGCAGCCAAACAACACAACAATGCGGCCGGTTGTCGCGCGACAGGCCGGCAATTACCCCAACGCGCGGGATCACTCGATCGATCGGCGCGCGGATTTGCGTTGCGTTGCGTTGCGTCAGCCGCGCGCGTTAGCAAATCACAAGTTTCACTCAACTCAACACAACTTGGCGAGTCTGTCATTCGTTCGTTCGTCGTCGGCCCAGTCGGACTCTCCGGGGTCAATTGTTTTTGGCGACGACGAGGCGCTCAAGTGGCCACTTTGGGCGCCTTTGGGGTGAGTTTGCCTCGCAGGTGGTTGCGGGAAGGGAACAAGTGGCTTCCAGAATGGTCGAATATGGGACAGCAATCAGGCCGCGGACAGAAGCCGAGAGGTTGGCCCAAATCTTGAGTTGGCACTTCATTTGTGCGCGGCGTGGCGATTGCGCAACGCCTCCAGGCGACCATAAAACAACAAGTGGCGGGCGGCGGCGGCGGTCGCTCGCCGAACAAGCGTGTGAAGTTGTCAAGATTGGCGCCGCTAGTGCCTGTTGGCGATAATAAAAACAAACAATTTTATTGTGTCTCCCTCGATGCCCTTCTTCTTCCTGGTGAGTGTGTGCATGTGCATGTGCATGTGCGCACATTCGCACAACACGGGCAAGTTCATTCACAGCCACGGTCAAACCCCGGCGGTGGCCAACTCACACACACACACACACACACACACACACACACACACACACACACACACACACACACACACACACACTCTTATGGCGCCAATTGTGTCACGCAGCCAACGAGTGCGTCGTCTGCCTGCGTGCGACTCATAAAATTGGCATCCGAACAGCGGCCACGGGGACAAAACAGCACAGCCACCACCTGTGTGAACAGCCGAGCCGATTGCGAAGATCCTGGCGAGGAATGTGCGCCAACTTGTACAAAGTGTCAGACGGGCAAGCGCACAAGTTGTATTGTCTATTTGGAAGGGAGCCAGCAAACGAGCGAGCTCGGCGACCGGGCGCAGTCAAGCGGAGTAAAGGGGGCGTGGCGGCGTAGAAAAACTCGGTCGCGCCGCCCCAGCCGCCGCCACCCGTCGTGTCGCTCGATCGCCTTCATATAGAGCCGATCGGGTTCGAGTTGCAGCTTGGCGAGAGCGCGCAATTTGCGCTGGCCATGCGGCCGAGACGACACACAAGTCGCTTGCGAGCGTGTTATTGTAAAACAATTCGGCCGCCGGGCCAATCGGCTCGCCCGCCGTATCCATGGCTCGGTGTTTGCCTTTGCCTCTCGCCGCGTCCACTCTCTCAGGAGCAGTGAGATGGCGCCAACTTATAGGAATTTGCTCTTGGTCGCGGCTTCTTGGGAAGATTTACGATTGCCGAGCGAGCGAGCGCGCGCGCGGGGTTTAGTTCCAGTTTGATTGAAATCGCCTGACTGACCCCTTCGCTTGTGCTCTCTCACACTAAACACAAGGCCGAGCTTGTGTTTCACGCGGAGCGAGTTGCGAATCTCGGCCAAGTTTGATTGCCGAGTTTGGCCAGCCAGCCAGCCAGCCAAGCGAGCGAGCGAGCGAGCGAGCGAGCAAGCAAGCAAACGAACGAACGGGCGAGAGCATTCAAAATCGATCAGCCTGATCCGCTTTACTCGGCTCGCGAGTTGGCCTAGCTCAAGTCTGGCCTGTGGCCGGTGGCGCGCGCGCGCGCGAGCCAAACGCGGGCCACGTGGGCTTGTCGGCCGGCTTCCGTGTAGTGCGCCACAGATTGACGTCTCGCGCACTCGCTCGTTGTTTGCCTTGCAAGTTTGCCAGCGCACCGGCGCCTGAACGATTGAGCGCGCGCGAGCACTCAAAGTCAAACGGGGGCGCGCGAGTGTTTGCGCACTCGCTCGAGTTGGCCGAGTGGAAATTAAATGTGTAAAATTGACTGATTGATCACCGTAATCATCATTATTGAGATTAGATGAAGTCGTCGCTCGCTCGCTCGCTTGCCCGTTGTTGCTCTATGATGATGATGATGATGATGATGATCATCGTCATCATCGCGCACAGGTGAGCGTGCGCTCATGAGGAATGAAGACGCTGATTAGTTTGGATTTGCCCGGCAACAACAACTTGTTGTGGCTTCTCGCCATTGGCAACTCAAGTAGAGAGGCCGCAGAGCTGATGGGCCCGGCGGCGAGACGGACGAGCGCAGTGTAATTACCTGGCACTCGCCTCGAGTCGTTTGCACTCGAGACTAATTTAGATCTTACAAAGTTGATGTTTAAATCATCGTGCTCATCGATTGCGCGCCAAGCCCGTCTCAGCGGCGCGTCTCGGCGAAAGGGATCTCGAGCAAGTTCCGACCAAATCCAAGCCCATCACTCGTGATCGCTCTAGACCATCAACAACGACGAGCACGAGAGAGCGAGCTGATGATCATGTTGATTAGCAGGCGAGCGCGACGGTGCGAGACGAGAGGAGACAAGACAAGGCAAGACGCTGCATTGCATAACAGAGAGCCGAGCCGCCGCAACCACTTGTGGTGTGCCGCGCGGCTGATCGTGTCACAGCCATCGTGCAGCGTGCGAGTTTGCTGAATGCGCGCACACTGTGCGAGAAGTGAGCGCACTATTTGCGACTTGGGTGCGCATCAATTCAACATATTTTTTTTTTTTTTAACATTGAAAACATACGCGCCGCGGTGCGCAGCGCACACAAATTGCTGAATCAAACTACCAACAAATTAAACTGATTGATTTTTTTTCCTTTTTTTTGTGTGCGCGCTTTTCTCCCCGCCCGTCTCTCACTCGAGATCATTTCTCACGAGGCAAACGGAAGGGGCGGCGCACCAATGGGGGCGTGTGCCGCCGACCTCGCCCACACCCGACAAGTGCAGGCTCGCGCGAGACTGGCCCAAAGATCATTAGGACGCACGAGGCGATGAGGATGAACTCGCGAGGACGACGAGCGACCGAGAAGGAGGAGAAATGAACACTCGAGTGCTAACAATCTTGTGCATTTCACTTCATTGCCCGCCCGCTGCACAGTTGGGGCGGGCCGAATCGCGCAGTTAAGCAGGTAGAGCGCTGCGTGCCTGTTTGCATCTCAATGGGGACGGGCGAGGAGAGAGAGAGAGAGAGAGAAAGTGCCGTGTCGCTCACTGGCGGCCGAACAGAAGAATTTCTATTCTTCTCGGACGTGCGCGCGATCAGCACACGCGCGCGAAGAAAACGTTCATTCAAGAACGTTGGAGAATAAGAGAGAGAGAGAGAGGAAGATGAAGCGCGAGCTGTAGGCGATCTCTAAGTTCGATCTCAAATCCAATCCAATCCAATCCCAAGTGTCGTCGGATTGTCTCGGCCGATCGCGAGCCGGAATGTTCGATTCGCTACCTTGCGGTTTCTCGCTTTCGATTGCTCGAGTCAATCAAGGCGACCGTTCGTTTCGGACTCGCGCAGCTTTCAGCCCGCTCGAAGGGGCCCGAAACGAATTGGGCCGAGATTCTTGAGGCGGCACATTTGTGTTAGTGTTGGTGTTTGTGTCAATGCGCGCGAGAGAGCGAGAGAGAGAGAGAGTCCAAGTGCCAGTTTGTCTGGCAGTATCTCGGCCGCTTTAGCTGAATCAAGTTGAATTGAATAAAAAAAGGTCGATCATCATCATTATCAGGCGCGCTAGTTTTGTGGATATCACACATTTGCGCTCAAATTGGGCCCGCTCGCTCAAGTGACATTCATTCACTTGAAATGGATGGTCGCGCGCGCACCACGAGCGCAAATGGGCTAATGGGCCGGGCTAGTGAGTTAGTGGGCGCCGTTCTTACCTGAGCGCACCAGAGCGGGCTAATGGGCGGCACTCAGCCGCGGGGGGACGAGCGAGCGAGCGAGCCAACGGACGGACGAGACAGGCGGCGGGCGAAGATGAATGGCCCGTCTTGTTTGCATTCGGCTCATTTGCAACTTCACTCGAGTTGTGTTCGCTCGGCTCGCGCGGGGGCGGACCTCTCGAAAGTTTGCCGCGTTGGTTTGAGCGAGTAAATCAACTGGTGGCGGTGGCGCGCACGAGGGCCGAAACAAAGCGCGCACTGTGTTTGCAAGCGCACGAGCGCCTACCAATCAACGAGTGGCTTCAGTGCGCGCCCGTTCTCGCTCATCACGCTCTCGCACCGAGATTGTCGATGGGCTGCGCTGGAGTTGATTGCGAGCGCGTCGCGCACACACTTCGGGCTCGTAAAGTGCGGAGCTCGTGCTCTCTCGGGACGACGTGCGAGAAAAATCGATCGAATGGGCCGGGCCGGCGCGATTTCAACCTTTCGTATTGCTCGCGAGTGAAGATATTTTTCTCATTTTTATTATTTCCACTCATTCGGACTCCACTCGGCTCGACTGTGCTGGCCGCAGCCCGAGTAGAGCCGGTGAGCATATTTTTGTCTGCTTGCTTGCTTGCATATTTCTCGCTGGCCTTTGTCTTTGCGCGCTCACGCTGGCGCTCGCACAAACTGTGCGCGATGTCGTTGTTTTTCTGCCCGCCCGGCCGACTTGTACGCGCGAATGTCGCCCGAGCTCCAGTTTGGCCGTATTTTGGTTGTTGTTGTTGTTGTTTAGAAAACAATCAACATTTTGCCAATCATTTTTGCGTGTCGACTTAAGAAAAGTGCAAGCGGCCGACATGACGAGTTTAGTTTAGAGGAATCTATAAGAAGCAGCAAAGTGAGAGAGAGAGAGAATACTTGTTGAGAAAACTTGACCAGTTGAAGCCGAGCCAAGAAGAGGAGAGAAGTGAAAACCGTTTCATTCTATCCGTCTCGTCTGTCATGAAAAGTTGCCACTCGAGAGTGTGCGAGTTTGGGGCGCCCCTCGTGCGAGTCGGAACGGGCCAGACTAACGGGCGCTCATCTCACCTTTTCGACGGCTTTAAAACTGCCCTCAGGTGAGACCAGACCCGAGTTTGTATGAGTGTGTGAGTGTGTATGTGTGTGCCCTCAACTGGCCAATCGATTCTTCTCTCCATCTCGTCCATCTCGCACGCACGCACGCACGCACTAGCGAACTTTGCCGCTGCAAAGGTGCCCCAAAGGTGAAATCTAGACTTGGGAAATTGTTTTTTGGGTCTCTCTTGCCTCTCTCGCTCTCTCGCGCGCGCGTGTGCTGTTCATCTTTCATGAGCGACGACAACAGCGCGCCGACGCGAGAAAGTGGACAGAAAAACAATTCCCCCCCCTCGCTCGCTCGCTCGTTCGCTTGCAAACGAGCGCGCTAAAAAAGAGTCGCGCATTCTCGATGGCTGCCATTATTTTATTTAATGACAATCAATTCCCCTCTCTGGTCTGCCCGCCTGTTGCTGCCCTCTTTTTCTCGCCCGTTCGCTCGCTCGCTCGCTCGCTTGTCGACAACATGCAAATTCGCATGCGAGCGCTCAAATCGCGGGCGCACAGTGAGCAACGAGGGCGACGGTGTGTCGGCGGCGGCGGCGGCACAGAATGAATTTGAATGAACACGCGCTGGCCGGTCAGCGGGGAGTAGCGCACCCGCTGGACTGGCCACTTCAAGTTGCTTGCTTGCTTGCTTGCTCGCTCGCTCACTCACGGCGATTGAAAAATTGGACGGTGCGCGACGGGCCCGAAGAAGAGGGACAAGAAGACGTTTTTTGAATCAATCGATTTCTCTTCTGGCCTGTGCTCCCAGCGAAAGGCTTTGCCCCGTTCGAATGCAGCTATGATGATGATGATGGTGATGATGATGGTGGCGGCCCTGGTCATCATTCAAGCTGACCATACCGAACGTGTCTGCGTGCGCGCGACTAATGAGCGCGCACACACGCTGCAGGCGGCAACACACTCTTTCGCTCCTCCCTCTTTCTGCCTGGCCTCGCCCGTCGGCCTGCTCAATCTTCTTGTCACACTTTCACAAATGTTTCTCCACTTTTTTCTCCACATCGCCGATGGCCGCGAGCAACACTTTCGCTTCAAGCGCCCGCCGCTGTTTGTTTATTGGCCACAAACTCGCGGGCTACCGTCGCCGCGTTGGACTTTTTAATTTTCGAGCAAAACCAAACGGCCGCGGGAGAGAGAGAGAGAGAGAGAGAGAGAGAGAGAGAGAGAGAGAGAGAGAGAGAGAGAGAGAATTAATGATTTTTTAGCGAAAGAGGAAATCAGCTAACCCGTAAGCCCCCTCGAGCATCGTGTTTTCCCACACAGCGCACCAGACGAGCCAAACCATTACTCGACAGGTTTTGGGTGTGCGACAAGCGATCAGCTGATTGCCTCCGCCCGGCACCCACCCACACGCACACACACACACACACACACACACAGTGGGCCTATAATTCACTGCAGCGACTGCGACGACAACGACCATTGACGAGCAATAGTGGTTGCCAATCAACGGGCGAGCGGCAAATTGTCGTGGAATCCACAAGTGGCTGTTGTCGAGCGGGCGGGCGGGCGGACGGACGGACGGACGGGCAGCGGATTTTCATTCCACGCGCGCCAACGGCAGCCAATCTAATCCTTGCCCGCGTCTCGCTCAGTTAACTGGCGCTCGTTGTTCTGCGCGAGTGCAAAATGATAAGCAAACAGACGCGGCGTGGATTTGCGTGGGTGGCCCGACGTCGAGAAGATTGGCGACACTTGGCCACTCGTCGAGTCGTGTTCGAGCCCGAGGGGCGACAATAAAACTGCTAGCGAAGTGATTGGTGGCCCGAGATTTCAACTTGACAAGCAACCAATTTCATGCTCGTCTGTCGTCGCGCTCTTCTCGGGCCGGGTGGTGGGTCTTTCTCCATCTCCATCTTCCATCTTCTTCTTCTTCTTCTTCTCACGCGCCCCTTGCAGTCAGGTATGCACAAAGGTGGTCGCAACTCGCGGGCAGGCAGGTGAAACTGGAAGGTGGTGGCCCGTCTGTGGCCCGTCGGACGGGATTAGCACGCAAATTGTGGGGGGGCGCGCCTTCAAAAGCCTTCATAATCATCATAATCATCGCGAGCCGGGTGCACTTGTCTCGGAATGCAACTTTTGTTGGCACAGCCGAGCGAGGCATCTCTCAAATCGAGCGGTTGCCCGCCCGCCCGCCAGCCAGCCCTTCTAACAGCGGCGGCCACTTGTTCTTGCGCCGTCTGTCGCGCGCCAAATGAGGCAATCGAAACTGGCCAGTCGATCTAATCGATTTGTTGTGTCCTCGCCCGGCCAAGTCGCTCGGGCGCGAGGAATGTGTCCAGTCGGCGACTCGATTGAGTGATTGGCCAAGATGATGGGCCGCTTGGTGTTTTTGTGCTCGTCACACACACAGCACAACTTTCAGATCTCGAGAGTGGAAGGTAAAAAAAGGGAGAAGAAGAAGTCGCTCGATTAAAGCGACTGGCCAGCTTGCTCACGCGAGACTCGCGCTTGAAAGCCGTTGGCGCGCGCCAAGCGTCACTCTGGCCCGGCCGACAACAAAAGGCCGCTCGCATCGCACGGCCCGGTTGCGCGCGCGCGCGGTCATGAAGTTGACCGTCGTGCGATCTCATTAATTAGACGGGCAAGGCACACGCCCGGCCCGGACCGTCGGCTCGGCTCGGATCAGCCCAAGCGCGAAAGCTTGAACTCGGGTTTGCTCGAGCGCAACCGACGTAAGAGATGATCTCCATCTCGATTTGAAATGTTGGCACACGCAACAACCTGCCTCAAGTCTGCGAGGCGACTGCAACGGCGGCTCGCCTTTGTCTTTTCCGACCGCAAACGATCGCAGCGGCGAGTGAGCTGATCTGCTTCATTGAGCGCGCGCAAGCGAGCCAGCAACAAGTGGCTGGTGCACAACTGACATGCGAGCTCGCTTGTTCGCCCGGCCACTCGCTAGCTCGGATTCCGTTCCCCAGCCAGCCAGTCAGTCAGCCAGCCAGCCAGCCAGAGTGTGATCACAGACAGAGACAACAAATTGGCTCGCGCGCTGCTACTGGACTTGCGCTTGGCGCTGGTATAGGCAGTGGCTCGTGAACGCTCCAGCCCGCCGCTTCGGGCAGCAGCTGCCACCTGTTAACTCGAGGCGCGTGCTCTCGATCGGACTCGAACTGGCGTGTGCGTGCGTGCGTGCGTGTGTGTGGGCTTGTCAAGTCGCACACGTCATGTTGCGTTGCATCGTGTCAGGCGATTGGATCGATTTCATGAATGAACGGACGAACGAGTGAGTGAATGGAATGGATGAAACAAATCGACTGATGGTCAATGGCGCCCCTGACTGTCTGATTGTGAGTTAGCCGAGTGAGTGGTCGTAGGTTGCGCAATAAAGCGCTAGATGGAGAATGCCAAGTGCAGTTGTGTGGCGGGATCAAATGTAAATGTGTGCAAGTCTAGCGCGTTTTTTTTTGGGCGCGGCCGCCCGCTCATACGCGCGAGAGGGAGCGATCTCATCTGATCTTTTCGAGAGCGAGGGGGGGGGGGGGGGGGGGGGGGGGGGAGAGAGAGAGAGAGAGAGAGAGAGAGAGAGAGAGAGAGAGAGAGAGAGAGAGAGAGAGAGTCAAGTCGAGCGTCGTCATCACGCTGTTCGTTTGCGCGAATGATTCAATTAAACTTTACGAATGGCAAACTTGAAAAGTTCTACTTCCTTCTTGTTGTGCACAGTGCGAGCGAGAGCCGACTCGGCCTCTCGCCAACAAGTGGGAGAAGCCGTCGGCGTTTACCTGGCGAACGCAAACGGATAAACGACGACAACCAGCAATTTCGGTTGCTCTCGCTTATCTCGCGCGCGCGACTTGTACACAAGCGCACAACCACAAATATGGTCGCTGCTGTGCTGGTCCAAGAGCGAGAGCGAGAGCAAACAAGTGGCCGCTCATGAGTTCATTATGCTAATTGTTTGCAATGTGCGCGCGCTAGCCATTGGAAGTGGTGCGCTGCCTCTCTAGCGGGCGGCAGTGCACCACTTCCGACTTGCGCCGGTGCAACTCACGCGAGCCGCGCAACGCACGGGGGTCATTGTTTTTCAGCCGGCCCGGCCGCTTGAGAGGATTCCTCGCTCGCTCGCTCGCTGGGCTGCAGTCTAGCTCTACCGGCTAAAACTCGGCCCGTCTGCCCGTTCGTTCAAGTTCAAGAAGAGCCCCGAGAAAGAGAGAAAAAAGTTGGGCGTTGCTCGAAGGATGTGTTTATCTCTCGCCTTGCAGCGCGCGTTTGAATCTTCACGTTTTGGACTCTCAGCCCGCCCGCCCGTTTGCCTGTTTGAGAGTCCAAATAGTTATAAATCTTTTTCTAAAACTTGCAACTCTAATCTCTCTCGCTCTCGCTTGCCTTGGTGCTTTACTCGCAAGTCAAGCCAACAAGTGCAACTGTCGAGGTTATTGAGCGAGAACGACGACGAGGAAGAAGTGCTAATGTTACGTAAGCACACGCGCGCACGAACGGCGTCCAGAGACTTTGCCCGCCGGGAACGCACAAAGAGAACTTCTCTCTGGCCGGCCGGCCTGGAGACGTCAATTTATCATGTTCGGCATGCGCACTGTTTCAATCGCTCAGTTTCCCTTCCTCTCTCTCTCTCTCTCTCTCCCCTTCTCAGTCTCGCGCTCAGAAGATTGTAGATTAGACGCCACGCGAGAGACATGAAATATCGAAAACAAAAATTGCACCTCTCCAGACAACAAGTGTCTGCTGGGCCAGCAGGTCGACGACAGCGAAGAGACACCGGGGCGACGAATCACGAAGTCAATCGAGTTCTGTGCGCGTCTGCCGCGGGTGAACTATTAGCGCGCGGATTGTTTCTGACCAGCGGCCGCGCGGTGTCAAGCGGCCGAATTGATGGTTTCTCATCGTCGTGAATTCTCTCGCCGTTCGAGTGCACGCCGCGCTCCATCTCGTGAGCGAAATGTGCTAATGAAACTCGCAGCGGCGCGCATGACTCGCACACACCGAAATGATACATTCGTCCAGTTCATCATTCGCGAACTGCACGATTTCGAGTCAACCCCAATTTGTCGCTCCATTCGCGAGGCAAGACTTCTTCTCGTCATTTCGTCCCACGCGCGCTTGTGTGACCTTCTTCACGTTTGCGACTCAAATGTGCGCAACAAAACTATACGCCGATTTGCTTGATTTTTAAATTTAACTCTTGCTAGGATTTCTGAGCGAAAACAGAAGAAACAGCGTGTTTACTTTGGCTCTCACCTGGCCCACCAGAGCGAGTGTATCTTTGTTAGGTTAGAATAGATTTGCTAGTGAATCTATTGCGAGGTAGACAGACGAAGGTGTTAAGTGGTTCTCGTGTGCGAGACTGGAACTGCAAAACAGCTGCTTATGGCAGATTTTTTGTTCTGATTTACTTTTCTCGCTCTCTCTCTCTCTCCCTCTACAGTGCGCGCACGCGTTGACAAGCTAAACCCACACACACACACACATACACTGGTGTTTGGCCGAATCAGGCGGGCGAAATCAAATTGGAAGGTGGTGGGGGAAGGAACACTTTCACGCAATCGAGTGACGCGCACAGACGGCAAACGATAACAAGTGGTGGCCGCCAAATGTGCGCGTTGCCTGTCTGGAGTTCTCGTGTGAATGTGAGCGCGAGCGCGAGTGTACAAGAATTTGATTGACATTGCAAGCGAGCAGTCTGTGGTCCGCTTTAACCGACGACCAGGGAGGAGAGAGAGAGAGTCGTGAGTCTCGCGCGCATGCAACAACCTGTTAGCCAAAAGCGGAATGTTGCTGTTGTTGTTGGCCGTGTAAATCATCATCATCATCATCATCATCGTCGTCGTCGTCATTTCATCATCGAGATCGAACGTGCGCCCGCCTAAAATCGCTCAATTTGGCAACAGCTCGTCTCTCACTCTCGCGGCTTGGCGTGCGCGTGAAACCACAAGAATAGGTATCATTCGTCGTGTCTTGCGAGCGGGCGCACTTGAACATCCGATGTCTGGCCTTGATTCAAGTCGGCTCGCTCCTCTTTTATCGATTCCAAGACGATGACTCGTCTCGTGGGCCATTTTTATTTCATATTCAGACGACGCGGTCTGCGTGCGAGTGCTCGCCCTCGCCCTTGCCGTCGTGCAACTCTCGCGGAAAACTACTTTTCCGTTCCAAAATCCAATTTGTATTATTCGTTCTTGCTTGTGGCAGCGGCGCGCGCGCGAGAGAGTGGCCGATGCCACTGCACTGCCGGACAGGAGGTGCCAGCGGCGGCCTCTTGTTGCCAGTGTGTGACGCAACTCGCCGCAAGTTCCAGAGACGGCAACCTTTGGATTACTCGGCTCGCAATTGCTCGACTGACAACGTGAATCCGATTAAGAGCCGCGCTCGCTCGATCGCTCGCTCGCTCGCTCGCCCGCTCGCCCAAGGAGAGGGACTCAACAATTTTTGGCCAGCTGAGAGACGCCCAAAGGTTTCCGTGTGTTTGTATTGGATTATTTTCATTGTGTGCTCTCATCGCGCATACAAGCGCATGCAAGCGCGCAACAAGCCGGACTCGGAATTGCGCGAAACAAGCGCAGACAGAAATAGAATTCTTGCCTACCTGTCGCTCGAAACTTGCCAACTTACTCGCCAATTTTTGAGCGAGTCTAAAAAGTCTCTCATTCGGGCTAATTTCCAGCCAACGAGTTTGCTCGCCAAAAAGGTGCGAAATGACATCGTTTAGTGGCAACACTCGACTTGCTGTGTCGTAATCACCCAATTTCGGTTTCGGCAAAGGTCGAGTCGCTTTCATGACGTTCAAGAAAGCGCGCGCGGCAAGTCCATCAATCAAGTCGCTGGCTCTCTTCTTTGTTCTCGCGGCGCAACAAGCGCGCTCTTTTGCCCCCCCCCCAGCTCGCGGCGTGGGTTCAACGCGAGTCAATTCTCACACGCGCTCACATTCACAGCCCAGTTCGAACGCGAAACTTGTCGCTCGCTCGCTCGCTCTCGATTTGTCGTCTAATTGATCACGTCGAGCGATTGATCGGCCGATCGGTCAGAAATGATTTTAGATCAATCATTTTCTTCTTCTTCTTCTTCTTCTTCTTCTTTCGCGCTCGGTTCAAAAACAGCGAAAGTGATTGAAGAAATCAGAGCGTTTAGTGCGCGCAGTCGACGCCGATTACGCCTCATTAGGTCGGCACTCGTGCGCCGAGTTGCCACACAGCCACTTGAGAAAGTTGGCACTGCCGCACTCGGCACTGGCGATCAAGTGGCGCGGCCCGGCCCGGCGCTAATGCGACGAGTCCAGGCGGCGATAATGTCAAGCACTTGAGAGACTGCAAATTTCTCACCTGGCAAAATTTGATTAGATTCGCCAACTTGACTCCCTGTCCGTTCGGCCCCTCGTGAGTCTCATCCAGTGCGCCCTCGCTCAGCTCAGCTCGCCTCAGGCAATAGGTATTGTTCGAGCGTTTGTTGCAGCATTTGCAGTAGCCGCTGATGCCGGTCATGCTGATGCTGATGCTGATGTGTGATGGTGAACGAGAGTGCGCGCGGTTTGGCCCATGAAAGAGATTCTTCTTCGCCCTGTTCTCATCGCCACGCAGCATTGCAGTAGTCCGCGGGCCACAGTAGCTCGTGCTCGTCAGGTGCGCGTCTGCATTTGGAGGGAGGAATTCTCATTCGAATCGTCGCTGTCGTTGCCGCTGCCTCTGCCGCCGTCGCCCTCTCTTTCTCCCGAACGACTTGGGCGTCACCGCAGAAAACAAGTTCGCGCGCATCGTCAAGCAGCAACTTGTTGCGAGACGACAGTGCACTTGAATGGCTTGCGCGCGAGTTCACCAGAGGATGACGACGATTTGCAAGCGGCTAACGAGCAGTGTCTCGCAAGCACATCTCGAGTGGCCGACCATTTAACCTTCATGACGTTGAAACTGATGGTCGTGAGCCAGCCGAGTGGCTCGTAGAAGAAAACTATATCAACAGCCGCAAGTGACTGAATATGGCACTTCCACGTGGCCAGCGTGCCAAGTGAAAGACAAAGAGCACATAATGAACATTTTCCGATTGGGCGTGGCCGGTCTTCGCCGTCGACTACCTGTTGCTGCTGCTGCTGCTGCTCCTCCTCCTCCTTCTCGCTCTCAGAGCTACTTAATGGCGCGCTCGAGTCATTGATCATAAATAACGCCCAGCACAGCACAGCTCAGCTCAGCTCAGCTCGTCTCGGCTCGCATTGGACGCAATGGGCCGCTCCAACTAAACAGGTAATGTGACCCCTCGAGAGAATGCGCCAAATCCGAGAGAGAGAGAGAGAGAGAGAGAGAGAGAGAGAGAGAGAGAGAGAAGAGGCTGAAGAGGAGTAGCAGGAAGCTAAAGTTCAGTGGCTTACTAGCCGATGCTAATGGTCCTTGTTGTGTGTTTGCATCTAGCGCGCGTCAATTGAGAAAATCTTTTAAAAAATTTGTCCAAAATTTGCAGAATAGAAACCGATATTTAATGGTCTTTGGCGCACCGACCGTTTGGAGCACCACACGGGCCCCTCTATAGACTTGGGCTCGGATTTCGAAGAAGTCGCGATGATCAGCGGGTCGAGTACTCGATGCGCTGGTATTAATTAATGAACGAATAGATGAATGGAGGGTCAAAAGAGAGGTGTAACGGCGAGCAGCAGCTGTGCGCTCACTTAATCAAATTACTTCATTTCATCGGGCCAGATCGAATCTTGATCTCCATTTCACCGCACGCCTGCATATAGATACTGGTTGTGGTGCATCATCATTAACGGTCTGGCTGTTCTGTGACCGCATCCCGCTCGGGGCGAGGGAAGTGGGAGTAGCTCAATTCGAGTGCGCCAATAAGGTGCGCACTTGCGGCCGCTTCCAATGCCGTCCATCTGCATCTCGAATTTCTCGACCATTTGCGGCATCGAACACGCTCACCTTAGAAGCGGCGCAATCTCTCCTTGAAAACAAATTTCAAAGTTGCGCACACAAAGGCCATAGGATGCCGCAAGGTATCGTTCATCTTGTTAGACATCAACATGCGCTCTAAACCACAAGGCTCCTGTGGCCTGCGAGTCACCTTCTCGCCGGCGGGTGACTTTGGAGAATAAGGTGGAGTCGCACGGCAAACTGAACGCACATAATGCCGTGATCGAGACGTCACGGACAGTTTGGCCGCCACCGCCGCCTGCGACTTGTTTCCGAGCAAAACTCACCCGAGCGAAACAGGTGACAGTCGTCATCATGATTGAGCGCTTCCTGTTTGACTTGGTCATTGTTGCGCTCGCTTCGTTCCATCACAAAACAACCACCCCAAATCACGGCTATGTAAGCGATCACGGTCGATGTCGGGATAGAGCAGAGGCCACTAAGCAACAACAAGATACGACCCATGTTTATGTGTAATGACTAGATAGCAATGGATAGGTTATGGGCGCGCGTGTGTGCCAACCAAGATTTATTAGGAACGATTTTTACTGTGGAACTGATGGGCACGCGTGCGCTTATTACACCAATGATGTACTCGGCACAAGGCCGGCTACGTATCCTTCTTAGAGGATCTCTGGTAGAATACGAAAGACACGTTTCCTCGGTCCCAAGATTCGGAAAGTTTGTCATCGGGCACCACTCTGTGATTATAACAATGGTGCCAGTCGGCGAGATCTGAGGCTACGTCTGAGCCTTTGGGCGGTGCTTCAATCTGTTGATTATTGACACACCGTTTGCAGTTGAATTTTGAGTGAGTGTCACTCAGGACTGTTTCATCTTCCAGACAGAACAATTCTTTGAGATCGGCTATTGAGAAATGACGCTCGACGTCTTCGGCGCTATCGACAATGCAATTACTTAGGGCCTTCTTGTGAGTTTGACGCTGGAATATTTTCTCCTCGATGGTACCTGTGGCCAAGAACCTGTATAGGAAACACTGCTTTCTTTGACCATCGCGCCATACACGTGCCATCGCCTGGCCGTCATTGGCGGGGTTCCAGTCGGGGTCAAACATAATCAATCTGTTGGCCCCGATCAAATTTAGACCACATCCGCCTGCCTTACTACTTAACAGGAAGACAAATTCGTTTGTCGTTGGGTCGTTGAAGCTTTGCACTATTTTGTTACGCTTCTTTGTTGTCATTGTACCATCTAATCGAACCCATTTGTAGCCGCGCATGTCGCATAGTCGCTGGAATAAGTCTATGGTTTGAGTATAATTTGAGATCAGGACGACACGGTCGTCGGTGGTTTTCTTGATGTTGGCCAACATTGAGTCGAGTAGCTTCATCTTGCCAGACCAGAGAGGCTCAAAGTGCCTGATGGATTTTGAGAAGCCATCTGGGAACATTTCTTCGAGCCCATCGAAGATATCCTCGCCTCTGGTACACATTTCGTAGACTAGTTGGGGGTGATTACACAATTTTTTGAGGAACGTAATAGCTTGGAGTGTTGACTGGCCACCTTTGCCGTTGCCGCTTCCTTTGCCATTAATCCGCTGGCTATCTGACAAAGTTCTCTGCAGTCGCTTGGATTTTATGAAGAATTCGTAGATAGCCTGTTGAGCGGGCTCCATTCTACTGCACACAATTAGTTCCACCTTTGGTGGGAGGTATTTCGAAAGAAGATCGGCAGTTCTTCGAATCAGACACTTGTCAACTATTGAGATCATTTCCTTTTGACGCTCAGTACCTAGCTGTACCTGATAATCCGAGGCATCTGCGTCACGACCCTTCGAGATTGGATTCTCGTAGTTTCTCCTGAACTCAACAGCGTTTCCTAGAAGTCCAGGATTGACGAAGTCAACAAGACTGTAGTATTCTGAGTAGATCGTTTTGGATAGGAGTTCCTGAGATAATAATTCGTCTCTTGCATTTTACTTTCTTCAGGCAAACATAAGTCTGACTCTCCATGTTCTTGAGCCGGTGACCTTCGTCACAGATCATTAGACCAACTTCGATATTGTCCAACACTGACGCGTGACCCCTGAAAGTTTCGTAGGATACAATGAGCACCGGGTTGTTACATCTCCTTCGACCAGAGTTCTGTTGGCGCCCGAAACCTGCAAGCTTCTCATCGACAGCATCCGATGATTGACCACTGTCGATAGATAATGCGTTCAGCCGAGAGCCTAACCATTTGTTGATTTCGTTGTACCAATTCTTGACAAGACTAGATGGGCATATGATGACGACGTTTGAGATAATGGGTCCGTCCTTGTATACCGGATTCTGGCGAAGTAAAGTCCATAATAGAGTGATGCATTGAAGTGTTTTACCCAAACCCATGTCATCAGCCAGAATGCAGCCGTGATAGTTTTCAATTTTCACACCAGTTAGACAGTCGTACATGAATTGTACACCTTCTATCTGATGGGGCCGTAGGACTCGTCCGAGAACTGGGTCCACAACAACATGTAATAATATCTCATCTTTGTGAGTCTTCTTGAACTCCTCGTCGTACTCGGGCGGTGTGAATAGAATGACCGCATTTGGAGCCTTCGGATTGTGTAACGGTGTGGGCTCGCGATTCTTGTATCGCATCTGCAAGAAAGTCTCACTATGTCCCAGATAGCTCGAATCGGGCATGACGAACGGTTTGTGTAGCAGGGCCCCGATGAATGTCTCATATTCGGGTTTGGCTTTCTCGTACAATGTCTGGTGCATTCCTCAAGGAGGCGATGCAATTTTTGCATGCCCGGCTCATTGTTGTCCTTGATCTTGTTCTCCTTACGAGCCCTGGTATCCTCGTCATCGCTGCTATCGATGCAGATGACATCGATGCCATCCGAGTTATCATAAAGCTCATCGTTCCGCTTGATTTTCTTCGAGATTCGACCTGTTGACAATCTGGTGGTCTCTGGTTGGTTGCTTTTTTTCAAAAGCACACTAGGCGCCCTTCGTCTGAGCATTCTGATAATATGATGGGGCCCTAGTATTTAGTAAGTAATGACCAAGGAGAGTTCGTTTGACGCAAGTCAAGAATGCAATACCGGCGCGCAACGCGACGAATGTTCGCATTTTTGAGCGCGCAACACCTTTTGGCTCCAAATTTCAAGCACACAGAATTCACGATCAGCTGTAGAGCGCGCGATTTTTATCACAATAGGTACAGTTTATTGATTTTTAGAGTCGAGTTTATTAGTCGCGATTGGACTCATATCTTGTCCGATATCGTGTAACTTGCTATTGTGGGTGTATTGATTGCACCCTTGGTGACATACGCGTACCTGTGGGAATGCTTGCGTTCTATAAAAATCTTCGTTTGGCACATGTGAGACCATAGTCTGCCCATTGCTGGCCTGGTTTCGCCTAATTTGGAATTGAAAGATACATGATTCGTCACGAGGACGGCAATCCTACGATCCCATGCTATCTTGGCTAGCTTCTTGATCATCTTTGTGATTCTGTAATTTCGTTGTGTATAGAATCTGTAATCCAATTCACCATCTGTCTGTATAAAGGCACAAGTTATGCTATCAATGATGATAATTTTAACATCAGGCATTTTGTTCAAGGTATCATCTAGTCTATTAACCATTTCTAGTAGTTCAAATTCATTGCTACAGTTCATGACATGCAAGCCTTCGCCCGTGGAAAGTGTTTTGTATCGCTTGATGGTGAGCATGAGCTTGCCTTCACCTTCGGTGTGTATCATCAGGACCTGACCATTGGGTCCATTGTTTTTGGAGGGTAACATGATAAGGGTTCCTATCTGAGCGGCTAGATTTGACTTGCCCGCTCCGGCTTCGCCGCTGATCTCTGTCAGCTGGCCACATCTTATTCCGCCACCGAGAGCCAGATCGAGATCCTCGAGAGTTGTACTAAATGTTTCGTAAGGTCGCACCATCAATTCCGATGCTTTCATCACATAACTGGGCCTCTTGGGTTTAATGGCATTCAAGATTTGCTCACACTCATCGCTGGTGAGTTTGGTTTTACGAGCCAGACGCTTAGTATCGAATGCATTCAAATGAGATACCAAAACGATACCATTCAATATGAGCGTTCTAATATGCTTGGATTTGATATTGATCTGGCGTACACTTATTTCCATGGTGTTGTCATTTGTTGATGGGATGTTGACGCGGCTCAGATGGAGTCTGGCCTCGCGTGAAATTGCTTGTTGGGATCGATTTCTGCTGCCTCATTTCTGCGATTCTTTTTGTGATGCGGAAAGTTTCGCGACTCACGCGCAATCAGTTCCAGAAGAGATCTGTACGGTATCCAGTCACCAGGTGCAACCTTAAGTCTGTTATTCTGCTTTGCCGGTCTTGAGATTTTGTCAACTTGTGTGATCCGGTGGTTGGTCCGTCTGTGATAATAACGATGGTCCCAGTCAGCGAGACCCAACGCCACAATCCAGACGCTTCAGTCTGTCTGGCGCTGCCGCGACCCAAGATTCACCAATCAAGGGCAAATATGAAAAAGTCAGCTTGAGCAAAACTGATCTAGCGCAAAATGGCTCAAAATAATAAATACGAAATTCTTTTTTTAGAGACTTGTAGGTTGAAATGCCTTGAGTGGGAAAAGAGTTCCCATCATGAATGTTGCCACAATGTTTATTTGCCAACTTGTTCAACATGAACAGTCTTGCAGCTCGTTCTGGCCGCCGGCCGTCAAACTTGCGACTCGTTCAATGAGATGAATGATAATTGTGATGATATTGGTCGATGATGATGATCATTGTCGAGAAGTGTTGATGCGAGTTGCCGCTTAGTAGCCGCCGTAGACACCACCGTATCCCTGGTTTCCGTAGCCGTATCCCTGGTTGGCGTACCCGTAGCCCTGGTTGCCGTAGCCGTAGCCATTACCATAGCCGCCGTAACCCTGGTTTCCGTAGCCGCTGTATCGGCCTCCGTGTCCGCCGCCGTATCCGTAGCCGCTTCCGTAACCACCGCCGTAGCCGCCATGGTGTCCCCGGTGACCGTGGTGGGGGTTTGCTGAGACGAGCGCGACTAGGGCCACGATGACCAAAGCGAGGATGAGCATTGCCTTTGATGCCATCTTGTCGGATTTGTTATGTATCTTGTTTGATGTGAGTTTGAACTTAAAAGTTTGTACTTGGCTGACTGCTTGGTGTGCCTTGGTCAAAGTTGAACTTGAATGTGATGGAATACAAGTGTCAGAGTGTCAGCTTATATACCCGCCGCCAAGTCTCATATGTGTGTGTGTGTATGTGCGTCCTTGGTGAACGAAGCGAGATACTTAATTATGCCCGGCATTCAGGAAGCAACTCGTCGAACTCTTCCGACATCTCGCCCCACCCGCTTGACAGCGGCGTACGAAATGCAGGCAGGAGGGCTAGACGGGAAGGTTATCATCGGGCGACCGAGATCGTGAGCCACGGGGAGAGCTCAGCAATGTCAAACAGTCTGGAAGGCGAGATGATAGAGAGTATCAGATGCGGCAAGATGCCAGGAGTGATAATTTGCGCCGCTGCGAACTCCATCAGGCCAGCCCTACGAGCGCCAATTCTGTCGTCTCGTGGCAGTCGCGGAGATACCGCTCTACACTTACAAGCTCGCGACGTTCAAGACGGTTTATAATTAACTACATCAGCATCAGTAGCAACAACAACAACAACAACAACAACAGCGGCATTGAACCAAGTTTGTTTGCGAGCAGGCAGGCAAGCAAACAAACTTTTTTCTGAGAATCGGGAAAACTCTATTTTGAAAGAGCTCCGGTGGTTTGCCCAAGATCAAGAGTCGAGTAGCACTTGTTGTTGCTGCCTCTGATACAGTTGCTTGCGTGGCCCGGCTGCACTCGCTAAGGGTGCTCGCGATTGCCAAGTTTTTTTAGAGGTCTTTGAAAGAAATGGTTGGCGTGGTTGTTGGAAAAAATGCACTGCCTCGTAAACTTGGTAAAAACCCGCGCACGTAAGCGGGGAATTCGCTTGGTTTGTGCATTGCATCGCCCGCTCAAGCAAAAAAGGCAGATTGCACGAGCACATGTTTTTCAGTAAATCCATAAACCTAGCTGATTTTGAAATTGATTTAACTAATCTCATCATTTGCCGCCTGATACAATGGATCATTGTAATCAATGGTAAGTCATCGACATGATAAACACCTTTCGGGTCAGCCTCTCACCAAATGCAAACTCTTGGTACTTGTTGGAGTATGCAACAGAGGAGGCGGCCCACAAATTGAAGCCCAGATGGTACAAAAGGAGGCTTCGACTTATTCCCCTGGTCCTTGCCTTAAGACAATACCCTCACAACTATCTAAATTTGTCGTAGAACTACACACTTAATTTGAACTATCCAATCTAACTAACGTAATCACTGACCCGCAAACTCTGATACCAACAGGTCACTGTTCCAAACTGCTAAATAGGCGAAGATAATCTTCATTGTGACTGTTAACTATTTACAATCAAAGACTGTTGGATATTTACATCAAACCCTTAACTACTGCCCTTTCAATGAGTGTAAATTCCCTCATTCTTGAGTCGCTTGAGCATTGGCTGGTAGATTTCGGGTTGAAGTGGCATCAGCATGCCCTTTGCCTGTATCTCGCCTTCGAGCACCATCTTTGACGCGATGGCAGCCGGGTAACCGACTGTTTTGGCCATGGCCGAGAACCCGCCGTTCGCCTCTTGCCCGTACACAACCATTGTCAGAGTCTTCTCTTCGCGAGCTCGATCTGCCCACTCAATGTCGAACATAATACGCATGATAATGAGATCGTTCTCGCCCGCCCGGAACGGGTAGCGGCGTATTATCTTCAGGCGTGTGGTGTCGAACGGGGTGCCACACTTGATCACCGGCTCGTCGTCGAACAATCCGAGTTGTATCATCGATTGCAAATACCTGTTAGACTTGCCCACTTTTTCAAGTACGAGCGCCTTGAGAGTCGATAGGGCAATGTCGTTCGAGTGGCCCATGAGCTCGGCCATGAACTGGCGCCATGTGAGCTCGGCGCCGTTGTCGGGCTGCAAACAAGGATGCGGCGACTGATCCATGAGGCCAAGTTGTTTCAGGGCGCGAATTGTTTCGCTAAATCCTCTGTAGCGCATCGAGCCACGAATGAGCGTTTTGGCATCTGGCAAATTGTACAAGTCCTGATACTCGATCGAGTCTCGGTTGGGAAACGCCTCGAGCGAGAAGCCGCGCAAAAAGCCGTCGACACTCGTGGCGTAGTCCATCAGCTGGCCCGGCTCGGCGCGCATCACTTGATTGTTTTCCTTCCAGCGAGCGCCGTTCATGGTGATCGCAAAGGCGCCCATTGGATTCCAGCCAAACTTGTAGCCCAGCGGGTTGTCGGCAAACTCGGGCGTTGGTAGGCCGCAACAGTACGACACAAACTTGGTGATCTTGCCGTCGCTTGACGAGACCTCGTCTATAACTTGTTTTGCAAGCAGATGGTCTATGCCCGGATCGAGGCCCACCTCGTTCATAATGGTAATTCCGGCGTCTTTGGCGGCCCGATCGAGTTCCATAAGTTCGCTGCTCAGGTAGCTAGCCGTGACCATGTTGGTCTTGCCGGCTATGCACATTTTTGCAATCATTGGATGCAAGTTGTAGGGTAACAAGCTGACAACAAGGTCAGTTTGTTCAATTAGCGTTGCCAAATGATCGTGTTTCTGGGTGACATCCATGATGACCGTCTTGAGATTGTTGTGTTTCTCCGCGTACTGGCGATTTCGGAGCACCTCCTGCTCGAGACTTGACACAATTGTTACAAGAATCTTGGGATCGCGGCACAGGTACTCGACGAGCGGGCCGCTGACATGGCCGGCGCCCAGCACGAGCACCTCGCGCGTGTTGCCCGACCGATTGTACTTGGCGCCGTCTTGGTTCTTGCGCAACTCTTGAATGTACTCGTAATTAGGCCGCAAACTTCCATTGCTCGCTATGATTGCCTTGCTCACGGCGCTCGTGTATTGTTCCTCTTCGACGGGTTTGCTCGCGTCCGACTTGACAATGTCCATGATGTACGGGAAGAGCAAGTTGCCAAACATGTCGGTTGATTCGAGCGGCAATTGGGTGGGCATGTTGTCAATTGAGCATATGAGAAACCCGTTGCCAGCGAACGAGTTCTCCGACGGCGAGTTCTCTTCGGCGTCGTACAAGTAGAACGGGTTGTCAATGGTCGTACACTCTTGCATGAACTCTATGGAACCGCCCGGATCGGCGCTAATGTCGCATATGGCAATTAGACGGTGCGGCAACGAGGGCGAGCCCGTCGAGAGCACCTGTTGCTGCGCGCCCGAGCGCGTCTCGTACAGGCCCAACTCTTCGGCGGACCTGCTAATGGGCGACGCGGCGGCTTGCGAGCCGCCCGATGATGAGGGCCCGCTCCCGCTCCCGCTCCCGTTGGCCCCGGACCCGTTGCGTCCGCCATTGGCAATCTTGGCAGGTTGCTGTAGCCGCTTGGCGTCGGGAATGGTCAGCAGACGGGGCGCGTTGGGCGGCCAATAGACGCCGTTGATTATGACGCTCGCGTAGGGCGCAATTTTAGTCGAGAAGTTGGAATAATATCGCTCGGGGTGCTGCTCGTACTCGCTCAAATCGAGTTCGCCGTCGTCAAACTGGTCGCCGCCGCCGCCGCCAGCCGTCGACTCGCTTGCGGGTGCCGACTTTTTGCGCACCAAATGGTCAGAGCGCGTTACGAGCGTGCCATAGATTTTGCTTGTCGAGCCGCGCTCGGCCACTTCGCGCAAATCGCGCGCGTCCACAAACTCAATGGGTAGCTCGGCAAACAACTCCTGGGCGCCCTGCGACACGTTGCCCGAGCCCGTGAAGACGAACGTGAGCGGCCCAATCGAGCGCGGCATCTTGCCGAGCGCAATCTCGTAGCCGGCGTCGCGGATTGCCTGTTTGGCCGAGCCAACGTTGCGGTAGTTGTGCGCGGGCCCGATGTGCATGAAGGGCGTGTGATGGCCGAGGGCCAGCAGGCGCAGGCCAACGCCGTGCAAAATATCTATCATGCCCGCGTAGCCGGCGTACTTGCCAAACGCGACCACACGCTGGCCGCGCTCGTCAACCATGCGCTCGTAGTCGATGAGCCGAATGTTTTTGTCCAGAATGGCGTCCAGCAGCGGCATGTTGGCCTCTTGCGCCTTGATTGTGTGCGAGAAGAAACAGTAGGTCTTGTCGGGCAACAGCAGATCGACGGGCACCTGTTTGACGCCCAAAATTACAGAGGCCTCGCTAATGTCCTCGCGCGCCTCGGCGCCCGCCCTAATGTACGATTGCAACGGGTAGACGCGCCTGTTCGAGGGTTGCACGAGAATGCGAACGCCCTGTTTGGTTAGCTTCTCCACGTGATAGGGGCCGAGGGGCGCGCGACGCTCCCAAATGGACGCGTCCTCGCGCCTAATGGCCACGATTAAACGGGACGCGTTGCGCGCGGCCGCAGCGTGGCCGCTCAGCTGAAACCGGCGCTTGGCAAGCTCGCGCGAGAGCCGCGGCGGCGCCCAGGTGAGACTCGTCGTGATGGCCATGACCTTTAGTTGCTTAGTTTTCTTTTGGCTGTTTTTTCAATGTTGTTCTGTAAATCTCTTCTTAAATATGCTGCTCAATTCGCGCTCTACTTGCACTTGTATGTTTGTAGGGAGCCTCACACTCGTTAGTGAGCTATGAGCGGCTTACATGGCTAATCGATTGATTGATCGATTGATCGATTGCGCTAGGAATCTATTGCAAGCAAAGCTTTTAATTGTGCGTCGACAAGCAGGCTAATTGGCTCGCATCGAATGTAGATGATGATGAGAGGTGGCGTTGGTGACGCGCTCGAATTTACAGATCACATTTTAAAGATCAATATCGCGCGATGGCGACACAAACACACACACACACACGCGCGCGCGCGCTTGTGGTCCCCGCGCACGCCAGCTCCAGAGATGGCCGAGATGGGCGCGCGAGATTGGCGCCGAGCGATACGCCGGGCTAGCCAGTGGTTAGCAGCGTACAAAAACATAAACATTTGGACGCGTTACAAAATCGCGTTGGCTGACAAACAAGATTCATGCGCTCGTTTGGCGCGCTCGCAACGTTGAGTCGGCCCATCGCCATCAATATCGAGTACGAGTGACGATCATGTTTTGCGGCAGACAAGATGCGAGCGAGCACTTGCACTGGCCTATCGTAAACTGTACATGTGCGCTCTATGGGCTAGCCGGCGCTCAATTGATTTGTCGCCTCTCATGCGGCGCGACGAGCGTGTTCATTAGCAACCGAGCCGATGAGTTGCGGCTGATTAGCGATCTCGTTGCAAGCGCAACAAACCAGCACACACACACACACACAGAGACATACACACGCATACACAATGGTTTGGGCCTTGTGGGGACATGAATGGCGTGGTGCGGGACGGACGGCGGCCCACGTCGAGGGGTCAGTGCGAGCGAGAGATATCGCAAAGCGTGATCGGCCGCCGTACGGCAACAGGTTTGGACTGCGATGGAGAAAATAAATGAGAGAGAGAGAGAGAGAGAGAAAATCAAGATCAACTTGGTCGCGGCGGCAGTTCATTGGGCGGGCGCGGGCTCGAGAGAAAGGGTTGCCCTTTGCGAGTCGACCGCGACCTGGCCGAGAGCCAAGCGCACACAACAGGTAGTTGCTCCGTTTTTGTTTATTTGTTTGCTAGTTCGCGCGTTCGCTCGTCTGTTAGTTTGTTTGTGTCTAGCAGTTCGTTCAATTTGCTCGCATGTTTTAACAGGCCACAGACGAGAGACACGGCACGTTGCGGTCGGGATGCGCAAAATTGTGCAGAGAAATTACAATTTGAATGGAAAGTGAAATTTGAACGGGCGCGAGAGGGCGCGCAAGTGAGTGGCTAGTCGAGTATGATTATGATTATCATTATGATTCATGAGGAAAGGTAAGTCATTTCTCGTAAGTTTGCTTTGTGTGCTTGTGCCGGACGGCGGGCGGCGGGCTCGGTTCGATCAATTAGCGGCGATTATCTTTCAGCCAGTTATCGGTTGGTCGTTGGTATTCTGTATGTGGCCGGCCAATGGAGTGCAACTGTTGTGTTGGGTTATGTAAGCATGTTGTGGTTTAAACAAGACTCGCGAGGCCGTGCGAACAACACACGCCGGCCGGCTGATCTCTGGCCCAACTTGCACGAGGAGGACAAAGGCCAATAAACGGCGGGCTGACGAGTTTTTCAGCCGAGCCGAGCCGAGCAAGTGCGACCACAAACTCACTCGCACTTTGCGACCCCCCCCCCCAAGTCAACAACAACAACAACCACAACAATTAGTCCATTCGGTGGCTGATCATAATCATTAGTGGTGGCGGTGGGCAGCGGCGATTTCGAATAAACACCGCCCAAGTGTCGTTTGTTGATTGATAGCTCGAGATTGGCCCCGTTGGTTTCTACTTTCATTTAAGTGGGTGTCTTATCGCATTCGAGTCGAGTCGAGTCGAATTGAGCTGAGGAAGTTGGCTAGATCCCAAGATTAGGCGAGCGGACAAATTGTCGGTCGAGAATCCATAAAATTTGCCACGTGCACGCCAAGAGGTGAAAACAACACGCAAGCCAACCAACGCGCGCGCGAAACGAAACTCAACTCGCGCGTTCGCTATGGCCGTTTGTTGATTGTGCCAAATTGACGGCCATCGCGCTCGGCTGACACGAGCGAAAAGTCATCTTGATCGGCCGCGCTAATTTTGTGCGCGCGAGCTCTGTCGAGCAAGCGCGATCATTTGAGCGCCGTCAGCTCGTGCGCTCGCCGTGCCAAGTGACCAAAGAGGAAAGGAGCTGCTCGCTCTCTCGTTCGTTCATTCGCATTCGAGATTCTTATCACACGCGCGCACCAACTTCGAGTTGGCATAAATTTCCTGCGAACTGCCATAAACGAGTGCGCAGAGCTTGATTGTCGTCGTCGTCGTCGTAGCTTTTTTTTTTTTTTTATAAAAATAGATGCACAACCGAGCGCGAGTGAGAGTGTGCACCATTCAATTAGCACTCACTCGCCTAGCCTCGTATTCAATTTGCAACTGAAACTTACAAGGGAAAACTTGGAGAGTGTGACCGTCCGCAAATTGAGTCATCTGTTGCTGTAGGATGGCAAACAGATGACAACTAGCTTGCTCGCCCACGACGAGAGTTGTCACGAGAGTGTCGTCAGAAATTGTTTTCTGTCGATAACGGTGCCTGAGTGTTTGTGCCTCGCTCGCCTTCTGTTGTTTATTTGTCGCCCGATTCGTCTCTGATTGTCTCTGTGGGTGGGTTCGCATGCGAAGAAAAAAAGTTTAAAAGCTCGAGAAAAAGTCCGGAAAGTTTCCATGACTCGGTGCGCAAGTGTTGAGTGTTTCCCGCGCGTATTCAACGTATGCTCATTCTTCCAACTTACACAACCGAGCCAAAAATTCAAAAATAGTCAAAAAAAAAGTGATTCTGTGCGACGACGCTGCATAGAATTAGATAGTCTAATTGTGAGCTCGCACGCGCTAAGCTCAAATTGTGACGCCAACGCAAAAACGGGCGCCATATGCACCAAACAAAGTGCACCACCTGTGCGCGGCGTCTTTTGCATTTTGCGCCCGCGCGCACGTGCGTCATCGCGTCGAACGAGCAAGGCGCACGCGTACAAGTGGAACAATTGACAAATAATCGACGAGCGAATCTCATCCGGCTTTTGATGCGTTCGCACTCTGAAATTGGATGCGACATAGACACCTGTTGCATATGTCAACACAAACGTGCAAACCGCGACTGGAAACTTGCCCAACTATCACTCGATCAGTGTCGCCAGTCGTGAAGAAATTTGCGACAAACAAAGGACCCGGATGCGCGATAAGCAAATGAAAGAACTCAACAGTGCGCCGCTCGCTCGCTCGCTCGCTGTAACATTGATTAAGTGATTTAGACTGCCTTGGGCCCTTTGAAAGCCCGATAGGGATGCGCTGCTCAGGTGTTTGCAGATAAGCACACTCACATACATTCGAGTAGCACAAAGTATCTTTCGTATGGCGCGCACGAACATTGCGCCCATTGCGCCCATTGCGAAAACAAGATCTGCTGATTGGATGCCAGCCAACGAGCGAGCAAGCTGTCTGTGCTCTTCACTCAATTGAATGAGGCAACTCATTTGAATTAAATATCAATCCATTATGTTGTCCCGGGCGGGCGGGCGAGCGAGTGAGCAATCGCGAGAAATTTTCAGAAAACACAGAACAACAAGACGAGCGACGATAATTAACGAGTTGCCGCCAGAGTAAGTGAAAACCGCGCGCACAGGAGCACGCGCGCGCAAGGATAGCTTTCGCTACTTTGCCCGGGCTGTGCGCTCTCTCTCTCTCTCTCTCTCTCTCCCCTCTCTCTCTCTCTCTCTCTCTCTCTCTCTCTGGCCAAAGTGAGCTTTTGAGTGTGTTTGTTGTGTGTGTGTGTGTGTGTGAGCTTATGTTGAGCAAACTCAAATATAACAAGCCACTTGGGAATCCAATCAATTTTCCCAACACGCAGTTGGCTTTGCCTCTGCACCAGACAAGTTTGTCTGGTTGGCGTGTTTGTGTCATTTGCCATGTTCTTTTTTCTGCTTGTAGCGCCACTCGCCCTCTCAAGCCCTCGGCGCGATAATCACCCGAATGAAATATAACTTCATTCAAATTCTTGGCGCCTGTGTGCCCACGTGGCAACGCGAGACGGCAGACGCGCAGCACCCTTGAATGGCTCAATTTAGAATGGGCTGGTTTAGGGTACACAAATTTCGAACACAAATCAATTGGCTCGCTTGGTTGCAACTTCTCGCCTCGTCTGGAACTCGCGCTAATGATCATTCGCTCTGATACGATAACACCACGAGCGCTAGTTCTGTATACGAGTAAGGAACTTGGACGCCGCCCCCGAGAATGCCACAATTCTTAACCGACCATCACGCTCGCGATAGCTGCCCGTGAATTATCGTAAATTCACAGTGAGACTAGTCTAGTGGGATTATTGGCCCGACCCAGTGGTGTCGCTTGTTAGCACTAGTTTTCTCTCTCTCCCTCTTACATTCTGTGTGTTTGTTTACGAGAAAGGCTATCTTGGGGATCATCTTTAGCACTCAACACCTTCCTTGCATGTACACCTGAAATGAGCCAAATATCGGGCCAAACATTTGTAATCCCAGTGCGGCGCTCCTTTTGATTTGTTGTTGATTTTTCAGTGCGCGCAACCAGCACGCGCTCGCCAACAGGTTCGAGTTAGTGTCGGCCATGAACTGGGATGCTCGCTGCAGACAGGCGACGGCGGGGATGGTAAGCGAGACAACGCAGGAAAATTTACACAGTAGCCGTTGAGAGCTCATTCGCATTCAAGCCACGGCGTTGCACTCAATAAACTCGGATAGTGCCGATCGCTTTCCGCGCTCATTCTCCATTTTGTCTTCTAATTTAAGAACTCACTGTTAGCCAGCTCTCTAATGGCGAATTCAAGTGCAAGTGCAAGTGCAAGTGATTGATCGATCGATCACGCGAGCCCGTCCGCCCGCCCGCGCAGGTTAGGCAAATTTGCGCTCGCGTGCAGCATCTTCCGCGTGCACGCATCATATCGCACGCAATTAGGTGCGCGCCGATGAGCGCTTGCAATTGACGCCGATGATCACCTGCAGCGCCGAGATTGCCCCCTTCCGGTTCAGTCTGACGTCAGCCTTGCCGTTTGGCGCGAGCGCTCGATGCCGGCTGCTGGCAACAACAATGCCGCGCTGTCGACTTATCATCTGCTCATTAGATTAGTGCACACAAACACCAATTTACACGCACGCGCAGGTAAGTGGCCGCCAACCGCAATTTGAGTGCGTGGTTAATGAGAAAGTTCATCCAATGAAAAGTTACGGGACCCGGCGAGCGCGGAATGAAATGAAATGAAATATCTCGCCCGTCCGAGTGCAAGTTGAAATTTGTAACAAACTTTCTCACGCGCGCGCGCGCGCGCTCGCTCGCTCGCTCACTGGCGCCAGACAGAATACCGCCCACTTACTGATGCTCTCAGCTCGTGCAGGCTCGCGCTCGAACTTGCGCTCATCATCTCGCTTTGCAACTTCCTAGCCGCAAAGATAAGGCACCCGAGCGCGCGGGCAGACGAGCAAAGCGAGCGAGCGAGAGCGAGCGAACAAACAAACAAACAAACAAAGCGAGCACGAAAGTCGAGCGGGCGGTGCACAGGCGCACGGGTGCCGCTCACTTGCCGACTGCCTGCCTGCCTGCCTGCCTGCCGAGCCGCTCTCGCTCGTTAGCGCGCGCACGTTCACACGCACCGGAAAGATTCAAAGGGCGGGCTCGGATTGCTCGCGCCCGCCCAGGCCTTTTGAGAAAACCACGCGCTTTAACCTGGCTGGCTTGTCATCGTAACAGGTAGCTGGCAGGCCCAACGCGCGCTGTTTGTGCTCGATTGTTGTTGCACATGAGCGCGCTAGGGCAAAATTCATAAATTTGAAACCCAGAGCACGCGAGCTATAAAAGAGCTTGTCGCCGAGGGAGCTCGAGTTCATTAAGGAAAACCCTGAAGTTGAGTGGGTGACACGTGCCATCTTAAACAATTCTATTCTCTATCATCTCTGTCGAAAATCAAAACAATTTTCTTCCTCCTTTTTTTTCCAGTAATCAAGCAACAAGTCGCAACACAATGACAGCAACCAAAGTAAAGTAACGGATTCATAAGTTTTTGAAATTTTGACAAGAGAGACCAAATTGAATCGAAATCTAACTCAAACACGTAAAAATTTACAATTCACAAACTACACGCACACGCACACACACACACACACACACACACACACACACATAATGAAGGTCACAATCGTCGCTCTCGCACTGATTGCGGGCATTGCCTGTGTGCAGGCTGCAGGTGGCATCAAGGGCCGCCAGCAACCCGAAGAGACTCAACAACGATTCCAGGCGGTCAAGGGCCCGCGCCAGCAACAGCAGTACCTACCGCCCCCGCCGCCCCCGCAACCCATTGCCCTGCCACTCCCGGCGGCACCCCAGCAAGCCATCAAGGCCGGCCCGGGCGCGGTGGCGCCAGTCTTTAGCGCGGTGCGTGTGCAGCCAGCGCCTTTGCCGGCGCCGGTGCCGGTGCCAATTCAGCAGGTGCAGCAACAGGTGCAGGAGCAAGTGCAGGAGCCTGAGATTGTTCAGCAGCAGCAGCAGCCCGCCCAGGTCCAGGAGGAGATTGACCCGAACGCGGCCGCCCAGGACTCGGCGCCAGCTGTGATTGCGCCCGCTCGCCAGGGACCCGCCGCCGCCGCCGCCCCCGCCGCCGCCAGCGAGGAGGAGGCCAACCCGCGTCCCGAGCCCTACTCGTTCCAGTACGCCTTTGACTCGGGCGATGCCGCCACCTCGGGCTCGTCGGCCCGCGAGGAGTCGCAGGACGCCAGCGGCCGTGTGACAGGTAAGTTTCCTCGGTTTTTTTCTTGTTCATTATTGTTTTATTGGAATTCGCCCCGCCCCCTTCACCACCTGCCCCGTCCTCCCCCTCCCCCCCCCCCCATATTCCCGTCTCCTCTTAAATCAGGTAGCAGCGCGTCTGTCTTGTCGCAAGCTCATTTTACGAGAGCACCTGTCGCGCGATGACCACAAATTAGAGCAATCTGAAATTTTTTGATTGGCCAGTGGTGACCAGCCCATCTTGCTCGCTTTATTTACGCGCTGAACGACCACACTCGAGTTGGCCGCCCAGCGACAGCGTTTGCTCGCTCGCTCGTCTAATGAATTCAATTCTCTGCTCTCTTTTGATGATCTCTCTCGTCGCGCCAGACAGACAGACAGACAGACGGGCGGACAGAGTGGCCGCGCGGTCAGTTCACTCAAGCGCGCACACCGCAAGACAGTGGTCGCATAAAAGCGGTCGGTTGGTCTGCAGCGTTTCAAAACTGATTAGAGCTGTCTGGTGTCGCGTGAGAGGCTCATCTTTCCTTTTTCTCTCTCTCTCTCTTTCTACAATCTCACTTTCACTTTCTTCTTCTTCTTTAACTTCTTCTTCTTCTTCTTCTTCGTGTGTGTGCGTCTGTGTGAGTTTGTTTCAGCTGGTCTTAGTAACGCGCGAGAAGGTAATTAGTGGCGCCCAGCCGTCATCGAGTTCACGTGCCCGCGTGTGATTGACCAATAGCGCCTTGACCAGAGAGCATTTCTGACCAGCGAGCGCGCCTTGAACTGCCGACTCTGAGTTGAAACTAAAACTTTTGCGCGCCCGACAAACTGGATCAATGAAATCAATGTCCACTTTTTATGGCCAGGGCGAGTTTCACACGCCTGCGCTAACCTCCCGCATTCGTAAGATGTTGTTATTTATGATCTCCGCACGGTTAACGTGCACGCGCGCGCGCAAACACACACACACACACTGACTTGAGCGGCCACTGACTTGAATCCTTACGTAACTTTGTCTTACAGTTAAGCAAGACAAATCGAGCGAATCAAGTTCTAAATGAGGAGAAACGCGCGTCATAGTTCACACTAATTAATTCCCGCCAGTTGATTATGATCGAACGGGATCACTTGTATTTTGTTCGTTTATTATTGGTCTCTTAAACCAGCCTAACCTTTTTGAAAATGATCTCTCGTAAATGATCTTCTCCCTTCCCCGCTTTCGACTCTATCCGCTTTTCCACTCGGAACATTCAAACTGACACATCATCATCTTCTTCATCATCATCTTTGTCTTTGAATAAATCACATCACAAATGCACTCGCACTCGCGCAGGCTTTTATACGCTCAGAGGCGAGGACGGTCGCGATCGTCGCGTCGATTACGTGGCCGATGCCTCCGGTTTCCGTGCCACTGTGCGCTCAAACGAGATGGGCACGGCCGACAAGGACTCAGCCGATGGTAAGTTTATCAGGGGAGCCGTCCCGGTGGCCACCGCGCCCCAGCCCGCCTTTGCACAGTTTCAGCAGCAGGTTCAGGAGCCTCTAGCCTCTGCAAGCGACTTACAGCAACAGCAGCAGGAGGCGACAGAAGTGTTTGAGCAGCAGCAGCAGCAGCAGCTCAATGTGGACATTTCGAGAAGCTAGAGCTTGGATTGAATGTAAATAAAGTCAGTCACACAAAGAGTTCTAATTAGAGCACAATGATTTAGCTAACCGGCAAGTCTTTTCACCTTTTGTAAAAATCTCAAATAACGAACAAACATCTCAACCAGTCGATTGGCAAGTGCAGTCGCCGTCTGACGGCCAGCTCCGCGCCGCCGAGTCGGCCACACAGGCGGCCAGACAGAGGGCCCTCTTGAACCCGCAGCCCGCCCAGTCGCAGTCGCAGTCGCAATTCCAACAGCAACCACTCGCATCGTCCAGCTCGCAATCGCAACAAAAAATCTCATCGCCACGCCAGAGAGGCGCCGCTGCGGCCTCAAGCCAGCAGCTGAGCAAGACTAGCCCACAGCAGCAGCAGCAGCAACAAGTGCAAATTAGTCAGCAATTGCAGGAACCATTCGAGCAGATTAGACAGACAGAGTTGAGCACGCGCGCAAGGAAGTCGCGCCACGCCCCATTCTACTTGTACACAGTCTAGAGAAAGCGGACTGGTGGTTCAAGGATGGGAGAATTGGTTTCAGGATATCACATGAGAAAGCTGCAGGCACGAGAGTTTGAGAAAGCATTTTAATGAGAGAAATCAATTGAAAGAAACAAGCAGCCAATTAGTAGTTGTGTGCCAATAAAAGAGGGATGAAATTTTGCGGTATTTTTCTATTTCATGAAATTTTTCCGAGTTTTCTCTAACCGCCACCAGGGGGTCGCGCACGCAAGTCGCGCAATGCATACACTGCCAACACCGGGCGCGGCGCAACGTCACATATGAGAGTGAGTGAGTGAGTGAGTGAGTGCGTGCGTGCCTGCGTATTTGTGATTGCGCGCACGATTGCCAAGACACTGGCTGCAAGCGACAGGCCACTGTTTACATAATGCCCCGCGTCCCCCTAACTACGACGACGTTTGTGTGCTTGTCAGCTATTTGCACAACCGGCCGCTAGATTGTCTCAGTCTCTCGCCGCCAAATTTGGCCAACAAAGTGGTCTTGGCGTGCGTGGCAAGCTAGTCGTTTGCTGATTGCGACGGGCGCTCAGTGGGTGGGTGGCTGATGGCAGATTTTTAGCCGAATGTAAACACCAAGGTCGGCCCGAGTAGTGCGAACGAGATTCATCAATAATAATGATGATCAGATGCCGCTGCGGCCCGGCCCGGCCCGGCGGGTGTCGGATTGTTTCATGCATTTGTCCGGCCGAGTTTGCCCGCACGCCAAGCCAGCTGGCGGTGTGCGTGCATCGCGCGGATGAGCGCACAAACTCAACCTAAGGTTGCCGCGGTTGGGCCCGCTCGGATCGTGGCGCGCACGAGCCAGCCGGTCGTCTGTTTACTTGTTTGCGCTGATGCGGAAGCTTTCGGCTTGGCGGGCGGACGTATTTTTAGGATCGATTGGTCGTCGTCGTCGTGGGCGCCACTCTGTGTGCTGGATACGCTTGACGTACGGCCGCCGAGATAAAACACTTGGCGGCCCCGCCGCCAACTGCTCAATCGGTCTTACGTCGGCGCCCGCCAGGGCTCGTGCGTATTTTTATTGCTCGGCCCGCTCAACGACCGGTCCGGGCCCATCTCATTTGCTGGAGAGTTCAATAATGGTCTTCATAAACATGGTTCGCGTGTGACGTCTTGCGCCGGCTCACAACAACAGCAGCAGCAGCAGCAGCCCGTTTTCGTTGCTGTAATTTAGGCCCCCGCGCGGCCGCCTGCTGGGATTTGACACCAACAGTGGCCGTTGCGAGAACATGCCGCGCCTCTTGTTCTCTGGTTTGGATCAAGCGGGCGGGCGGCCAAAGGGCGGCTGTGTTATCGCACGCTGTCGTGCGTGCCCTTTGCGATTGGTGACGCCATGCAAGCACGCGCACGGAAAGTCTCTCTACATTGAGGCGGGGCCGTACGCGCACGCCCGCACGCTCGCACAGGCGCCAGTGCGCGTCGAAAAAAATCTCTCCGATATCTCACTTGAGCGATCTCAGCCCGGCGCGGCGCGGCACTGCACGCTGTGATCGGTCTAGACTTTGTCTTGTTGCCCTCGGGCGGTGTGGTTTTGGCGGCCAAGAATCATGATCGCGAGCCGAGATCGATTGCGCGCCGCCTGAGCTGCGCACGGGCCCGAGCGGCAAGCTTGAGGTCGAACGGTTTCATTTGCGCGCGATTGCGATAATAAAGTAAGACGTGCGCCTGGCGGCGTGCCGACTCGATCGGTTCAACAGTGAGCTGGCAAATTTCGCCTTTGTGCGTGCAACTCGGCGATTCTGGGCCTCGAGTGGTCAGTTGTCGCGCGCCGAGCCGAGCCGAGCGATGAAGATAATCTCCTCACTCAAATCCGGCACCTCTCACACCACACACACACACACACACACACACACACACACACTTTCCACGAGCGCGCACGTCATTCACAAAGTTCAAGAGCCGCCGAGCTGAGTGACGCAGATGGAACGCGACGGGTTGCGCAGAACCAGCGCCGGGCGAGTCATTAAGGCGGCGCAACCGATCCATGAATACAGGCGGCGCTTGTTTACGCGTTCTAGTTGGCCAAGCGCGAACACGAAAAGAGCGAGACAAGTGATTTGGCTGCACACGAGCGGGTGAGTTGCTGGAATGTGAGCAGTCAGCTGTCTTGTTGTCAAGTTGCGTTGCGTCGAACAGGCTAGCAGGCAGACAGACAGACGGACGGACGGACGGACGGACGGACGGACAGGGCCAGAGGTCAGAGGCAATGGCTAACGTGCGACTGACGCGTAACGGGCGACGCGTCAGTCGTGCCCCAAATCGATAATCGAACTTGTGAGATCCGCTCGCCACCGCTGCCGTCGCCGTGCTTACGCGTGAGATGAGTGCGCGTCCAGGAAGTAACCAGGCGGCTCGTGTTTTTCCCGTGTCACCCCAATCCGCGCATGTTTGTCACTCTCTCTCTCTCTCGCGCGCGCGCGCGCGACGACGAGCGGACTCGAAAGAATGTCTTACTCGGGGGGCGTGCGTCGAGCGGGCGTCCGAGTGTTTGCATTCAGATCATGACAACGAGCCCGCTCGCTCGTTCGCTCGAGCTCAAACAAACAAGTCGTTTTGGCTGCGGCGGCGGCGGCGGCAGCACTCGCGCGCGTGGCAAATTGGCAATCGCTTTCACGTCCGTCCCGAGGGATGTTTTCCAGTGGCGCTAGCACTTGCACTGCCTCGGGTTGTTGTTTTTGTTTTCCAACAAATTGATTCAATTTAAAGCAAGCGATATAAAGCGGCGAGAGTGCGCAGGAGGAGTGAGCTAGTGCACACCTCGGGCGGCGGCAAAAAGTCTAGATGCTTGGCTTGGTGAGATGTACTTGCCAAAACTAAACCTTGTTTATGCCGCCCAAATGATATTCAAGCTGACAACTACCTGTGCCTGTTTTGAGTGGCGAGTGCGTAGCCAGTTGGCAGTCGGCAGTTGGCGAGAGAAAAAAAAAAGAGAGGGAAAAGAAGAGAGAGAGAGAGAGAGAGAGAGAGAGAGAGAGAGAGAGAGGCAGTTGGCAATGAAATTGTATAACGAGCGCACAGGTAGACGCGTAGGGGAGGAGAACAACAAACTTCGTCCGAGTCGAGCGACCACAGACATTGAGAGTGAGAGAGAGAGAGGCGCAGTGAAATGCTCGCTTTGAGCTGTCAACGGGGACGGCCAGTGAGATTATGCGGCCAGGAGTGCGTGTGGGCAAGCGGCATAATCTCCAAAGCGCCACGGGCGGGCTCGCAAATGAGGCGCGCGCCACGCAGGTGAACAATCAGCACGTGCGCCAGGTGGATGCTGTCTGGGTATTGGCGCAACTGCCGCGATCCCAACAAGCCATTCATCAACTTTGTCTGCGGGGGCGCCCACACGCGCCCATACGCGCACGCGCGAGCACACCCGAACTCGCTCTAAACCGCATTCAGCTCGTTGAATGATGATCTGCTGCGCCTCGTTGCAGCATGACGTCTTGGTTCGACACTTGCGCTGATTGGTCTCACTCGCGCACAGTTCGCTTAAGATTAGTTTGCCTCAGATAGACACTCGGCGATGAACGTCTTCAGACGCTCAGCTCGAGTATCAACACCAAAATCGGATGCTCGCGACGGCAGATGGCAGCTCGCGAGATTTTCCCAATATCTCGGCGCCCGCTCTTATCTCCTTCTTGCGCTGTCTCTCTTTTGCACGCTCGAGGAGAAAAGTTCCCATCCTATCTCACTGTCTCTAGCTCGCGCAAATTGTTGTTGTTGTTGTTGTTGACGTGGTCACACGCCCCTTTTCCATTTCTTCGCAATGCAAGCGCGCGTCTGAATGCTAGCCAGATTTGCGCATGCGAGATGTGCGCCGCTTCAATATGAGACATGTAATATGGCGTCTAGTGGGCGCGACGCTAGTTGCGCTAGGGACGGAACAAGGCGCGCACGAGAGATAAAGCAAGCCGGGCGTGTTCACGCGTGCGCCGCCAGCCGCTCTTTACACCGCCGTCCGCAAGGCACGACTTAAATTCATCGGGCGCGTGTGTGAGGTCGGCGCCCTCGCACATTGGCGCCGATATTACTCATGAGAACTAATCTGCGTCTGTTTTTCTTGTTGTTGTTGTTGTTGTTGTTGTCGCCCGTGTGCACTTGATATTGGTATTCTCTATAGACATTTTAGAGGGATGAGGAGTGCACAAGATGGGGCGGCCCATGATGAAAGTGTCCGAGATCCTCTTCTAACACACACACACACACACCCCCCCCCCACACACACACACACACACACACTCGCTCACTGGTGCGAACGGATTGGACTGTACTGCGTATTATCGGCTGCGCAAAGTCCAAGCGGGCCACTGTAGAGACTCTTGATCGATCGGATGTGTTTGGTGAGCAAGAGTCTTGTGTGTGTGTGTGTGTGTGTGTGTACGCAGGGCCTGCGCGCGTATGTTGCAATCTCTTTGTTCATCTCTCAGCCTCGTCGTCGTCAGCTGCCGGGCGTCCTCCTTGGTTATTGCACTTGGCCCACGCTCACTGGCACGCACTGTGCGCGGGCGCGCGCGTGCGTCGGGCGGAGGATTGCACAATTGAGCGCGCTTCCTCCGCTGGGCCCGCCGAGCGCCCGCGTACGCTCCCGAAATTATTGCACGCGCAATTTGGCCCCAGAAGACACAGCATTCGCGCTCAGGCAAGTTGGCACTAGCGGCGCCAACAGAAGGGGCGCAGAGGCAAGAAGTCGCAATCTGCGTGCTCCATAGCGAGCGAGCGAGAGAGCGACCAAACAAACGAGAGAGCAAAATAAATTTGCTGGGCCCAAAAGAGTTTGCCTCATTGAAGATGAGAGTAAGGACAAAAAATGCCAGAGTAAGAGTTAAACATTGCGCGCGGGCGCTTGCTTATTCAAGAGTGTGTTGTTTCCAATAAGAGACTCGAGATTGTTGTTGGCAGTTAAACTCGAGCTAATTGATATCACACTATTCCCAATATTGTCTGCTATCGCAACTACAGCAACTCATGTTATCTCATGCACAGTGAGAGAAGGAAAGTTAAAGAATCTCTTATTATTAATTGAAAGATATTCTTTAACATAGCTTGGCCGACTTATTAGAGACTACATTCTATTAGCACTATTACTATTGCACTGAGCCCCCGAGCCCCCGCCATCTGGGATGAACTCATCTTCCAAATATTGCACTCGTTCAATCAACTCACTGCAAAAGACTTGCACCGACGACGAGACTTGGGTGACTTATGAAACATATCACAAATATGGATCAGCAGCATCACATCAAACCGAATGATCTCGATAGGTCGCCCCGTCGGCCACCTGTAAAAGACGAGCGGAGGTCCAGTATGGCGGCGGCGAGCACTACAAAGCCGAGGTCGGCTACCGAGTTGGTGGGAGATGAGCGAGAAAACGTCAACAAAAGAGATACAAAGAGGCCTCTGAATGCCGTCATGAGCGAAGATTTTCTTTCAAGTGCACCATTTCTGGCTAGCAAATCCTCGTCGCCACCCGTCGCGAGCACACAAAAACAATCTTTCCTGAGCAAATTTTCCAGGTCAGAAGTGAAGACATCGAAAAGCATTGACAAATCTCAGTCGGCACAACGCGGCAAGGGCGAGCGAGCAATCGAGCAACGAAACATCGAGCAGCACAAAACAGCCACTAATGAGCAACAATAACAATGGTAATAATAACATAAATATAAATAACAACGAAACCGAGAGTGATAAAGGAGCAAAGACGGGTAAGAGCAGCCTCGAGCAGAGTGGCCAGGCTAGCAACGTGCCAGAATCGCGGACAAGCAAGAGTTTCTGCGAGGGCGATGTGAGCGATTCCATCAGGAGCCTATTGCAACGAGTGGGTGATATTAGATCGGCAACGCCGAAGTTGGATGCGAGCAGAATGGATGCGACAACTCGTGACGTAACCGCTGCTTCCACCTATGATGATGATGATGATGACGACGACGACGACGACGATGATAATAATCAGGTTTTGCCAGCTTGGCCGAGCAGAATTGAGGCCGCCGCTGCTCTGGAGCCCGCGTTGGTGCAGCACCAGGTGTATTCGCTCAAAGATTACTCACAAGTCGCCGGCCCGACTGAGAATGTGGCCTCGTCGAACACAAAGCCGAACGCCAAATTGCAGAAAAGTATGAGCCAGGATAGGAAAGTGGGCGCGCGTACGAAACGAATGTCCGAGTGCGTACTTTCGGGCGCGTCGATTGACACCTCCAAAGCGTCGCGACAGCAGCGACTGCCTTCGATGATCGGCAAGATCTCGGCCAGTTCCAATCTGAGCAACACCGCCATGGGTCCTGCCGCGAGTGTCAACTCTCTCTTATTACCCGCCCCCCAAGAATCCCACGCTAATCGGTGAGTCGCGAATTGATCGGATGCGAAAATTGTTTGTGTCGCCATTGTCATTGCGAGGCAGCACTAGCGGAACTGGCAAACCGTCGCCGGCCCAGTCGCACTCAACTCAATCGCGACTGAGCCTCCAGGCGGGCGCGAACATGCTCAACAAACCCCACCATCTCATGCACATGTACAGGGCGCGTGTCGCCGTTGGCGCTCACCACTCTAGACGCTCGCCAATGCGCCAGAAACAAGGAAACATGAAGGGCTTTCGTGTATACGGGTGCCCATTGTCAATGGCCAACACAATGTATCCAATCACGTGCTTTGGTCGGCCCGATATATACAAGCAACAAGCTGTGCCCTACATTCTGGCCCGGTTGTGCAATTACATAGAAGAAAACTCGTCGCAGTTAACTCACGAGGGCATATTTCGGGTTAGCGGCAATGCGCGTCTAATGGAAAAGCTCAAGACGCTATTTGATCATTTGGGCGACGCACCGCTCGAGTCCGAATCTGTGGACGTGGCTACATCGGCTTCCATGCTCAAAATGTACCTGCGCGAACTGCCAGACCCGCTGATACCAACGCGAATGAATTATTACTTTTTTACTCTGGCCAAAAAGTATGCGTCGCTTTTGTTCAAGAGCAGCGGTAGCGTCGGCGGCCTAAATGGCTCGCGAATTTTGGACTACAATCAGTCAAGCACGACGACGGGCGCCATGGCCAACGAGGCTAGCTCGGTGAGCGATAGTCAGAGCACAATCGACCGGCACAAGCTGGCATTTTTGCGCGACTTGACAAAGCTTATTAGAAAACTGCCTATTGAAAATTACAACCTCCTCAAGTATTTGGCCTGTTTTCTCCATAGGATTTCGCTCAAGCAACAGTCGAACAAGATGTCAGCCGAGGCGTTGGGCATTGTGTTTGGTCCCAACGTGTTTAGGATAAGAAGCGAGTCGTACAAGGGCTTGAAGGAGCAAGAGCTGAGCAATCAAATTATGGCAAGCATTATAAGTAATTACAAGCAAATCTTTGACTGTGAACTCACAGACCCGCTTGGGAATCTCATCGGCAAAAGTGACGAGCTGTTGCGGTTGAGTCACGAGCACGAGGGCGTGGCCAGCGAAAAACCAGGCCAATCGAGCGATCTGTCAGCTGGGCCATCCTCTTCACGCGCGACAAAGAGCGAGCAAACCAGCCTCGGGAGCTCAGCGGCCACTTCAACCATTCCGGCAACATCCGCGGCCACCACCGCCACTTACGAATCCGTTTTGCACCACCACCAACAAAAGCGCTGCCCCAAACACGGCCGGCCTGTTGCACAGTATCCCGGTTATAGTGACGATGGCGACGAGAGTGACGATGAGGACGCAACAGTTGATGAGGACGATGACGAGGAGGACGAATGCGACGGGGACTCGTACAGTCAGACTAGCGACAGTGGCTCGTATTGCTCCTCGTTGGCATCCGACACCCTCGAGTCGACTTACGAGGGCGACCTCGAGGGCGAACCGTACGATGACGAGGAGGGCGACGAGGAGGGCGAGGATCTCGCGGGCAGCTCGAGCGATTGCGATTCCGAGACCAGTTACACGCCGAGCTCGAGTCACAGCGACTCGGACGCGGGCGCCGAGTTGTCGTCTTCAAACTTCAGCTCAAACGCCAGCTTGACGGGCGCTAATGATGCCGCTGACAGTACACACGGAGTGACCGCGGGCCCGAGCAGCCATAAATCGTGCTCAGTTTGTCGGCGGCGCGAGTCGGCCCAACTCGAGGCGGCCAGCAACAAGATGCGCGAGCAACTTCAAGCGGCGGCGGCGGCGGCGGCTGCGGCCTCGCCGTCCGAGCCGATTGTCGAAAGTGAGAGAGAACCTCCGAGGGCAATCACAAAAGGAGATGATGATAACGATGATGGTGCACCGCTGCCATATGGCTCGGAAGTTGCCGGAGCCCGGCAGACAATTGGACATTATCCATTAGCGAGCGGCGCGGCTGCTGCGCGACAAAATCATGGTCATCATCGCGTGTCGACTCGTCGCAAACGAGGCGCCGAGGATGGCGCAAAGAGAACGACAACACACTTGCCAAGTCGGGATCAAACTAATGCTGGTGATAATCTTGGCCAGAAGAAGTCTGTGATGTCGAGCTCGGATATTGCACTGAATGCAGCGGCAAGCAAGCGGAGCCTTCGCCCGCCAAGTGATGATGCACCGACGAGCCAGCACAGCAGCAAGCAAATAGGCGGCCACAAGCACAGCGGTCTGTTGCGTCGCCGCTCATCGTCTGCCTCGTCCTTGCTTAGGATTGCAAGTCGTCACGAGCACTCGGCGCACAGCAGACCGCGAAACACTGCCAGGGACGGGGAGCACAATAAGTCGCATCATCATCGCGCCAAGGGCGGCTTGGACAGGCACCGATTCGCGGACACGTCTTCGCGCGGGTTCACTAGAAAGTCTCGCGCGCTTAGTAGGGCGCAGCATCAATCTGAACGGAAGCACGCGAGCAAAGCGCAACAAGTCGGCGCCGGCAATAACAACAAAGCCGACGCATCAAATCCCTCTGGCTGTCGGTCGACATGGAACAAGGGCGACTATTACGTGCCCGAGTTGATCACCATGAACTTGTCGCCCCAAAATCGTCGCGAGCTTGTGTGGAATTACGTTTCGTCCGCCCTGTTGGATTTGCCCGAAAGTGAGCGATTTTTTCAATTGAGATCGTACAACTCAGACGAGACTATGCTGAGATCTCAGCCCGAAACGGGCGCCGCCAGTGCCCCCGACGAGCCTGCGGGCGCGCTGGCCCGACGGCGATTCAGCGGACAAGATCATCTGCAGGCAAATCAGCAGAATTTACTGGCGAACGCATGCACAGAGTTCAATCAAATCTTTGAGACCTACGAGGGCGAGGGCGGCGCCGGCGAATCGCTTGCCATGATCGAGGCCGAATCACTGGCAAGCGATTTGTTGCGTCCGCGCGGTCTGGCCGCATCCGCGGCGACCAGCCTGATTGACTCATCAATGATCAGCCTGCTTGGCGACCAGATGCTCAGTTTCAAGCACTCGGCCCTGTCGCTCAACGGCGACGGCGACGGCGGCGGTGGCGGCGGCGGTGGCGGTGGCGAGGACCCCCATCGGCAGCCCACAGATCCCATTGTCGCGCAGCTCAAAGTTGCCCGCGACCTCGTGAAGGCCCTGCAGAAGCTCATCAAGTACGGGACGGCAAATGGCTTCAGTCAGGACGTCTCGGCCTATTTGCTCGATCTGCTGACCAGCTCCGATCTTGCCAGCTCGAATGTGACACACGCCGAGTCTGGCCAGCCAGAGGCGCCCCCGTCGTGCTATATCGACCATTTAACCAGCAGGAGCATTGTCGATTCGCTCGACAATCTCAAGAGGGACGTGGACGATCTGCCAAAAGTGGATTCGGTCATCCAGGAGCGACTTATTGGATTGCTGGGCGCCAGGATAGCAGAGCTTAAGAAGCGCTACAATAATCTCAAGTACATTCGCGAGCACTATCACAGACATCACTTGGCAAGGCCAACCAATCAGCTTGCGACCTGCTCGCCGCAGCCGGGCGACTCCCACTTGAGTAGGACGACACCTGAGCGTTCGTCGCCGGCGAGTTGTCATGACGGTCACTCGGTCCGATCGGACCAGGACGCGCTCTCGGTGGACTCGACGTCGAACAACTCAGCTCAGGCCGTAAGTCAGGAGCCAACCAGCAAGCCAGTGGGAGCGACCAAACAGTCGAGCTCGTGCAAATTCGGCTCGCTGTGTCCCGTGGAGTTTGTCTTCGAAATCGAAAAGCATTTGGCGTCTCGACGACAATCTGGCTCGCGACAGGTGCGATTGAACGAAATGAGCCTCGCGCAGTTGCAATGCGAGAAATTGGAGCTTCAGAAGAACCTGCTGAGGTACGAGCATTGGTTTGGCAGGCCGGCCACGCGCGCCGAGTTCAATCTGGTCGGGCATCTCTACGAGCGATATCGTGCAGTCAAGATAATAAAACAACGTAAGCTGTCGACAGACTAGCCGGGCCGGGCCAGTCCTGCAGGCCCGACCGGCTCCCGCTGGCGATCACCTCGAGTCTAAGATAAATGTTGTTTTTCTTTGAAATATTCATCCACTCATCCAACTAACCCAGACGACGCTGGGCTTGAATGGAGCTATCCCGGGGAAAGTGACGAGCGGCCTTGCGATGAGGCAATCTTGCCTCTGATGTGATGAAAAAAGCACTAATTTAAATACGCTACAGAAACTCATCTCATTCGCGTAGGGCCATACTAGGCAGAATGCACCGCTTCTCGTCAGATCAGCGAAGTTAAGCTGCCTCAGGCCGGGTTAGTACTTGGGAGGGAGACCACCTGGGAACCCCCGGTGTCCTACGCGCCAAATTTTTTTTTTCCATTATTTTCCTCTAGTTTTTCGGCCTCATTCTCGCCCTCTAGGAAGGACTTGCAAGCTGAGCAAATTAAGCCGAGCTATTCATTTCTGTCTAGCCCGCATGGTTATCGAGGACCCGCATGGTCTCGTTGTGCTGATCGAGGAACTTGCTCTCATTATGTTCACGCTGAATGCGGAAGTGAAACATGAAGCCTTGGCGCATCAGATTAGCGACCGTCAAAGAGTTGAGTGGTTGGCGAGACTCGCATGTTAAAGGTGGTCGATGGACAATCGATCGGTGACACTCTTGAAGGTGACAGATCCCGGTCCGCTGTCGACGGACGCTGAGCAGACGAGGAACTCCACTGCTAATTCCAGTGTTTGCAGACGCTCGTGTGGGCCGAGGTCCGTCTTGTCAAAACAAACGCCGCCTGACTCATATCAAATGGGGCCGCCGACCATCTGCGGCGCGCATAAAAGCTCGCCTGTCGGGGAGGAAAAAGGCCAGCTTGGTGAATGAGCGCGAGGTGACGGTGCGAGACGCGCGCGCGCGACAACAAAGAGACTGAGTTGAGGTTATTTTGCGCGCGTCTACTTGGGCCGCTCTTTTTTGATGGGCAGATGAACTTTCAATTCGGCTCGCTCCATTGGCGAGCGGCTAATTTGGCGTCCCCTGCTGCCATTTGTTACATCTCTCATCTCGTCATGTACAGTTGTCAAAGCCCGCAGCACTTTGGGGGCAGACTCGAGTGGCACAATTATCGGTGGTGCTCTCGTTTTAAGTTGCCGCCGTAGCGTGTGCACTTTTCCCCTGGCCGTCGTACGGGCAAAACTGCCAAATTCATGTTTTCTAGCCAGTCCGTCTGCTTGCCCGCCGCCGTCGTCGTCGTCGTCGTCGCCTTTGGCGCGGTCCAATCGAATGAATAATGAGAGAGAGAGAGAGAGAGAGAGAGAGAGAGAGAGAGAGAGAGAGAGGGGAGGGAGAGAGAGAGAGAGAGTGAGCGTGAGCTGTGTCTAGTGCCAGCTGCCATATTACACGCAGCGAGTGCACCTTTGAGCGAGCGAGTCGCCAGTGCGTCTGCGCGGCCCAACTGTAGTTGAGAACAATACGATGATGTAAATGATGATGATGCAATTCGTGCTTGCTCCCACGCGCATTTGTTGCGCATTCGCCCGCTCGGTCAGCTTGCTCTCGACTGCTCGACTGCGCGTGCGGGCTGACTGGCTAGCGTGCTGGCGAAAGAAACTCGAGAAAAATCAGAACTCACGCTGGCGGGCGGCTAAGCGAGCGAGCGAGCGAGATGATGTATTACGTCGAGCAGGGGGGAGGGGAGGTCACGAGAGACTAACAGCTCTGGAGTGGCTAGTTCTGCGGGGCCCCCGATTGAATTTTGTCAGTTGGCAGTTGCGGGCGAGTAGTTGACGCGCGCGAGTGTCCCCCCAACCATTTCGCGCCCTCTGTCTGTCTTGCGCACACGCGGTTGTACGATGAGCGCAAGTTATTTTAATTGCCTTGGCGAGTCATCTCGAGCGCCCGAGTGATCACACAAGAAGTAGGCCCGAGCACGAGTGCTCGTCCATCATCAGAGTTCGCGCGCGCGTCGTGTGTTTGTGTGTGGGGGCGGCCCCCGGCTTGCAGGTAAGGAAAGCGAGCGTGTGCGCGCGACGTGGAGAATCGACGCCTGGAGAGGGTTACGCGGCCAAAACTGAGACAAATAGCGATGCTCGCGCGCGCGCGCGTGTGTGCTTGAGCTTGTGCGCGTCGCGAGAGTGAAAGAATGTCATCAACCCTTTCGGCCCATTCGTAACATGACTCTCGCGGTCTCAGAGGCGAGAAGCAGAAAAGAGATTACACGCCGCGCAGGCGAGAGGCGGCAAATTAGTTGAACGGCCCCACTGGCACTTGTGTGTGTGTGTGTGTGTGTGTGTGTGTGTGTGTGTGTGTGTGTGTGTGTGTATAAGTGTGACTTTTACTCTAGACGTGCGCATGTCTCGAGCTCTTCGATCACAACGCACAACAAACAAATCAGCGGTCGGTCGAGGCTGGACAAAGGCGCGTGCCAGTTACGCTGTCCAATCGTCGCCTTTAAGCAAAATCGTAATTCGAAACAAGAGATTTGAAATAACAACATGAGAATTGGGCGAGGAACTCGGGCCGAGATGCCAGCGGCAAGTCAACTTTTGGTGGGAAAATCAAAGCCAAAAGTCAAGATCAGAATAGCTAGAAACAAAGTTGCAAGAATTGAAAAAAAATGTTGTTCAAATAATGTGACCACCATGAGCGCCACTATTTCCACGCTCATCTTCTCGCTGTGCCTCCTCGCTATTTCAAGCGCCGAGTCAGATCTCACCTCCCGCCTCTTAGATCGGCTCGTCACGCCCAAGATGATCGTGTCAATGTGAGCTCGGCTAGCAAACTGTTATTGCCAATGAGATCGACCGCGCCGACAACAACAAGTGAGCTCAGTTTTGAATTTTTGAACTTGAAATCAATTCCAAGTGGCCAGTTGTGCCAGATCGAGGGCCACGACAGAGTGAACTCAGTGTAAGTGATTTGCCAATTAGACAACAATTAACAATTGGATGAAATATTGTCTCTAACTGAAATATAACTCATAATCATTGTCGAGTTTAGGAGTTTTGCCGACAATCAAATCAAGTCACTCCAACCGAGGGCTTTCACGTGCATTAGTTTTAGGTTGAAAATATTGTAAGTTCAAGAGTTAGGGATTTGATTCTAGGTGCCGATACCAACTCAACTCTGTTAAAGTCAAGACAAAGTTATGACAAGAAACGTTGAAAATAACCCCGCAACCTTCTCGCACCTGACCCGCGGCCGATAAATAGAAATTTGCGCAACAATAGGATTGAATTAATCTCAGACGATGCCTTTAATGGGCTAGATCACCTTCAAGTGCTGTAAGTAAATTGCCATTCACTCACCGACTTCTGGCCGACATTTACACGCGCGTCTCGAGGGAGCACGCCCACTCATAATCTAGTCTAGCTGAAAAGAAGAAGAGAACATCGCTCACTAAACCAATCGCACAAAATCAACACGCACAGAATCCTCGAGGGAAACAAACTCGCCCAAGTGCCAACGAGTCAACTTGACGGCTCACTGCCTGTATTACGTCATTTGTGAGTATTTTTGGCTATCGGCCATGTGTTCAGACTCAGACTCGTTTTACTTTTTAGTTGCCCCGCTCCGGCCCGCCCCCGCAATTACTAATGACCAGCATCCAAATCGTCATCCTCGCGTTCGTGCAGAAACTTGGCCGCCAACCAGATTGAATCAATTGGACCCGCAAGTTTCGGGCCGGTGGCGCACCTGATCTCGCTCAATCTCGGGGCCAATCCGCTCAAGGCCATCCATTCGCAATCGTTCGCCGAGTTGGCGAGCCTCAAGACACTGTAAGTTGCCAATAATTGTGTAACCTGTCATTCAACTGCCGATTTGGGCGCACGCAACTTCCGCTCGGCCCGAAACAAGCCGGCCACATGTGCCGGGTCGTCTTGTTTGCACAGGAAAAAAAATAAGGCGCTCGCGCACGCCGCCCGCAGTGTCTCGCACGCCGTACGCCCCCTCATGCGCAGACGATGTGTGACATTTGAGCGCGGGATTGTGGCAGGCTGGCGAGTTCAAAGCCGCCCACACACACTCGCGCGTGCACGCCTGGGCGCACTAACAGAATGCGAGCGCGCGCAGGTAAGCCGCCACACTTGCACTGTGTAAGGTCACGAGCGAGCGAGCGAGTGCGCTCGCTTGCCTTGTCTCGCTTCTCCTCTCTCTCTCTCTCTCTCTCTCACTCAGGTGTCATTGGCCGCCTTCGAGACGGCCGCAGTGTTTCGGCGCGTTGCTGTTTGTCAAGCGAACATGCGCGCGCAATCGATCGGCCGGCCTCGGCCAGCTGTAACTCGGCGCACGCGGCCGCATTGTGTGAGCCCCGCGTCGTTGGGATGTTAATGAGAATCGAGTGTTGGGCGCCGGAATGGGAATGACTCAATTGAATTTGCACTTAATGTCAGCGCTCACCGTGTGCTTGAGTCACTTTGCATATCAATGTTGGCCAGTGAATTGTGATTTCTGTTGGCCCAAACTCGCGCGACCACTCACTCATTCAGTGCACTGACCCAACTAAACCCTCTACTTCACTCTACTTTTACTCCCCTTTGCTGGCCTCCAAATCGACCAATCAAATCAAATCAAATCAAATCAAAACAAACCCAAAACAATTGGATTGATCGGTAAATGCGTGCGCTCGCAATGGGGTCGCGCGTGAACTTTGCGCGATCAGAACATTGTCGCATTTGGACTTTCAAGCGAGCCACTTGAAACACTTTGGCGGCAATCTAAGCGAATTGCTCTTTCTTCATTTGGACCAATTTGGCGCAAATCTCAGCTCGTTAGAGGAGCCATTTTGCGAGTCGTCACGTAAACTCGCGAGCCTGTAAGTTCTAACAAGCGAGTTTATATTCTCTCTCGAATGCGAACAGAGAGGTCGGACTTCTCTCTTGCAAAGCGGCAAATCAATCTAACAATAAAAACTCAATCCACCTGCCTCACTTGAACCGCCTCAAGGAGCCTCAAAGCGAACCAGCTCAGGCGAGTGCCTCGGCTCACAAATTGTCTCAACCTGATCTCACTGTAAGTAAACGCAATCATTTTTGGCTCGACACTTTTGTTCACTTTAGACCACAAACTCGGTGCTTGCGAGTCGCCGCTAGGCTTTCCTGTCACTTAAGCGCCATGAAATGATGAATGGCGGCCGTCTGGTGGTCTTCGGGCACGAGCAAGTGGCGCGCTATTAATCAGAAAGATGGACTTTCGAAGTGGGCGAGCGAGTGCGACACACGAGGCTGAGCAAACACACTCGAGACAGCACAATTTTTTGTTTGGTCTCGCGTGGCACACCGGCCAGATTTAGCCGGCCGACTACGCGCCGAACTGTGACAAGCGCCGTGACTGTGCTCACTCGGGCCCAAAGAGTTGTCGCGCGAGCACGCTCCGAAGAGCTAGATAGCGGCGAGCAATTAGAAGAGCAATTAGTCAGCCAGCGTGAGCGAGTTTGTTGTTGTGCGCAAGATCTAGATGAGAACAAGATTAGCCGTGCCGAGTCGAGTCGAGTGTCTCTTTTCTTGGCGCAAGTGTGCGCTCGCTCATATGCGCTCGACTAAGCAGAACCTTATTCCTCTTGCCTCTTTCATTGTCTTAGCTTGCGAGCTCGAGCAAGTGGAAACGAGAATGAGCGCAAAATGCATTCTAAGAGGGGCACGCGCGCGCGCGCGCGCAGGCCCATTTAACATTATTCGACTTGCTCTTACGCGCGGCGCCGAGCAGGCGCGCGAGTCAATTGACCTTCACCGAAACGCGTGCGCCAGTTGACGGGACACTTTCGTCGTTCTGATTATTAGGCGCGCACAACTGGCGGCGCTTATTCCAACCGCCTACCCGCACGCACGCACGCCCCTCCGACTGATTGATGATTTCACGCCCTCGCTTACGCGCGCAACCACTACGAGTGAGCCCAGATAACAATGAGCGAGCGAGCGAGCGAGTTTCCATTCGAATGTGTGCGTTCAACATTGACACCCGCACACCAGAGTTGCGAGTGTTTAGTAGTTTGGTTTTGGCCGCGCGGGAGTGGACCGGCTCAAGTCGGGTCATTGACACCCAGCGGCTTTGAGTTTGCGAGATGGGAGGCCTGATTTTAAAACACTAGCCCGGCCCGGAAAAACTGCCATCGCCGAGTCATGGCACTCGTGCAAATTTGCTAGTCGAGAGCGAGAACTCAACAACAACAACAACAACAACAACAACGACAACAACAACAACTGGCATGAATTTGACTACTGAGCGAGAGACGTGCGAGTACACGACGATGAGATTGCGCAACAACATCTGGCGCACAAGGCCACTTGTAATCTCGAGCGAGCTTGCGAAGTGGCGGAACGAACGAGTTAGTTAGCTTGCAAGTAAATGAATTATTGTTATTGCCAACTGAGCGAGCAAAGAGGAGAGCAAACAAGCGCACCCGACCGTCTTTGTCTTATCTTTCTGGCATTTCTGGCGTCTTGGTCGCGCGGCAAGACCCCCTACCGTTCGCCTGGCCCCTCGAGGTTGACGCATTTCCGGTGCATTCGCATTAACGATTCTCCCTGTTTATGTGTGAACTTTGATGTCTGACGCGGCGCGGCGCGGCGAGCCGAGTCGAGCTGAGCCAAGCTAGCGAGAGGCGCCTTACACGCGTTGCGCAATCATGCTAATTGTAATCTAACTGTGCCGGGCTCGCACAACTTCCCATTTCGCGCGCATTTTGAGCAACACGGAAGCTACGGCGGCGAATAGATTACTAACGAAATCGTACACAAATCGTACATCCAGTGATCTTTCATACAACAGCATCCAGGGCACGCTAGACGAAGAGAACTTTAGTCTTCTTCCCAATCTCATTGACTTGTATCTAGGCCACAATCAGCTCGAGCACCTCGGCGCACGAGCACTGGCAGGCCTCGCACGGCTGCAGGTGCTCGATTTGGCCGCCAACAAGCTCAAGTCCATTCACCCGAGCGCGTTTGTGCCCGTACGCGCCAGCCTGTACGAGCTCAACATTGCCAACAATGAGCATCTGATAGCGCTGTCGCCCAACGGGCTCGAGGGATTAATTAGCCTGCAAGCTTACGGCAACAATCAATTGCGCGAGTTGCCCGCCCACTTGCCGGCGGCCAAGTCGCTTGCGCTAACCTACGCATATCATTGCTGTGATTACTACGCGAAGCTGCCGTTACGCGGCCAAGATGAGCCGACGTCGACGATGGCGCGCAACTTGTTATTATCGGGTATTGGCCAATCGTACATGGGTGTACGATCTACCCGCAACGACGACGACCACCCCAGCGATCACCTTCTATTCCATGGCGCGCCCGAGCGCATCAATCAAGACAACAATGACAAAAACGGCGACCACGATGAATCTCTCGTGTCGCGGCTCGCCAATTACATTTACTCAAAATTTTCAAAACTTTGGCGGCCCTCATCGCAATCGCAATCGCAATTGCAATCGCCCGAGAACGGATCGGAATTGTTGGCCGGCGAGATTGCCGTGCGAGTTCGCGCTCGCGCTCGTGCATCTTTGCGCGACGATGCAAATTCGCGCAATCTGAGCGAGATTGTGCTCTGGCCAACTGGAGGCGGCGCTGACGAGCGAGAATATTTGCCCGCCGCGTTGGGCAACTACAATCAAGAGATAAAATTCAAGCCGCTGCGGCAGCAGAGCGCACGAACGGACGACAGCAAATTGTCTGCGGCCGTCGACGACGAGCGACAAGTTGTTACGCGCGCGGAAGTGGCGCGCGCGCGTCGTGATGAAGTGCGCGCGCTGCAGCCAAATGGCCTAATGATTGATGAGCTCGTTTGGCAGATGCGCAAAATTAGATTTGCGCACTCGCTAGGTGGCGGCGGCGGCGGCGGCGGCGGGCGGCAGCGGCAGCGGCAATGAGTGGCCTCGCAATCGAGATGATGAGGTCTGGCCGTGGTTTGAGCAGGCAGACCTCAATTCGCGCGATTATCAAACTGAGACCAACTTGGTGATGGTGGCCCGCCGCTTAGCTGGCGACCTGCTCGTGCAAACGCAAACGCAAACGCAAACCACCAGGACCAGGCGCGCAAGTTACGAGGAAATTATGGCCGAGGCACGGCCGGCAAATGATAATCAGCGCGTTCAGTGTTTGCCCAAACCGGACGCGTTTCAGCCCTGCCGCGACCTGTTCGATTCCATCTGGTTGCGCGCGAGTGTTTGGTGCGTCTTCTTGTTGGCCTTCTTGGGCAACATTTGCGTGATTGTCGTGCTCGGCTCGGTGCGACCCTCGAGCTCGACGTCGGCGCTCACCAGTATCATGTGGTTCAATGCGGCCCACTCGAAGCGCCACATTGACGTGCCGCGTTTTCTTGTGCTCAACCTGGCCCTGGCCGACCTGCTCATGGCCTGCTACTTGGGCATTTTGGCCCTGGTCGACCTGAGCACCCTGGGCGAGTTCAAATTGCACGCAATCAAGTGGCAATATTCAACCGGTTGCAAGCTAGCGGGTTTTCTCGCTGTACTCTCAAGCGAGCTGAGCGTCTTCATATTGGCCATTATCACGCTCGAGCGCAATTACGCAATCACAAATGCCGTCCACCTAAATAGGCGTCTCAGTTTACAAAAGGCAATGGTGATTATGTTTTTTGGTTATGTTTACGCACTTGCAATGGCCATCATGCCGCTCAATGGCATCAACGATTATCGCAAATTTAGTATTTGCCTGCCACTCGAGTACGAGCCCCAAGAGTCATTGCTCGGCTCGAGCTCAAACCTTTACCTGGTCATGCTGATTAGCATCAACACGCTAGGTTTTGTTTTGCTACTTAGTTGCTATTTGCGAATGTATTGCGCAATACGCGGCTCGCAGGCGTGGAACACAAACGACCTCAAGATTGCCAAGCGAATGTCCGTCCTCGTGGTCACGGATTTTCTCTGTTGGTCGCCCATTATTTGCGTGGCCATTGCCACACTCTTCGGGCGCCATCTAGTGGGCCCGGACGGTCTTAAATTGCTTATAATTTTTGTGTTGCCACTCAATAGTGTTGCCAACCCGTTCTTGTACGCAATCACAACGAAGAAATTCAAACGCGACCTTGCGATACTCAAGAAACGTTTGCGCCTCGAGCAGGCCGGCGCGTGCCTAGCCTGTAGCTGGGCGCGCTGCAGGCCAAACAGCGGCGCTAAATCGCCGCCGGGCGGCTTACGAGTCGCCTCAACCATGGAGCAAATTTACTATCGCAAAAGCAAGCACAACAAACTCGAGAGTGGCAAGCTCATGATGGGCAGCGTGCAGATTAGTAGCAAACGAGCCAAAAGCCAGAAGCTCAGCAAGCAGGAGCTCCTGGCGGCGGCGGCCGTCACGAGCAACAACCTGAATCGGATGGCCGCCGCCGGAAGTGGCCGGGCGGGTTCGCGGCTCGTCAGGCTCCAGCAGCACCAGTTTCAATCGTTCGAGCGCAACGAGGAGTTTGCTGCCGACCAGATTGCGCGCACACAATGCCCATCGTGTCGGAGGAGACTCGCAGCGGCGGCGGCGGCGGCGGCGGCCACTGCGAGCGCGCTAGAACCGACCAGCTTGAACTCGGCAACTCGACGACCCGCCCTCGGACACGAGCCGCTCGAGTCTGGCGACCACGAGGCCGGCGCACCCGCCGCAGTTGCGCAACAAGAGCTGAGCTACCTGCTCGAGCGCACCACTTGCTCGAGGCCGCGCATAGTTTTGGATGCTGTGGATCCAGTTGTGGGCGTGGCTATGGCGCCTCTTCGTCTGTTGGAAGATTTCAATAGCGGCCAGCAGCAGCAGCAGCAGCAGCAGCAGTTGTCCGCAGCACATCCAAACTCGTCGCGTACCAACAGCCAGAGTCGAGCGCCATCTAGTTGCGAGCTTCTTGTTGACGATACAAATCTCGACGGGCATCAGCAGCGGGCCAGCTCGGCGGACAACGCGGCCGGCCATAAGCAAGCCAGTCTAACTCGTCTATCCTGCCAAACAGTTCTCGTATCGGATAAGCTCACGCGCTCGGTGCTAATGAGGCCCCAGACGAGCAACGACGCTTTCTCTTCGGCCAACAACAGCAACAACAACAACAACAACAACAATAATAATAATAATAATAATAATAATAATAACAGGTCGGTGTCGGCGTGCGCATTCATGTGGCCCCAGCCAGCAAAACCGGCCCATGGCAATCCACCCAATCAGCCGGCAACCTGTTACAGTTGTTCGTGTGATTTGTCCCAAGTGGGCGTGGCCCTCTCGAGTCGAAACGCGCTCTCGCACCAGATTAGTGCACGCAAACAGGAGATTATAGCGGAAGTGAGAAAGGCCGAGCGAGCCCGGCGAGCAAACTCAATCAACAGGCTAGTGCTGCAGCCTCTCGCAAAGGCCTGGTCCAATTTGCAGCTGTCGCTGCAGTCGGGCGCGAACCAGCACCACCAGCAGGGGGGCTCATCGAGTCATATTAGAATGGACTCGGCTCGACTCGGACAGCATTCGCCTACTTTGCCAAATGGGCATGTGACACTGCAGGGCGCGTGTGAGTCTCGCTCGCTCGCAAATTCCCTCTCGGCGGCGGGCTCGATTGAGCAGGACCAGCTGCTACTGGACGAGCACGAGGAGAGTGTGATCATCGAGGACATTTTGCAAATGAGCAGCCCGGCTAGACGGCGCCTGTTGAGGGCCGGACGGCGAATGTCGCGCTCCTGCGACGTTATCATTGAGCAGTCGTACGCAAGCTCGAGTGCAACCACAAGTGGCATTCACCGAGCCTCGATGACGAGCGGCACAACCACCGAGCAGGGAACAAGCTCGGGTTTCTACGATCAAATTGATGATCAGCGCATTTTGCTGGCCACCATAAATCAGCTGAGCGCCCGGCACAAGAGAGGAGCTGGACGACGGGCGCGAGCCAACCAGAGCAATCGTAAGCACACAAGACGCTACCCGGATTTGAGCTATAACAACACTCAACAGGTCGCTGCCGCCGCCGCCGCCGCCGCGGGTGATCAGCGGAAAGCGAGCTTTACGAGATGCCGCTCGTGGTCGCCGGCGCTACTTGACAAATTAGAGGATTGCATGTATCAGATAAAGAGCCGAATTCCAGGGTTCAATGCAAGGGAGCCGTGGCGAGAGGAGACGACCAGCATCACGTCTGAGACCGTAGATGAGCACACCCCGGGCGAACTAGAGGCCAGGAGTGAGCGCGCCCAGAATGAAGAGGAAACAACATGCGACTCGACCTCAACTAGTTCGAGCTCATCATCGGGCGCAATTGTCGAGGACGAGGAGGACGAATTCAACCTGGAGGTTGGCCTGGACGAGTGGACGCGCAACATGCAGAGGAAGGCGCCGGTGAATTGTTACACCAAATCGGCTAACAGGCACAGGCTAAAGCAGCAGCTAAGCGGCAACAGTGACACACTTTCAGGACGCACAATTGGCACCACTCTAACAAGCATCTCGTTCGATTCGAGCTCAAATATCCCGGGCATAATCTCGTCTCATGACGGGCGCCCACTGACTGATCACGGGCGTCAATCGGACGACGACGACGACGACGACGATGCTCGAGGCCTAACAGATGCACGAGCCGCACAATTTAAACAATAAATAATTAGACAAACACTCAAACTAATTTTCAATCATAGCCTAAGAGAGGACCAGCCGGCCTCTCAATGGTCCGAGCCTCTTTGGTTGTTATATTTTGGTCGTACTAGACTAGAGTGTGTGTTTCGCCCAGGATGGTCTCGAGTATCTCGTCGCCCGTCGACCAGGTCACCACTTGCGCCTTCAACTCGGGCACTTTGTTCCTCTCGGCCGGCTGCTGGCCCATGTAAACCGGGTTTGTCTTGAGTCGATTGCAGAGTCGCGCGAGCGAGTAGCCGGCACGCGGAAACACCCGATCGCGTGCACTCAATTTGGTGCTTGGGCAGAGATCGTTTTCGCCATCGCCGACGTAGTTAATGCAAGTGTACACCGTATTGTGCTCGAGCATTCGTTTGCCGATGAAATTCTTGAGTGCCTCGCCCTTGCACAGATTTCGCGAGCTCATCGTACAATAATCTTGCACATGATACTCGTCAATGGCCAGCTGGCCGTCATCGAGAAAACGGGCCGGATTTGTCAGCACCGTCGTGATGGCCGTGTCGAGCGACTTGGCTTTCAGGTACACGCTAATAAAGAACGAGTTTGCATCGCTCAAAATGATCATGTCGTACTTTTCGGGATGCTCGGCAAGCGTGGTCACCAGTGGCTCTATCATGCCCGGCACAGAGGGCATCTCGCTTAGACATTCTCGATACTGTTGCTCGGTCACGCCCTTGCTGTGCAAATAGGCAAGAACCGATTGGACGTGCCTGAAGTAGTCCTGGCCGTGTTTGTAATCGAGACTATCGGGTATAGTCCCGCCTGGGGCCAATTTGTGGATCCAAGTGTCCGAGTTGCAGTCGACGAGGGTGTCGTCGAAGTCGAACACTATTAGCTCGCGTTGAATGAGCTTCTTGAATTTGCTGTCAATGGTTATCTTGGCCATTGTTGAGACTATTGAATGATCTTGAGTGAACTCTATCAATAGGTGACTGATTATGTCGCTGTAGTTTCACTGGGCGCACCGATTGAGTAACAATGTTATTATAACAACTAGATTATGTCCAGAGATATTGAGTTTCTCACCTATAGCACTGCAGATCGCTTTACACCTCCAGTGGTTACGCATTTAGTGCAGAGCGAGCACCGATGAGTGATGTTTGCTAGCATCCCGCATCACTGACGACCTGTAGTCATGGAATTGATATTTTCGCTTGGGCGTGGACTCTCCCGAATGATTCAGTCGCACAAAGCGTGAGTTGCACCCGGTGGTGTCTACTGGTGCCTTGATTAACTCTTCCTGGTGTTGATGCGACTGTAAAATAGCATCTGAATACATTCGGTGTTATGGATTCTACAGCGACAGTAATATATATATATATACATATATATAACCACGTCCTCATACACCAAACTCGTGTGCCGAGCCGAGCCTGTGTGCCAGCAATACCGCGGTGCACTTTAAGGCCCACTGCCAATTTCCTATTCTATTGAGATCAATATTGAAGGTCCCATCGAGTCTCGAGGGAACAACTAATTCGATTTGCCTCTTAGGCGATCGATCGCCTAGAGTTCTTGGGGCGCGACAACGAGTTGACCTTCAAATTGTGGACGCTCGAGAAAGTGAACAGAAGCACGCGATGGGTGTGGCAGCCGTGCACAAAAAAAAACAAACGACCATGCAAATTTTATGATCGTGTTTAGAGCATTGGGATTTGCGCTGTGCGGAAGCAGTCCGAAAACGAATCTGCACTCTTCGGGTAAAACAGCCCCTCCTCTTTGCATCAACAATCTCACAGCGATTGCACCCCATTCTCTATTAAATAAAATTCAAATGATAATCGATTTATATTGAGAAAGCAACACTTAACAAAGACGCAGCCAATAAACGGCCAGAGGAATTTAGTTAGATTTACTTCTGACGGCAACTAAAATTATTAGAACTCCAGGCTCATGCCCGTGCCCAATTTCTCTTTGGACTTGGCTAGTTCACCCAGGCATTTGTCACGCCATGCTCGTTTCTCGTCCAATTTATCTAGAGGCACCACGTGTGTCATGACATCAACAATTTGTTGGGCTGCCTCGCCCTGAATGCGCAATAGCGGCTGACAATCCTTGCTCACATTGTAAATGCCCTGGCTGTAACGCTGTAGGTACTCGCCCATGCCGGTGGCATTCAAGTGTGCCGTCATCCAGGGACCCATGAAGGCATACCGGGGTCCAAGACCGTCGCTAACAACGGTATCGACATCGTCGGGGGTCATGACGCCATCATGCACCAGCCTGAATGCCTCCTGAAACAATGCGTACTTGAGCCGATTGATGGCAAAACCCGAAACCTCCTTGCGCAAAACTACGGGTTTTTGTTCGATCTCGTCCATGGTGATACGAGTCCTTAGCAAGATCTCAAGTCGCGTCTCTTTACAGGGCACTAGTTCGACCAGGCGAATGAGATTTAACGGATTGATTGGATGTGCCACCAGGCACTGATCACGATGCCTGACAACCTTGCTGAACACCTGACTTGGCAAGTGAATTGACGTGGACGAACAGAGCGAGGTGAGCGGTTGCTCGCCAAGCCACTCGTCTATTTGCTCAAAGACCTCTTGTTTAAGAGTCAAATCGTCGTAAACACACTCTTGCACGTGCACAACGCCCTCGAGTGCCTCGTCCATTGTGTCGTAGGTTTGTACCAATTTCATGCGCTCGTCAATGGAGAGCGTGCCCCGTGATTGGCCATTGGCCTCCAGGCTCTCATGTTGCTTGCGTATTAGCTCGGGCGCGCCCTCTTGGGCCTCTATGTTTGTGTCATAGAGTTTTACGCGATAGCCGAAGCTCGAGAACAGCACTGCCCATGCTTTGCCGATTAGACCGCTGAATGGTTTTTTTGCAAGATGGTCGTGGTGTTAGTTTGACATTGATCGCTCTAGACACGTCGCACTCGCACGCGACTTAAGAGACGCGCGCCGACAGGTGCTCGCTTATAACTTGATCTAAATTAATGAGCGGTAACATTGGAGATACTCACCAGCCGATAATTGCAACCGCTCTCGGGGTCTCAACCGTCTCGTCGTCGGACATAATGCGTCGGGTCAGTTTTCTTTTTGTAGCCCTTAGTTAATTTGTTATAAAAGTTACCTGGAAAAACCGTGTTTGAGGGGCGAAATTTTGGATCGATGATGAGAGCAATGTTTTGCGCGAGCAATGCTGGCATAAGCATAAGCATGTGCGTGTGCGTCCACGACGTCGATAAGGAGACGCAAAAATTGTCTCGCAATCTCTCTCAGACGACAATGAAGGCTCACAAAGGAAGCCAATTGCAAGTGTGCGCTAGACGGGCTGACAAAAAGTGTTGACAAAATGGATCGCGTTGCGCGCTCGCCGCAGGAATTGAGCTTGCCAGATGTCGCTCGCCAAAAGTGTCATGAGCTGCCTGATTGGCAACTTGCCTCTCGAACAATTATTGAGCGAGATCAGTGAGAGGGGATCGGTTTCATTGTTGCTACAAGCCACGCGCGCTCTCTCTCTCTCTCTCTCTTTCTACACACTCACGAAGTAGCTTAGCACTAGCTTGATCTTATCTCGACTCGCGGGCACCCGCCAATCGATTGGCGTGCGCTGATTGGCTTGCGTAAGACAACGGCAGGCGTGCAATGAGCGAGCCAGCCGCTCTCGAGATGTTGAGAGCGCTCGATTTGGAACAAAAAAAAGCGCAGAGAAACTGGATTAGCTCGTGCGCGCGGCGGCCAGCTCGCGCGCGATTGTTTGCGCGACATTAAACAGGCGCAAGAGCTACTGCCAAGAGACGCGCTGATGTAACTCGCCGACGTGAATTCAAGATCAACGTCGGGCGGACGAGCAAATGGCAAATTATAGCCGACAGCGACTTTAGGCGCGAGCCGAGACCAAAAGTAGAAGCAGCCTTCTGGCCGCGAGAACAATGCAACCATTCGAGCCCATTGTGTTTGCTCGTGCCGGCCGCTCTGTTTGCACTACAACTGTCTCTCTCTCTCTCTCTTTCTGGGCAATTTTGAGCACATGCTCACACATCTGGGCGCTCGAGTCGAGTTGAGTTGAGCCGGACTTAGACACTCATATATATATATATATTTATATATTTTTGGGTTCTCAAGTAATCACAGCACGTGGCGGCCGGGTGATAGAGCAAACAAACCGGCTCAGTGGCGAGTACGATGGCGACGGAGATGACAATTGCGCGCCACCTGGATGTCGAGAGTAGACGAGCAGGATGAAGAGCGCAATAAACAAAGCTCGGCGAGATGGCTTTATTTGCGCGAGCTGATTCCACACACACACACACACACACACACACACACACACACACACGCACACCTTGCGGCCACCACAGCCTTTTTGTTGTTGTCTCGAGCAACAACAAGTGGCTCCGGCCGATGTACGCGTGCGCCTGATTGGCAACAATCACTTGGCGCAACAAATCCCGTTCAAGCTCAAGCTAGCTCTGCCCTTTTTATTGCCCGCCGAGACGAGACGAGACATGAGGAGGCGCTTGCAAGACGAACGGGATGCAAGCTGGTCGTGTCAGACGGGGCAAGAGTATGAATTCGATTGGCGCGCGTGCGGCTAATAAAAACATTTTGAAACAAACTAGCAAATAAACGGCCCAACGACTCGCCGGCATTCCTGCGCGCGATGATTCCGTTCTATTCTATTTAATCATTCCAGCGGCTGATCTGTCTAATTCAAGGGCTAGCTCGCCCGGTCGGCCCAAGCAAAGTGAGGCTCGCGTCAATGTGATCAAGTTTGCCAGCCACTCGATGGTGCGCTTTCACTGTTGCGCGCACGTCAGACCACCGTCGCTGTTATGCGCCCGTCACAACAGCGAGTGGCACGGAACCGCCACCACGGCCGACCCTGGCAGCTGATTAGCTTATTCGGTTCTGATCTCTGGCAACGTTTGACTCGAGTGCAATAATTCGATTAGTCAAACTGGCTGAGCGCGTGTGCGCGCTTGTTCATTTTTCATTAAAATTTGGCCACGACGAGCGCGAGAGTGGAGCAATTTGTTTCTAGCGAGCTAGAGCAGTTCGGCGCTCGGGTGAGACGAGTTGAGGTGACTTGCAATCATTCGCTAATTCGGTTATTTGTTTAGGCGCGCGCGCACCCAAGGCAACTCGTAACGCCGCTGCCACAAGCGAGCGAAGCAAACTAACAACAAGCTACGCGCGCACTCTCTCGCTCTGGCCCGCGTGAACTTGGCGCTGCACTTTGGCGCGCGTCCGACCGCCGGATCGATGCACATGCTCGAGCCAAACTCGCGCGCGGGCTCGATCAATGGCCTGCCTGACCCGTTCGGCTCGAATGAAAACAAATGATAGCCCTCGCGAGCTTTCTCTCTCTCTCTCTCTCTCTCTCTCTCTTGCCTCGTGATGATCAATCGCAAGAGCGCTGGAGGCAATCGCGCGCACTCGGCCGTGCTCGACTTGAACGCAAACAACTCGCCACTTCGCAACGAGCGCCAATAACGAGGGGCAATAATCACATCTCGCCTTCTCGCTTGCTCTTGAGCGCTCAAGAGCACCAGCTAAACAAGCGAGCGGACAGGCGAGAGAAACAAAGTTGTTGGGCGCTAGCTCGCTCGCTCAGGTCTTGTTTAATCAACTTGATGGGATTGCGAGCCGAGAGGGGGCGACGAGGGTTGCAACAATTGACCACTGGCCAAGTGGCCGCCAGTGGCCGGAGTGCCGAGAGCTCGCTCGCGTGCATTCTCCATGCATTCTCTATACGCACGCGAGCGAGCGAGCGGCTCGTGAGTGAAAGTTAACTCCGCTTGATGCGCATCCTTTCAAGCGAGCGAGCGAGCTAACGGGCGAACTTGTTGATTTGTTGCTCAGGTGTGCCTGTTGCCATTATGTAACTTTGTATTGCCCTCGCGTGCTGCCCAAATAGCCAGGCGCGCACAATTGTTGCTCTCTTGTCTGCTCGCTCGCTCGCTCGCTCGCTGATGATGATGATGATGATGATCACATGATCAGTGCCACTAGTTGCTCTCTTACTTTTGCACGCCCGACTCTGCCCCTGGCTTTCGTGCGCTGACCAATGAGCGCGTACTTGATGCGCACGATGCACAGTGAGCAAGCTCGCCAGTCGTTGAGTCGTCCGAATCAAACCAATAAAAGTAATCAAACTGCGCGAGTTTGTTGCGCATGTAGCCGGCCCTCGCAATGACGACGGCGACCAGCATCAGCAGCAGCGACAACAACAACAACAACAACAGGAAGGCACACGCGAATTTGAATGGCCCCGGTGCAGGTAATTGGTGTGCGTGTGTGCGAGCCCGCGAGTGTGTCTCGTCGCAGTGAGACATGCTCGCTCTTTAGCTCTTCATCTGGCGCCACATCAACAGTTTTCATTATGCTATATCATATCAGCTGCTTGTGAAAAAACTTGAGTAAATCTAACGAGATTTGAATTCTAGGAGAGCGACTCCTGTCAAGATTTTAGTTCGAACTTTATTCCAACTTTATCTCCTCTAAAATTGTGCACAATCATCTCTCGCGCGAGCTCCTCCTCCTCCTTAAAGACCGCTCGGCTCGACTAATCGTCCTTTACGTAGCACTTGCACGTCGCCATGACTCGACCCTCCATGTGGCCGTGCATGTTAAAATCGTCGCAGCACTTGGCGCAACGGCTGCCGTAGAGCGAGCGACAGTCCTGGTGCTTCTTCCAGCCGTTGTTCTTGACGAAAAACGGATTACCCTCGGCCACACAGACGAGCGAACCCAAAACAGCCGCCAAAATTGCGATCAAAATAATAACCTTCATATTGTTTGATTTTTTTTTCTTCAGGCAAATGTGTTCAAGAAAGAATCTTAAAATTAAGTGTGTCAGGTGATATTTGTCCTTATGAATTTGAGCTTAAAATTTTCAGTTTGGTGTCAATTCTAGTCCAATGAAAACTGCACTGATTCTTCTCAAACCGATCGTTTTATAAAAAAAACTTTTGCCCTTCACGAGGGTCGCGTCATTTTCCGCCGTGGACAAGTAAGAGAACAACAACAACAACAATTGCCCGTGTTTACTTGCTCGAAACTGTCGCGAAATCTCAAAATAGCGCCTACGTGTAGCTTATCGTGCACTTTCAATGTTCGTGAACTCAGCGAAATCAACAAAAACATGTCGCGACTTTTGTAGACGCGGCGGTGGCTAGACAGCGCGTCACTCGTGTCGCGACTTGCACATGTGAAACAGCGGCGTCCACCTGTTACGTGAATGTTTGTGTTTCATCTTGAGATTGTCAAGACGAGCTGAAGTAACAACAAATCAGCTCCCTGTTGAAGTCTCACTGGTGGAGATGATCGCTTAATTGATTGTTTGGTCACTCACAACGATTAGCGCGCGTACGGGGAAGGATTCGTGTCTCGTGCCGCAGACGAGCGCCGCTGGCTGTGTGTACGCGAACGAGAGCGCACTTGCCGCCATTGCCTTCCTGCAAAGAGATTTGCATGCCATCTGACAGCCGTCGCGTGAATCGTAATTGCGAATCTGCGTGGGAGTTTAGCACCTGTCTACGCGTCGGTTCGTCTGCCGGCCCGTCTGGCTGGCTGGCTGGCTGGCTGGCAGTTTTATTGCTCATGAAGCTCATCCTGCCGGAAGCAATCCGTTAGATGGCGCTCGCATGAATCAAAATTGGTTGTGGCATTCAGCTAGTCAGCCGGGGCCGACTAGCTGACTAATCGATCAGCGCCCGATGACGACTTTCACTAATCGGGCGCTGAATGGACATCGCGCCGGCCGAGTTCACTTTGATTTATTTGCCTATCGCGCGCATAAGCGAGAGCACTTTGTTGTTTGCTCGCTCGCTCGCTCGCCCCGCTGGTGATGAATTGATCAAATGCGCGCGCACTCGCTCGCTCGCCGGTCAGAAAGGCCATGCTGCTCGTGAAATGCGCCCACGAGGGCCAAGTAGATTCAACACACACACACACACACACACACACACACACACACACACACACACACACAAAGGAAGCCAATCATTCATGTGCAAATGCGCGCAACATCATGCGAGTGGCCCAAGATCCTGTGCGGTCTCGTGTGCGCTATGAGTTCTCGAACAGGCGAGAGTGGCCCGCTAAAGTTTAACAGTTGAACAAACAGCAACAATTGTTGCTGTCCACCGACAAGCGCGTACGCACTCGGCCCGGCTCGGCTCGGCTCGGCTCGGCTCGGCTCGTCTCGATCGAATCGATCAAACGCACAAGCGAGCGACTCTTACGCGCACAAAGTATTGCACCTGTGCGCTTGCCCTCGAGCACCTGGCCCGAGCTGATTAGCTTGAGCTCATTCGACGACGAAAAATCGGCGCTGGACGCGCTCGCTTGAATGTGTCCATGTGAATTATGACCGTTTGAAGGCTAGAGTGAGAGAGAGAGAGAGAGAGAGAGAGAGAGAGAGAGAGAGAGAGAGAGAGAGAGAGAGAGAGAGAGTTCAGTTCTCATTTATCTCGGGCTCGCTCACTCACTCACTCACTCACTCACTCGTTTGCTTGAGTGTTAGGTAAACAAACTTTCACTTTTGCGGCCGACAGAGTACGCGCGCGCGTGTATGTCGCACTGGCCGCTTGCCCTTTCAACTTTTGTGTGATTGATTGGGCCACTCGGGCGCGCTTGCCGGCCGGCTGTCGCTCGCCCGCTTCCCGCAGATTCTCGCAGTTCAGTGCGTGTGGCTTCGGGCAACGGGTTGCGCCCGCGGGCCGGCAATATTTCACGCGCACGCACGAAAATGAGAGCAACAATTGGCTTTGTTCTGTCGCGAGCAGCGCGCGCATCCCGGTGAGCCAAGCCCACGACATTGCGCGCGCGTGTGCTCTTCATGCCTCGCGCCAACTTGACGCGAGCGCACACGCGAGGGAGTGCGAACTTCGCAATCAAAAAAAGAGTGCGTCCTCACCTGGGCTCGCATGCACGAGATTGAGAGAGAGAGAGAGAGCGAAGAGGATCAATTACGCTCGCTCACACAGAGGGCGGAAGTGGCTTGCGCTAGTCGGCCGTCGAGTCAACAAGTGTCCCGCTGAAATATGGCCCGACAAGGCGCACTTGTAAACACACACACACACACACACACACACAACTGGGCCAATTTGAATATGGACAATGCAGCTCGTCCAACTCGTCCGTTTGCTCGCTCGCGTGCAATGTTTCAAAAATATTGCGTCTGTAATTACATAACACATGTGGCCCACTTGTTGTTGTTGTTGTTGTTTCTGCTTGCTTACTCGTCCGCCTCCTCAATAAAATACACTTGCGCACGCAATGCAATTGTCCATTCAACAGTGTGCAAACAAAAGCGCCCACGAGAATGAGAAATGGACTTTCTCTTTTGCTTGCTATCTCACCAGCCGACTAGAATGAGAGAGCAATTGTAACGGTGCATATACAGACGCACGCCCACGCACACACACACGCACAAAGTGCAAATGTGTGTTTGGAATGGCAAGTTGTTGTTGCCAATGTTCCTTGTGGTTGTTCGCATTGTTCGTCGTCGTCGTCGTCGTCTGGACGCGCTCGCTCATCTCACAGCTCCGCGACCGTTTTCCCTTTCTCTCGGCTCCACGTAATCGGAGGTGTTGGCTCGCTTTGTAGTCCGCGCGCCCGCCTGTTCATCATCACCTACTCGCATTATGCGACCACTTGTTGCGAAATGACTCGACGCCATCAAGTCGACAGCAAGAAAACAAAATGAACATTAAGATGATGCACAACACGAAGAAGGTTAAGTTCACACAATGCAAGAAGAAGCATCTTCTTCTTCTTGTTTTTTGTAACACTTTATTAGCTGCGAGCCGCATAGACTAGCAAATCCGCGCGACGACGACAAAGCAGGCCACAATCTTGTGCGTATAAAACATGTCTCGCTTCAAGGCTTTCTTTTTTTTTGGATTGCAAGCAACAGCTGTAGCATTCAGTGCCACCCGTCGGCCAATAGTCGCTCTCGTGTGTCCAGACCGAGGCCATGCTGGCGCCGAGCAGGCACGCGACGAGGACGAACAAAATGACGAATCTCATGGTGGTGATCTCGTGATTGACCTTGCAACGGTTAGTGGACAATCTGAGCAACGACAATCTCAGCTCATGTCTTTCAAGTTGGCGTGTGTGTGTGTGTGTGTGTGTGTGTGTGTGTGTGTGTGTGTGTGTGTGTGAGGCGCACCAGGGCTGATTTATCAACTCGACGCCGGCCACTCAACTCGGCACCTCGAGCTAAGTCCAATTTAGGCTCGCCAGCAGAGCCCACTCTGGTGTGATCAAGTGGCTCCGAGCATGTCACCTGAGGACTGATGCGCGTGCACAACTTACTTCCTCTCAACTATCGAGCTCATTTGCCCGGCGCGAAGAGTTGCACCTCCAGATGGCGGCACCAGTCGGTCTGGATTTGCACCGCATTGAGTGGGGGCAACAAGCGGATGCCTGATAGATGCCCAGCAAATGTGCTCGGTTGGCATGCTTAAGGTTGCCATCGGAAGGCAACTCAAAAATGGCGCTTTAGAAGTAACAAACGTAAATTTGCCTTGACTTGCTGGCAATGAGTGAGATTGGTGATGCCCAAATGATTTAACAAGCGCGGCAATGCATCCGCACATAACGAGATAATTGAGCCCGCTTGCCGGTGCTCGCCCGTCTTCGTGGTCGTGAGCTGAGTGCTCGCTCGCTCACAAACAAGTGCGTGCATGTGCATGTACAACAAGAGCGCTCACCGTGCGCTCTCGTGAGGCGTGAGAAAATCTAACCCCTTGCTCACTTTTGCCTGCATCCTTTCCGCAGATTGACTAATGGGCACGAGAGCGTTCAATTCACAGCAATGTCGCCCTGCCACTTGCGAATGCGGTGAACTGCCCGCTCGGCCGAGTGTAGAGTACTCGTGCCCCGATCGGGCCACGATCAGAACGTGCCGATTACTTTTACGACGTTACGTTTCGGTAGGAAAGTTGCCGACAGGTCGGCTGGTGCTCGATCTTGATACAGCTCTCAATCGCGCATCAAGTGCGAGCGGTGCGAGCGCGGATGACAAAAAATTTGCCTCGATCTCATTGCTCGATCGAGACGGGCCAGGAAGTGAACGGCGGCAGTCCCGCCGCCATTGATCAAAAGCAGTCGATTTGGACAAAGATTATTCGCATTGTTGTTCGCGCCTGTGCATCAAAACCGGCCGAGACAGATCAATCAGATTCGGCTGCTGGTGCCAGTCAACAGGTTGTGTGTGTGTGTGTGCTTGAATGGGATGGCGATCAGGAAATGAATCAGCATCACACTTTTTTTCTTCTTCTTCTCTCTGCGGGCTCAAAGTGCGAGCCCAATCGCATTGTCTTCGCGCCGGGACTTGTGCACACGCTCGACAATGTGCGAGTCACTCTCACTCTCTCTCTCTCTTTCTCTCTGATACCCGCCCGCCCGCTTTTTGGACACCAGCCAGAGAGCGACTTGCAACAATCGATTCTCCTGAACGAGAGCGAGTTAAATTTCTGCTTGACACTTTTCACTTGCACTGCACCATTTTCACTTTCACTTTCACTTTCACAGTCGACCGAATGCTCGCTCGGTGCAATCGCACGCAATTGTGCAATCGGCCGTCAAGTTTCCTCGCCGCGTTCGATTTTAGCCGGCGCTTGTCTTCTGTCTCGAGGAGAACCGACTTGCAGCGCGCCGCACGTCAAACTGCCTCACCAGCAGACCGGCGCGTAAAAACGTAGCCCGCTAATGAATTTCATCTCCCTCTCCAGGTTCACAGGTGTGGCGTAAATCTGTGCGCGCGCTTGCGGAGAATTTTTTGGGATTCATCATTTCATGATTTTGGATGATGAATCTCAGCGTCAGTCAGAGTTTTAGCGAAAGAGAAACTCTCACTGGCGCCGGAATTGATTTTAATGCTCGCGAGAGAGAGAGAGAGAGAGAGAGAGAGAGAGAGAGAGAGAGAGTCTTACGGCCACTTGTTGGCTGCATCTCTTGTCTCGCCAAGTTGTTTGTGTAAGCCGCCGCTCGTCTCGTCTCGTCTTGTCTGGCGCACGTGAGGGGGCGGGCCATTATTCCGCCGAGTAAATCTGCTCACGGATTATGCGGCTAGACTCATAAAATGATTATCTTCTCTGTGTGTGTGTGTGTGTGTGTGTCAGGTACGAGCGTTGGAGCAAACGAACGGAAGTGTTCGCTTGGTGTTCGGGCGGCTTTCTCAACTTTTTCAGCTCGCTCGAGAATGAAAAGCGCACAAATCGGCCTCTAAGAGGGCGCGAGAACGATAGAGAGCGAGAATGTCCTTCCGATGGCACAACCACAATCAAACTCTCTCGTCAGGTCGCTCAAATTTTCATAAAAACAAACACGAGGGGCAGACTCCCGGCGACTCTCCTCCACCTGTTGTTTGATTGCTCGCAAAGCCGTCCGTTTGCTCGCTCGCTCGCTCGCTCTCTCTCTCTCGCAAGGAAACGGTCCGGCCACCTGTTGATGGCGTGTGCGCGCAAGCTTTTTCAAGCGATCGCTTTACTCGCTAAGAGCCCTGAATTAGTCGCACACCAAGAGATCGGCTCGATGCTCGTTTTCGGCGCCTAAGTGCGCTCATTACGCTCGGCCGCAGGTGACCGACCAGGTGAGCGCTCGCTCGCTCGCTTGCACTCACACAGTTTTTCTTTTTATTTTTATGACTTATTTAGACGGCGAGCGGGGCGGAGGTGGGCAAATAGGAGAGAACGAGAAAAAGAAAGCCAAAGCGACAAAATTCATCCCACGCCGGCACGAGGAAGTTTGCGAGTGCTTGCGATGTTGCGTGTCCGCGGCAAGTGGCCGGTGTCTCTTGCGTCGCTCATCATCAGCAGGCAAATCAGTCGGACGACGATCGCCGTGGGTCATGTGCCGCAATTGCGAGCGCAACCGACTTGCTTGAGAGTAAACACGCCGGCGCCAAGATCGATCTGATTCGACGCTGGCCATTCAAAGCCGGCAACTCGGCGAGTTCACTTTCGCACTCTCGCTTGCCTCGCCTTGGCAGCCTCTTTTCAAGTGAAAAGGATGCCCCGAGAGCTCGACTTGGTTTGATTGGCGCGGCGCCTGTGCGTTTCGCGTGCAAACGCCGCCGGTGATTTGCATCAACAAGTTTCTGTGAGCCGGCAGCGAACAACGGCGGCCGCCTTGCCTCGAGGCTAGCGAGCCAGCCGAAACCGAGCGCACAAAACCAACATCCGAGTCGATTATGAAGCGCGACCCGGCGTCGGAGCACACGAAATGCGCGGCCTGCTATCGGCCGCGCGAGGAGTAGAAAGAGAAGGAATTTAGCAGCGACGAGAATGCCGCAGTCAGCATCGAGATCAGCACCATCACATGTGTGCCTGTGCCCGAGGTGTGTGTGTGTGTGTGTGTGTGTGGCCATTTGCATTTGGGCCGCGCACAAGAT
>JAHHUK010000035.1:0-139614 GCA_018703695.1 Prunus fruticosa
GCCGACAAGCAAACATCAAGCTAAATGCCCGAGGCTAAACGCGCGAACGTCTCGCGGCAGAGCAAGAAATTTGACGCGTTTTAGGAAGAGAGAGAGAGAGTCGTTCAACGGGTCGCCTCCGTTCGTATACGCACACTCGGCTTGTTGGTGTCACTTGAAACGAGAGCAAATGTTTCCATCGGTGTTACGCACGCAGTTGACCTGCAGCAACAAGAGTTTTTCTTTTCTTATTTCTTATGAAATTTAGATTGAATTAAACTCATCACGTGCACCGGGCCTGTCAAGCGATTGGTTGTCATCGTCAGCTTCGTGAGCGCGTGTTAAGTAGAGCGGACTTTCATCATCATCATCATCGTCATGTTTCTCGCCTTGTTAAGGAGTCCATTGCCGCATGCAAATGAAGGAGCCGGAAGAGAGGTGCGCACTGGACGGCGAGAGTGACCAGCAAGCGAGTGCACGAGTGCGATGAGCTAATTAATTCAATACCTTCGCCCTGTTTGATCGAATAAATCGGGCGCTTTGTTTTCGCGTTGTGTGTCCTTGCTTTTGTTTGTGCGGGCTAGCGAGCGCATGCATGCACACACATGCACAAACACCGACAAGCGGCCGACAATGAGCGGCGAGGTTTCAGGCAGCCGCTCGAGTCCACTGTCCCCGCCCTTTTGCATAATGCTCGTGCGTTTTGCCGGCCAGCGCAGAATATGCGTGCGAAGGTGCGAGAGATTAATAAGTTTTGCGTGCGGTTTCGCGTTGCGCGTCCGCACGCGCGCCAAGCAAGCGCTCGGCCGGATCGACGGCGGATCTTGCGCGAAAAGAGAATCCGATAAGAGATTGACCTGTGTGTGTGTGTGTGTGTGTCGGCTCTCACCGTGAGACACTTTAGTCGATTTGATTTGGTTTTGTTTGCAAGAGCTACAACGGACTTGACTCTCTCGGGCCGATTCGTGATCGCGGCCGGGTCGATCACAAATCGGCACCGATTTGTGATTTTCGTCGAGTGTCGCCGACGAGTTGTTGTTTGTTTTCGACTGTGCGCCGCCAAGTGAGCAGCGACCAGATCCCGGCCGCCTGAGTGAGGCTAACATTTCGCACATTTGCAATGTAAAACACAAGACGAAGACGAAGACGAAAGAAGGGGAAGAGCCGGCGCACTGGCACACAAATCGATGCGTGCGGTCGAGTTGATTTGAATCAGCGGCGGCGGCGGCGGCATCTCTCGTTCGCTTGCACTCTCGCTCGGGTCGACTCTACGCGAGACAACTCGCAAAGAAGAGTTGCCGATTGCCAGCACGAACACTTGTTGCCCGTCGGCCGTTCACTCGTTTCTGTTTTTTTTCTTCGCCTCTTTCCTCTCTCTCTCTCTCTCTCCGCTCGCATGAATTGCAAGCCGATTTCCAATCAGAGCGGCGCCGTTGCGGCGAATGTTCGCCCGCTTCTGCTCGGGCAAATTGAAATCTCACTCGGCCAGAGGAGGTGTTGCAAGTTGCAACGTACGCTTGCGATGCTTGAATTTGGCGTGCCAGCAAGAAGGTGTTTTAATTGCCAACCTGAATGTTGTTGCCGAGAAATCATTCGTCCATTTCTCATGCGAGCCGCCTGTGTGGCTCTATCGCGCGCATACGCAAATGTGATTTTGTAAGTGAGCATGTCCCGCGAATCAATCGCCAGACACGTAGGGGCGTGTCGACTGTATGCCGCACCAGTTCAATCTAAACCATGCGCGCGACAAGATACGGGTGACACCTTCTTGAGTTTGCTCGCAGCCACCTGTGTTGATTGCGCCACTGCCGCGCTCGATCATTCGCGCTTGGAAGCCTCTAATCGGGGCTTGTGTGCAACCGGCGACGACTTGCTGACACAGCATCCGGAGGCGAGGCGAGGCGAGGCGAGGCGACCAGAACAGGCCAATCAATAAGCATGTGTGCGCTCGCCTAGGCAAGCCAAGCCCGTCCAATTGTTTTTGCAAACATTCCCGGCCGCGCCATGAATACGGGCGGAGCTGCGCCTGTGGAGCCCCGAAGATGATTTGTCAGCGGCGGCAACTTGAGATGATTTGTAGTTGTGTTTGTTTACAGGCCAGTTGGCCGCCAGTTCGCAACGAACAGTTACTTTGCGGCGAGCGAAACCCGCGAGAAAGAGAATTGGGCTCTGATTTATATGCAAATTTATGATTGTTTTTCGCCGGCGAGTTGTTTAGCTTGCCAAAAGCGCGCGAACATTTTCTCGGCGTCAGGCGGGGCGAGTCAACTCCGAGTGACTTGCAACTTGTTGCGAGTCATTCATGATGACGACGTGCATCGTGCCAACAAGTGGCCACTTAGAGGAGAGATCGAAACTCGACCAAATAGTCCGAACTGATGACCGCTCTCCAATGTGCGCGTGTGTGATTGTGCTCGCATCTCCAGGTCGAGGCCGTAGCTGATGCTCACGCAAAACGGTAGATCATCGCACGCTTGAAGCAAGACCACTTGTTGCGGTTTCACTCGAGCGCGGACAATCGATCATCTTGACCAATGATCTCGCTCGCTCGCTCGTGCTTACATAACCTTACAATGTGCGCGCGCGCGCGCACATACACACACACACACACACACACACACACACATTGGCATGTAACCAACTCGGGCAATTCAAGCGAGAGTGTTGCTTGTTTTTGTACTCGCACACGAAAATAGACCAAAACTTTTGTTAGTTAGTTTGTTCGATCGCTTGGATGGGCAGAACCAGACTGGACTTGACCAGCGACGGCCGGGCTCAGGAAAGGTCGGTAATGTGCGCAGACGAGCGACTGCAAGTTTAGTTGTTGTTTTTATTTCATTTTAGTTTCAGAGAAAATATAGACAAAGACAAAGAGACTCTTCGTTTTATGATCTCGCCCGCGAATGATACTTTCGCTTGTCGTTAAGTAAAAGTAAGTGGCAATGTTGGGTGAAGCCGAACAGGAAACAATTTGGATTGCGCTAAATCCCGGCCGCGATCATCAACTCGGGCGAATCGGCTCCAACTACAGATTTTGACTTATTCTTGTCGTCGACTTCTCGCAACGTCATTTGCCAAATGTTTACAGTCATTCAAATGGCTAGCTTTTGTTCTTGAGCAGCAGTGGAAAGAGCAGCTTGTTGATCGTGAACTCGCTCGCCCGCTTGCTCTCACCGAGCGCCCGGCTCGTCTTCTCGAATTGGCGCCGATCGACATTCGCACTAACTTGCGCTGAAAAATCTCTCACTCTCGCCCACTTTGATACACAACACGGCGGGTCGCCCTCACCCTCGCGCTCGCCCTCACACTCGCCTTTGCCGCACACAAAACGTGCCAACACACAAACCGCCGCTGACAGCTTTCAATGGTGCGACGAGCCAACTGGCCGACAAACAACAGCGACAGCTACAACCGACTCGAACCGTCGCCGAGTCCAACGACCACCACCACAAGCGAGCGAAGACAACGATGACGACGACGATCGAACGAGAGCAACAATTTGATGGCGCGCTAGCACCGCAACGGCGTCCAAAGCTGGCACTGGAGCAGCCGAGACGACGCGAAGTTGCGCTGCCGACGACGGCGACGAGCAAATTCGCACCGCAGCCGCCGCCGCGGCAACTCTTCAAGTACCACTTGAATCACTCGCGCCCGCCCCCACTCGTGCCAATAACAATTCAGCAGCAACAGCAACAGTTGGCCGAAAGAGGCAACTCGCCAATGACAACTCGAGCCAGGGGTGCACTGACTAAAACAATCAATGAAACTCGAACAGCCTCCGCGCCAGTGAACACTCGGCCGGGCGCCGGCGACCTGCTGATGGCGGCCAGCGAGCTCGATGGCCAGAGCGCCGCTGCGTCAGCGGCGCAACAACAACAACAACAAACAGCAGCAGCAGCAACTTGTTCAATTGCAACTGCCCCTAGAGCTGCACCTCAAGCTCAAACCCTTGCCCCTGCCAATGCCGCCGCCGCCCTCAATCAGGCAGCAAGTGGTCGATGGGAATGCGATTCTTAAGCACCGACGTTCGCTGGTCACTGGCGACGAGTTTGGTGCAAGCGGACGCTCGCAGGTGCCCGCTGATCAAACTTACACAGCCGCGCCGAGCGCCGCCGAGTTGTCGCCACGACAACTCCAAGAGGCCCAACCACAACACGAGGCGGCCACATCATAAGCAACAGGCACAGTTTGCCCGGCGACCTGCAGGCGCTCACCTGGCAAGAGGCCAAGCGCGTGCTTCTGCTCAATTCGATTGCGCCGCCGCTCGTGCAGGCCGCCCAGAGGCGCATTGAGCGGCGCCACTTGTTGATCAGCGGCCACGCGCCGCCCTCGCCGCCGATCGCAAACAACGAGCAGCCACTGCTCGGCTCGAATCATTTGATGGCCGACGTCAGCGTGCAACAGGTGGTTGACAATTCGCTTCAGGCGGGCCCGTCATCTTTGTCGCCGAGCCAGAAGTTTAAATTTCAAGAGTTCTTTCCTTCAAGCTCAGCTACGACCACCACGATCTCGCCTATTTACACGACAACTCTCGCGTCCGAACCAAAAACAACGACAGCGCCAGTGGTGCGAAGTCAACCAACGGAGACGCCCAGTGGCGAGCTACGGGCCGCACAAAACAGTGGCGCACTAATTGACCTGAGCCGGTCGGGAATGGCGGCAAGTTCCAGCAGCAGCAGCAGCAGCAGCTGAAGAAGGGCAAAGATGAGACCAACACGGGCGGTGGAATTCCGCAGCAACAACAACAACAACAACAACAACAACAGGTGAGTAAAAAAGTCGAGATCATAATCTTGCACTCGAAATGAGCGCGAGAAGAGAAGAGAATTTAGCCGCTTGGTTAAATTGATGCAGCGGCAACAGCCACCTGAGGCGGCTCATGTGACATTTCTGTAGGCGAGCGGCGGTTTTGCGGGCGGAAGGATAGCCACCACCTGTTATGCTCTGCATCCTCTGGCCCAAGCGAGCGCGCACAATTCTCATTTGAATTGTGTGCGAATGGCCGCGGCAACGGCGGCTCATCTTCGCTGTGGCGCGGCCAACTCTAACGGGCACGGACGAAATCTAATTACGTCGTCGTCGTCGTCGTCGTCGTCGTCGGCAGCCTGAAAGAGCATAACGGGTGAGTTGTGTGCGAGCCAACAGGTGGATCTTTCGTCCGTCCGTCCGTCCGTCTGTCTGTCCGCGCGCCCGGGGCAAGTCGCGGCTCGCACAAACAGTGTCAGCCATCATTCATCTTGACAACTTTGGCGCGGATTGTTCGCGAGCCAGCTGACAGGCGCTCGAGGAAGTTCTTCGGAGTTGGCGCGTGCGCGCGCAGTTGAAATCAGATTAAATTTGCGCGCTTCTCGTTTCGCCATTCTCTCTGTCGACCACGCCGCCGCCGCCGCCGCCTCCACCTGTGCGAGCCGCGCGGCCGAGCGGCAGTGAACGCGAGGCGAGAAATTTGAAAACTTTCGCTCGCTCGCCAACTGGCCCTTTGTTCTCTTTGGCCAGTCGGCAACTCGCAAGGCGCTCAAGTTCGCTCGTGAGAATATCACCTCGCCCGCCGCCAGACGCGCGCACATTCTTCTTTCCTCGTCGCCTAATTGAGCGTGTTGAGCCTCGGAGAAGAAGTAAGAAGAAAATCGTCTAATCTAATCAAACGTAGCGCAATTTGCGTGCCCTAATGACACACGCGACGGGCCAACAGCGGCGGGCCAAGTTGAGACTTTTATTTTATTGACTCGACGAGTTCCGAGCGCGTCGATTGCTCGCTCGATGCCAAGTTGGGCAAAGACAATTTTATGTCAACACCCGTGAGTTCACGCGCACGAGTGAAATCGTTTCGGCCGACAGCACGCGCCCGATTGCTGACCAACTGCTGGCTTGTGGCTGCGAGCACAAACGGGCGAGATGGCGGGACAACATTATTGGCACATGCCCGCTCGCACGATCAGCCTGTGCGTGCAATTTGCTGCGCTTGTCCTGAAATCGGCACCGTCGATTTCGTGCACTGATCTTGATCTCGTTTCGCGCGCTGGCCAAAATAGACGCCGCGCACGACACCAACCGCTTGCAGAACACGAACAAGTCTATCGCTCGTGTCAGCAGCGGCGGCGGCGTCGGCGCTTATCTAACTGCAACAATAACAACTTTTGTGATCGACGGCGGTTGCCATCTAACAGCTCACGGCTCACAGCTCACAACTCACAACTCGAGCCAACCGGCCGGCGCGTGTCCAAATTGGTGTCTCAAGTTTCGCGTATCGCGCGAACGCAAAACGAAAAATGTGACACAAGATCGACTCGCGCGCCTTGATCGAGTTCTCGGTCGCCCGCCCTCGCTCGTTCTTTCTCTCTCGCCAGCGTGTGGACAGGTGGAAGTCAATGTACGGGCCCGAGAATCATTCAAATCGATCTAGCCTCGAGCGAATCGCGAACCCGTTCGTTCGTTCGAATAGAAATCTGAGCGAGAACGAGAGAAGGGCCAAAATTCATTAGTAGGCTAAATTTGAGAATTGGGTGATTCGGGCGCGCGCGCGTGCTAAAAGCAAGCCTCCGGGCGGGCTCATAAAAGGACGCATCAAGTTTCGAGCTGGCCAGATGCTCGGCCACTTTAGAATTTGCACGCGAGCCCGAATCATCAGGTGGCCTTCTCGTGCGTGCCAGGTGGTTGCACGTGCCGATATTTTCGCTCTCAACGCAGAAAAGAACCTCCGCGGGAACTTCAGCCGCCTTGTGCGATCATCGAACAAACATGACCGCGCGCAATCAATTATCTTTGATTATTCAAACAAAGTGGCTCGCCGGCGACCGGCGGCCAGCTCATCCGGTTGCCTTGTGCTGATCAAGTTTATCAATCAAAGTTAGCGAGCGCGAGATCAAAGTTCAAGTGGCGAGACGACAATCGCGCGCAAGCGCAACGTGTCGGCAAGGAAACAATTGTTCAGTTTCAATAGCAATTGGTCACTTGCTTGCTCGCTCGCTCGCTTGTTTGCTCGCCGACAAACAAACAAGGCCGGCCAATAATTGGCGCCCAAATCACGATTTGCCCGCTCAACAGGTGTGCGCGCTCGTGTGTGGTCGAGCGAGCTCGTGCTCACTCGTCACTCTTTTTCAAGTGAGCTGATTCTGTCGGTCAGCAGCCGAGCCAGAGACAAATTGAAGGCGAGCGCTATTTTGGTGTTGCAAATCTCTGCGCTTGTCTGGCCGGCCCACAAAAATGGAATCCAAACGTTTTTGCGGCTCCGTCGAACGCGCACGCGCGCACGCTCATTGTGAATAAATCAAGTGCAAATGCAACACGAGCGAGAGATTCAATTTGTTTGTTTGTTTGTAGTTGCGCATACTTGCCTGCGCCTGTGTGTTGTTGACAGGCCTTAGGCCGCGTTGTGAGAATATTCTTTTTGTGACCGGTCTCGCCACAAATTACACAATCGGCTAGCGCACGACGAGCTGCCCGCCCGCCCGCAAGCCAAATGTCACTCGTCTTGTCTCATTTGTCTGACACCTGCGCAAGCACGTGTGTTTGCATAACAAAAGCCATTTGGCGAAATGCCATTAAACGTTTGAGATTCTGCTCGTGCTCGCGCTCGCGCTCGAGTTAATGTGCAAAGTATTTGAATTTTTGAAGGCCAGCAAACGGAAGCAACTCGTTGCGGTTGTCGTGGCGCCAGTTAAGTTTCTATTCGCAGATACTCGGCGGGCACTCGACAAAGAGCTGCCTCCAAGCTAGTTCGCGCTCTTGAATGTGTCGCCCGCTGACTGTTCCCCCTGTCTCTGGCGAGCTTTCCGGGCTCTTGTCATCAATTTTGTCCGCGTGCCAGAAATAGACACACGACCAGCGACTAGCCGGGGCCTTCTCATTAATTACGTAATTCATACGGCACGCAGTGAAAAACACTGCCGTTCGCAGCACATCCGCACGGCGCAATTGATATTGGCGCCAATCGATACTACTGGCCGCTTAATTGTTGCAAGTGCTTCTAATGAGGGGGGGGGGGGGGGGGGGGGGGGGGGGGGAGAGAGAGAGAGAGAGAGAGAGAACAGCCGACTCGATTAACTGGCTCGAGTCAACTCGCTACTTTGCTCGATTTGCGCAACCCTCTCGAGCCTGCCTCGAGCGCCATCGGCGTCGCGCGATAAAATCAAACCCTTTGCTCTCACCTCTACGCTTTTTTCTTCTCGCAAGCAAGAGCGAGCCTCTAATGTGCGCAGATATTCAGGGCGAACAAATCGATTTCGCATCTTCATCTGCATCTCGAGCGAGCAAGCAAGCAAGCCATCGCGCGCAACGATCGATTAACAAGTGGCGGCGCCGGCGAGCAATTATTGCTCGCTATTTGATTTCAGTCGCCGTGTCTTCCTGTGCGCAAGCATAGGAAGGGTTGATCGATTTTTCGTCCTGGTCGTCTCTGCGGCTATCGACCGCCGAATGACGGATATCGACTTGCCGGCTCGGGCCAGCTTATGAATCGTCGAGTTAGTTTGAGTTAGCTACTTTGGTATCGCTCGCGCGACTACCTATTTCCGCTCAAATCCCCTCTCACTAGCGGGCTGGTGAGCGACATCAATTAGCCGCCTCTCTAGTGAATAAGCGGATTTGAATGTCGGCGGCATCAATCACTCTTGCTTAAGTTGGCCAGCAGCGCCACCTGTTCGAATGTCGACACTTTTCCGTCGCGCGTCCTGCGAGCGCACTCTCGTTTGCCACTTCCTTTCTCACTCGCTCAACTCTCGCCCGCCTGTTTCCAGATGCTATTATTAGCTTATCAGCGACTCGGCATCAGTTTGCTTCACGTCAGTCAGTCAGTCAGTCAGCGCGCGTCGAGAGTTTGATCAAAAATGCAAATTGGTTTCGCTTCAAACGCGAGCGCGTCTCAGTTCGACTCGCGCGAGTGTTGTTTCAATCAAAGTAGACGGCGCGCAAACGCAAACGCAAACCACTTGTTGCGGGGATGTAAATCACACAACACAGTTACAGTCTCTTTGTGGTTTTAACTTTAAACTCGAACGGCTGATCTGCATAATTGATGGTCAGCCGAGTTGAAAGCGAGCTAAGTTCTCTTCTCTGCGACGAGCGAGTGAAATTTGTGTTCACTATCCTGAGTATGGCTGGAGGCCGTCTCGTAGATCAGATGCCCAATATAAATCGTCTGCATCTGATCAAGTCCGGCAGCCAAAAGAGTTGGTTCAAGTTCAGGCGGCGCTAATTAGCGCAGCGCAAACTTGGAATGAGAATCTGGGTAAGAGCGAGATCTCGCACGAGACAATCGGTTAATTTTTGTGCACCATTTTGGTGGCCACGCCACTCGGCGGCCGCTCAACGCACAGCGTACTGAAACATCTGGCCTTGGATTAGCGCGAGCCACTCTTGAGCGCAGAATTATTGTTCCTCGCGCTCAGCAGGGCAGAAATCGATTGATTGGTTGTAACGAGCGCTGACGGCACCAATTAGATTGTTCGAGAGTTTTGGTGGACTTTTCTAGACTCTGGCGGGCAATAGTCTAAAATTCGATCCTAAGATTTGCTCACTAAATTTCCCCGCGCAAAGTTTCAAAAATTTCGAGAGTAAGAGCAAGAGAGCCAAAGATCAAAGCGCTATCAGCAACTGCAGTCTAACGCACAGAGAAATTCTCCCCTAATTTTACGCTGTATATTCTACCCGCGCGCGTGCAACAGACAAAGCAAGGCCATCATCACCAGCACCAGCACCAGCACCACCAGCAGGCGCGCTTGAGCTCCATACACCGACTCGAGCTGAACGCCGAGCTTCTGAACGCGACAGCCCGCGCGAACACGCAACGAGCGCAATCAGACGATGCCGAATTGAGCCGCGCCACGTTGTCGCCGGTGAGCGAGCACGAGGCGCGCATACAGCAAATGGCCGCCGCCATGCTGCCCATCGTGTGGCCCTCGTTTCAGCTAACCACAGGACACGCCCATCTGGGTGCAGCCAAATTGCGCGCCCGCTCGACCGTCGACTCGCAGCAACAGCAACAACAGGTGGCTAAAACAACCACGAGCTCGCCTCAAATGCTGGCGCCAACTTGGCCCATGAAATACCAGCAACTGGACAGGACGACGAGTTCGAGCAGTGGCCCAGTGGCCGCCTCCGAGTTTAGGCCAACATTTGCTGACCAAGACGGCCAGCAGGCGGTTGGCACAACAAGCGCATTCACCACTACAACAACCACAGTGCGGCCAACAACAACAACAACAACAACAACAACAACAACAACCACTGAACGATCGAAAATTAGCCGCGAACCTCAGCAGCAAGACACACGCGGCGCGCGGAAGCGCCGCCGGAAGTCGGGCTACCTCCAGCAGCAGCAGGAGCGACTCGAGCGCCAGACTTACCAATTGCAGATGAATAAGGCCAAGGCCAGAAAGATGGCCAACAAGCCCGAGCTAGCCAAAGAGTTGGCGCTTAATGAGAGACCGCCGACGACCACGCCCCCTTCGAGCACAGAGGGGCCCGTCGGCGGGTCGTCGCGGGATAGCACGCGACTCGCGAGCCGCTACCAGATGCCCAGGATCAAGTTCAACTCCAACGCGAATAGAACAACAAGTGGTGGTGGCGGCGGCGGCGGCGGCGGCCCCAGACGCAGTGAGCAATCGACGGACGAGCGGCGCGCTCACAGTGCGAAACTCGCCGAGGGCGGGCCAGCTCACGAGATTAGCAAACAGGCGGTGGCAGAGTTGCCCAAGACCCTGAGCAAGTTGATTGAGCAGCAGTTCAAATTGGCCGCGGCGGCCGGCAGTTCAAACTCGACGCTGCGCGAGAACTTGTTGTTGTTGCAGCAATACTTTAGCCAGCAGCATAACCAAACGACGCTGCCGAGCAAGGCGCCCACGACCAGCGTGAGTCGGGTGGTGCGCGTCCTGGGGGCGCCCGCCAGCGGCGACCTGTTGCGAATATCGACATTTGGCAACACGAGCGAGCTGGTTGGCAAAACACCAGCAACAACAAAATCAACTACTACTAATACTACAACTACAACTACAAGCACAACTGCGGCACCCACACTTACAAACACGGGCAAGCCGCTCGGGTCTGAGACCGAGGCGAGCACCGAGCAGAGTCGCAAAACACTCGAGCCGCCCACAACAACACCAACACCAACAACCACAACCACAACCACAACTACAACCACCGAGAGGCCGAGCAGCACGAAAAATGCGCCGGCCAGCACCCAGAGGAGTCAAGTGGATTCGACAACGCTCGAGATTGGAAGCAACAAGATTTTGGCTGACGCGAGCGAGGATGATGCGCCACCGAGCGCTGTAACCGCCGTGCGAGCGACACAACCACCAACAACAACAACGACGACGACGATGACGACGACAACTGTGAAACCCGCGCAAAACAGCAACACGCAACAAGTGGCGGATCGAGCGCAGCCGAGACAGCAGCAGCCGCAGCCGCAGTCGCAGTGGCAGAAGAGCAATCGGGCGAGCGCGGCGCACAGTGCGCGCAACAACAAAAACATCAAGTTGTTTCACTTCAAGCGAAAGCCCGACGTCGCCAAGTTGCCCTTTTACAAGAAGCCGCTGAACTACACGGAGCTCGGCTGGACGCCCGAGGAGATTGAGCGCGAGCAGCGCCGCCTGGCGGAGCTGCAGCAACTCGAGCTACCAGGCGGCAAGCCGGCCGAGTCAGACAGCGACTCGGAACGAGACGACGAGGACGACGCCAGCGACAATGACGGTGGCGACCAATCCCAGGAGACCGCGACCACCAGAGCGCCCAAGTCCGCGAGTGGTCCGCTCACAATTGGCCAGAGCGGCGACTTGTCGCTTCTCAAGCGGAAGCGACGCGCCAAGAACCAATTCGAGCGGCTGATGGCCGAACTGCACGCGGCCGCCGCCGCTGCTGCTGCTGCAAGTGGCACCTCGACGAGTACAACCACTGAGTTACCGGCAGTTGCTGCTGTTGCAGGCGGCGGCGGCGGCGGCGGTGGCGGGCGCTCGAGTGGGCAACCAGCAAATCAGGAGGACGAGGAGGATGAAGAGGACGAGGTGCCGGCGGTGCGCAAAAAGACCGAGCCGCTCGTAATGAAACCAATGTTTTTTGTCATGAACCAGAGACGACGGCGCCCGGGCCAGGCCAACAATCAGACTGAACAGACACCACCACCACCGGTCGAGCGATTTTTGAGTGCAAACGAGACGGAATTTGCGATTGGTCGAGCGGATTCGCCCGCCCAGTCGCAACTGGACACAGCGCGCAGCAAGCCGATTGTGCGACTGCGCCGGAAGCACCACGGGGAACAACCGGAAGTGCTCGGGCCCGCCACGCTCCCGCAAGCGTCCAATCTCGAGCCCGAGCCGGCGAGCTCGCCCTGGCGGCCAAGCGGGCCCGGCTGGCCGGTGCCGTCCGCCGCAACAGGCCAGCGGTTGTTGCTCGTGCCGAGCGGCCTGCTCACGCCCAGCGGCAGTCACCCGATGCCCCTGTTTGCGCCCACCTCGATGAATTTGCACCAGGCCACGCCCCCTGTGATAAGTTTGCCCGCTTGGCGCGAGCAGCCGGCGAGTGCGCCCGCAAGTCAGCCAACAGTTAGCTCGGCCCAGGAGACGAGTCAGGTGATGCAATCGTCGCCTGCCTCCCCTCATGTGGCTTCTCTCGTGCAACAACAACAACAACAACAACAACAACAACAGCCGGCTCAAACAAACAGCGAGTTGCGCGTACCAAAGTTACTAGTGAAACCAATGCGACCCGCCAAGTACAGTTTGAACGGGTACATTCCCAAGCCGTCGCTCGTGAACCAAGTGCAGCAGCAGCAGCACAACCACCACCCGGCGCCTCAGCAACTGCCGCCGCCGCCGCCGCAACCTCAGACGCCCGCCGCCAACTTGATGCAAGCGGCACAGGCGAGACCGCCAACTTCTGGCCGGGCAAAACAATCGCCCGTGCTCAGGCCGATGGCGCAGCAGAAGCGTCAATTAGCCGGCGCGAGTGGCCGCCATTCGGCAGGGCAAAACAAGGATTTGGTGAGTACTTTTGTTTGACCGTTTGTTTAACCGCGCAAACAATTATTTGAGCCGATTGAAACAACCGAGTGCGCGAGTTGGCGAGAGTGGCCCGGCGAGCTTTTGGTTTCAATCGCGCGCGCGCGCGCGCAGTGATGAAATGATGTCGCTTGATAGCTCATTGTTGTTGGTCTCCATCATCACGTTCCTCGTCGACTCCTGATTGAGTTGCCATCCGAGAGAGAGAGAGAGAGAGAGAGAGAGAGAGAGAGAGAGAGAGAGAGAGAGAGAGAGAGAGAGAGAGAGAGGAGAGAGAGAGAGAGAGAAAGCGAGCGCGCAAACCTAAGAGCAGAAGAGCGCGTTTATGGCGCTGATCTTTCGGCAGTGACGCCTGATGGTCGCTCGCTCGTCAGCTGCAGTCAAGTGTTACGCGCGGCGGCGCACAGACAATGGCGAGATGGCTCACACGGGCCGCAGATTAGCTGCCGAGGCGAGAGGAGTGCCAAAATGTCGAGTCAGCTGCTTGCAACTCGCGGCAGAGAAAGAAAAAGCATTTTTTTCTTTGCGCTGGCCTTTGCGGCTCAAAACTATCTCGGGCCAGCTCGTGAGTCGAGCTTTTGACTCGCGCGAAGATGCTCGATCATCATGGGGGTCATCAAGCTGCGACTGATAAATGGCGAGAGGAAGTCGAATCCCGTCAACAATTATCTCGGCTATGCTCGGCTTGAGCGCGCGCTAGCATAGCGAACTGTTGCCGCATCATCGTCGCAAATCGGTGTCGTGTCATTCGTGTGTAAGCGGGCACCTTTGCCCAGTTTGCTAGGTGAGATTGTGTCCAGCGTGTGAATCGTTTTCTCGCGCTCCATGACGCGAGATTCAATTTGCATCGCACCCTGTGGCCAATGAGCGAGCGCATCGCTCTCAGCGAGCAGAGTGGAAAATGATGGTGATTGCTGCAATTTTATATCAATTTGTGTTTGAGTGTGTGTGTGTGTGTGTGTGTGTGTGTGTGTGTGTGTGTGTGTGTTGTGTGTGTGTGTGTTGTGTGTCCACTCGCCAACATGCTAAAGTGTTCGGCGGCTCACAATGGCGTGAAAATATTCCGCCCGCTAACTCGCTAAACTCTCACTTCCTGCCCTGCAAATTTGTGACCGCGCGCTTGTGTTGGTCTCTGTCGACTTTTAAACTTGAGCCCTCGAGTCGAGTCGAATTGAATCGACTCCGGCCCGAGTTTGTCTTTACTCTCTTCCGTTGTGCGCAATTAGTTGCTCTAAGACTGAAATTATGCACACTATTGAAATTATTAACCCGAATCTTGTCTAAACCTCGCCCTCGCCCCACGCTTATCAACAGGACTCGTCCACGAGCAACGAGATTTTCTCGCGCAGGCGCGGACTCCAGAAGGCTCGCGCCGCACAGCCCAGGAGCTCCTCGTCGGGCATCTCGTTTGAGGCCCTGCTCGCGCGGTCGAGTCAACCGGAAGCGGCCACTCTCGTGCTCGCCGATTTGCCCCAAGCGGACGAGCTCACAATAATGCCACGCAATCAAATGGAGGAGAACAGACGCAAGTACGTGCGCCAGCATCAGCAAATGTTCAACGCGCTCAAGCCGGCGGCGCCAATGAGCGCGCAACGGGCCAACCAGATCAAGGCCAAACTGGGCCTGGTGGTCTCGCCCAACAGCATCAGGTCGCGCGCTGCCGAGACAACAAGTGGTGAGATTGGTGACTCTCATCATCATCATCATCATCATCATCGTCATCAGCGGCATTAAATTCACACAACAAGGCTGCTGCGACGGGTAAACGGAAGTGGTCGGCGCCCGCCGAGTCGTCGGCCTCCACCAGTAGCATCTCTACGCTCGAGCCCGACGCCGCGCTCGAGCTGGCCATTGCGGGCGGCGGACAGCAGTTGACCGCCGGAAGTGGCGCGTATCACACAATTCCCAAGACCGACTTTGAGTGCACAAACAAACGGGGCCACTTTGTCACGGGCCTGTTCGCCGACTTCAAGACCGGCTGTCGCGTGTGGCATTTGTGCTCGAACAATCGCAAGTACAGTTTCCTCTGTCCGGCGGGAACAATATTCAATGCCAAGGTGCGAATTTGCGATTGGCGCTACAACGTCAAGTGCGAGGACGAGCCGCCCATGTGACCTAATTAATTTAGCCAATTTAGCCATGGCATGCAAACACATACACAAAATTTCAATGGAATGAAAAGATCTCAACACACATAAACACCTGTTTCTCTATCTCTTTAGACTATGATCACCACCTGTAAAAATCATCGCGCCCAATAAACTTGCTATATGCTTGAACAACTTATTTTAGTCGTTATGATCGAATCATTAAAAAAAAACATTGCTCACGTTTGTTGTCCTCCTTCGTCGTTATCGTCGTTTAATTGATTTTACTGATAAATAGAGTTTAGAGAGATTCAAGAAAGATTTGATTGCACTCATTTGCATGGGATGGGACGCGCGCGTTACATTCACGCGCGCGTATGAAGAAACTTTCACCAAGTCCATCAGCTAGTCGGTCTGTGTGAGAACCAACTGAATGAGTGGGCGTGGTGCTGTTCCGTAAGTGCGAGTGTGTTTCACTTTATACAGTTCAACCACCAGCACCACCACCACCTGAGCTGGCTTTTCGACTGCCCGGCTGAGGCGGCGGCTCGTCAAAGATGTATAACGACTTTGATGATTTCCTTCGCTTGCCACTCGCCGCCACGCCGGCCGCCGCCTCCTCCTCGGCGGCCAATTTCTCGTCCACGTGCAGCGTGCTCAGGCGCCGATCGCCGTCGCCGCTGCCGCCGCCGCTGCCGGCCTGCATTTGTTGCTGCTGACCGCAAACGAGCGCGTCGCCTCGCACCGAGAGCGCGCAACAGCTCACCTGGGCGTCGGGCGCGAACGAGGCGAGACACGCGCCCTCGTCGAGGTCCCAAATCCTAAGCGTACGATCGCACCCCGTCGAGTCCATAGAGAAGAGCCGATTGTTTTGGACTTGTATCACATCCGCGGGCGCCGTGTGGCCAACAAGCGTGTGCCTCTTGGAGCCCGTCGTGAGATCCCACACGAGAATTGAGCAATCAACAATTGCGTTGATCAATTTGCCGCACCTGTTTGAGGTGAGCCAAATGGCGACGCCACAGGTGTCCAGGCCGGGTTTCCATTTGTTCAGGAGCGTGCCCGATTTGAGATCGTAAATGACAATGAAATTTGGCGCTTGCGTCGTGCTAGTTTGCTGTTGCTGCTGCTGTTGTTGTTGTTGTTGTTGTTGTTGTTGATAGTGTTGTAGTTGTTGCGGCGGGGTGGGCGTGGGAGTGGGTGTTGGGGTGGGCGTGGGTGTGGGCGTGGGCGTGAGTGGGCCGCCGCCGCCGCCGACTAGTCCAGATGTCGGTGTAAGGCCTAGATTTGAGTTTGAGGTTGAGGTTGAATAGTGATGCTGATGATGATTATGATGCTGATGATGATTTGACTTGTTCGGATTTGCGGACTCGTCGCCAACTTGTTTGCATACACTAACGACAAAGTGGCCATCGTCGCTAATTGCCGACATGCGAGTGATAAATTCGTGCCGATCAAGGCGAAGATCGTACATTAGCCGGCGCTCGTTGAGATTCCACACGAGCAGCGGGAATGGCTTTTGGGTTTCGTCGCCGCACACACAAACGCCCCCATTGGCGCTCACGAGGAGTGAGTTCAAAAACCGATCCTCGCCCACCTTGAACGTCGTCTCGAGCTCGCCCGTTTGCAAATTGAGCATATTCACGTACATTCGGTTGCGTGCCAGAGCAATCACATATTGCTGGCCAAATATTTCAAAATACGGCATTTTTTGGTTCATAACGCCCTTGAGTTTTGTCAGCAGCGCGCCCGAGTCCAAATCGTACACGCGCAACTCTCGATTGCACAATACGACGGCCCGTTTCTGATCAACCATACGCAAATCGCGCGGATTCTCAATTGTCTCAATCGTACGCACCACTTTCTCCTTGTACAAATCCCACACAACCAGCCGGTTCTTGTCCGGATAAATGGCCACCACGTGCTTGTGATTGCCCCTAATTGTAAAGATTTTCTGTCTCGACGCCGTGGCCAAAGACGGCGGCGGCTGCTGCTGATAAGCAACTTGAGTGTTTGAGCTCAAGGCGGGCGGCTGTTGCTGTTGTCTCTCCGTCGGTTGTTGGGCGGACATTTGTGCACTACCATTATTGTTGTTGTTGTTGTTATTATTGTTTTCACGACCCGTAGCGACCACAAGCCCGGCCTCTGTGTCGTCCTCGTAGCCGATGCTTGTGGTTGACGCGGCCGGCTGACTGTAAGTGCCCGAGTAATCGTCGGGTTCGAGTCGTCCGTGTTTGCCATGATCGTGCGGCTGACTTGCACTGTGTTGTTGCTGCTGCTGTTTCAATTGCTGTTTGGCTTTTGCTATGGTTAATATTTCTCCTGGATTGTCGTGCTCGTCGCCCCTGACGCTTGCGCTCGCGCCGCCGGAACACACCGAGTCCCTGGCGGCCTTGGCTCGTTTGCCGCCGCCGCCCAGCCGTCTCAGGGGTGACGAGCAACCCGCGCCCATGCTAGCGAGTGGGAAAGGCCTTGGCTTGTATGTCTGTATGTTTATAAGTTTTCGCCGAAATAATAATTAGCTAGCTTTGACTTGAAATTAGGCAATTATATCTCTAATTGTAAATAACAATGCCGCTCGACTTGACTAGTTCTGTTCGATTGCTGCTTTCGCCCGCTCCCGGCCGCCGAGAGTAATATCTCGCCAGTTATCTCCACTTTAAGGAACCATCTTTGCAATACACACAACTAAGCCAAACTGCTGCGGCTCCTACTCCAGAGTCTTGCGGCTCTCTAATATTGAACTAATGTTTTGGCGATGGCGTTATGTAGTGACGGTGGCGGCGGTTTAGTTGGCAAAGGTGCGGGTACCTGTGTAAAGGTGGTGGCCAACGTCGAGAGTCAGAAGTCACTGAGAAGAAGAACAAGGAGAAGATGAAGAAGAGCAAAGGCTCAATAATATATGTCAGGTGTGGAGAGATAGCGCAACATTTTGCGTGTTTTGTTTTGTTGTGATGCGAGACGACGGTCCTCGCTCTCTCGGTCGTTGCACACTTTGCACACACTCGAACTGCTAAACAGCATTAACAGAAGCAGCAGCGGCAGCGGCAGCAGCAGCAGCAGAAGCAAGAGCAAGCGCGAGCAACGCGCTTTGGCAGAGTTTCTCTGCCTCGCTCGCTTGAGCACAACTTTCGCTTGTTTTCAGTGCGCACAATCGGGCGCAAACCCGACCTAAACTAGGGCCTAACGAATGGAATAACGGGCATTCTGCGCGCGCGATCAGCTTCGACATTGCGTAACTTGCTCGAGCATTTCAGGGGGTTTGTGCGAGCGCGTTCTTGCACTCTATCCCAGGGGTGCACGCACAACATTTGCCTAGCAGAGGCCGTGTCAGCAAGCGTGCACGCGCGCGCGCGCCTCGAGCACGGAGACGGACGAAGCGCTCGAGCGCGGCCCTGTGCGCGCTTGTTGGGCGCTGCCGGACGGCGGTTGAGGTGCCCGGCGGCATCAGTACTCTGGCGCCTCCAGACAAAGGCCGAGTTAAAGCCCGTGCGAGTGCGTGCTGGTCTAGCCAGCTCAAAGCGAGCTGCGTGTGCCAGGTGGACGGACATTGCAAGGCGCGCGCGCCTAAGTGGTGCCCGAGTCTCTTGTGCGCGTCTTCCACTGCTTGGCGTCTTGAGAGCAAATTCATTTCTTGCGCTCGCACTCACTTCGATGATGAGATGCGATATTCAGGTGAACAGCGCAATCTGGCCGCCGCCCGCCGTACGAATTAGAACTTATCGCGGCCTAGCGCCGAATGATTCGTTTAGTAAAGATCCGCGCCGCAAGGTGACGACAAGTAAAAAACCCACACACACACACACACACACACACACACACACACACACCTTTTGATTTGTCTCTTCTGGTGTCAAGCCGACGCGATGGACCTGTGCCACGCGCGCGTCTGTCATTCACCCGGGGCACGGGTTAGCTCGCTCGACACTAATCACCTGAAGGCGGCAATCTGATACTCTCGCGGGACGGACGGCATGAAGGTACTCGAGGGACGGTCGGAGCACTTGAAAACGCGCGCGCGCTTTTGTTTGCCCCGTGGGCATCTTGAGGACGACAATCGCGCCGAGTCGTTATTCTATCGACTCACCTGGTCGGCGCGCGCTCATGCAGAAATGCGGCCGAGTCGCGCCCGTGTCGACAAGCCGATCTCTGTTCGTGGTTCGCGTTGAAGTGCCCACCCAAGTTGCATGCCCGAGATGAGTTGACCTTTAGCGAGCAAGCGAACGGGAGGGCCCGGAGCCGAGCTCATTAGCGGGCCCGCCATTTCAAGGCCCACGCGTCACGGCTAGTGTTCCCATTGGGATACGTGAGGTGGGAACTGGCGGTGATGCGCGACCCTTGAATGCAACATTGTTATTTGAGCGACGGCAAATCCTTCGCCCCCTTTCGACCTTTCACAAAAGCTCGGTAACTCCGGGAACCCAATCGTTGGGCGCGACATTCCCCTGTAGCGTGTGGACGCGCCAGACTCGCCAACAATTGCACATGCTTGTTCTCGTGTAGACTTTAACAAACAATGAATAGACTTACAGTTTTTAGAGACTGGTCTCGAATCGGTGGCGATCGCGCCCTCTTTTAATACAAATAAAAAACAAATTGTTTCGTGTCTGCTCGAGTACATGACTTTTAGTTTGTCCTCTTGATGCGTGACCAATTGATTCAACTCTCGGGTTAACATAAATGACTCGTCGAATCACTGCTGCTGGCCCATGTTGTTGATGTCGACGTCCCCATAGTTCATATACTGGCCACTGGCGTACTGGCCGCCCGCCGCCGACGGGTCCATTGTGTAGCCCTGGTCGTCCTGGTAGCCGCCCGGCTGCTGGTAGTTGCCCGTCTGATCGTAATATTGCGCCTGCTCCTGGATAATTTGATCCTCATTGAGGAACTGGGCCGACATATCGGCGCCCGACTGCCAGCGGACGTAAGCGAGGCCCGTGCAAGCGGCCAGCGCGAATATGGCCAAAAACGAGAGCAATATGGCCACCCGACAACAATTGATACTGTGCCCATAAGGCGGATAGTCCGATTTCAGCCAGGCAATTGCTAGGAATACAAATAGCAATAGATAATAAATGGTGTTGACACCCGAGACTATCACATCGCCAATTGCAATACGTTTTCTAACTTTCAAACTGCTAATGTGACCAAATAATAGCTCCAATATGAGCAGGGCAACGCAAACTAAGAATGAGATTAGAGTTAGGGAGCCAAAACGACATATTCCATTGTACTTATTAAACAAGCACCGGCCGTCGTACCAAGAGGATGAGATGCAAGAGTATACGATTAGCGCGAGAACCTGTGTGAATTTGTAGAGTTGATATTCGTTGTATTAGGTTAGTTTATTTTCATTCGCAGCTTGTCAATTGCACCACCATTAGAGTTCTCTCAACACTCTTAACTTGAGACACTTACCGATGAAGCAAACTTGAATATGACCGCCGGCTTAGTGGCCAGGACCAGGGGGTCTGCAAAAGCATTCCTGAGGCCAGTCCCGCTCGCTCCAGGCGCATTGAATGCCTTGGGATCATTCATTGTTAAAATTTATAGAAAAATCGCCTCTAGCAATAGTAATACGGCTTGGTTAATATGAGGTGATTATTGGATAACTGAATTTTTATTATTATTATTATTATTATTATTGTTGTTGTTGTTGTTGTTGTTGGTAGGAGTGGAATATCACAAGCACAGTTTAAGCAGCGGGTTGCACGCGCCGTATAGCGGTGGTTGCGCACGAGCGAGTTGCAACCTCTAACAGCCCCAGAATGTACGCCACTATGCATCGCAGCGTGCGACAACACCACGCTTTCGCAAACCAGTCATACGCTCACCAATGAATGGCGATTTTCGCTAGGCCGCCAGGCCCAAACGACACTGTCATGGCCCGAGGTGTAAATGAGATTCTCGTCAACGAGCGACCAATCAAGCGTGAACAGTCTATCTCGGGCAGTGAACTTGGCAATCACGCGAGCGTCCATAAGGCTCCCATCGAGACACCACACGAGACAGGTGCGATCAAACGAGCATGTAGCCAGCTGATTGGGCTCATGGGGATTCCAAGCCATATCTGTGATGGCTTTCTGGTGGCCATTCAACTTGTTGGCATAACACGAGAGCACTGCGGAATTTGCGTCCGGGTCGGTTTGAATATTGCCAGCGAGAGCAAGGTCGTCATTGCCATTCTGTTTTCCAGTCAGTCCAAGTTGTTCCTTGACATCGGCCACTAGCATACTTTCCCTCAGATTAAATACATAAGCAGGCGACTCGTTCGAGGATGCGGCCAACTTGTAATAATTTTGATCGCTCTTGTCGGTTGTCGGGTGCCACGCGAGACATTGAACAAAGGCACTCCCAAGTGGACCTTGAATTGTCATCAATCGTTTAAATAACTTATGATTACTTCTATCCTGATGAAATTCCTCCAAATAAGTAACAATCAGAATGCGTCCGTCCGTGGTGCCCAACGCCATCAAGTCCATGCTCGATTTCCAAGCAACCTCTGAGGCGAGACCCGCCGCCTCAGGTAGGCTTGTATCATGAAACTCCTCAAGGTAGTTGGTCATCTCACGCGCAGTATCGTCTTTGCTGTTGTAATATATGAAGAGAGTATGTGAAACACTACCCACGGCATAAATGGCAAACTTTGATTTGTCATCTGAGCTGGCTGGATTGGGACCCCAACAAATTGAGTAGATCCCGTCGGTTTTCGGCCTCTGTTGTTTACCATTGTGGGTGGCAACATTTTGCGCCCCTTGCGCTTGCCCCACCAACTCCATTGGCTCATAGTCGACTCCTAGAATATCGTTGATTGATCCTGCAGGCTCCGACTTCGGTTGCTTCAACTTCTTGTCCTTTCCCATATCGCTTGTAACAAAGAATACCTTACGGGGCGTTATATCGGCTCGATAAACTCTTCCCTCGAGTGTTCCAATGGCGATTCGGTACTCGTGATTCGGGTGCCAAGCCAAAGAAGTCGGTCTATGTTTGTCTTTAGATATAAATAACGCCGCTAAGCTATAGCTTGAGTTGTTTGTCGATAATTGAAACCTTGAGTCGAGTAATTTCTCTCTAATTGAGTAGAATTTAACACCGGCCTCGCCGAGTGCCATACAGAGTAGATCTTCCCTAATGTGACTATGACGTAACATGTGACTCCTCGCTTCCTTGGATGTGGTGGGCACGAGAGATTGCTGCTTCACTTCTAGTGGCGCGGGACATCCTGGCGACTGATTTGCTTTCCAGAGTATCAGTGAACCATCTTTAGATGAGGTCACGAGCGTTTGCGTTAGTGGGTCGTATTCTATATTGAAAATGAGCTTATTATGTTTGAAAGACACTTGGTTGTATGAGTCCTCGTTGCATGGTTTCTTATTAGGTCTTCGCTCAGGAGCAGCTATGATATCCTTCAGTCTTATCTTAGTCAACTTCACTTTGTCTGGTATTTCCAACAAGCTCATACTACTCTCCGCGTTGCTAACAGCCAGATAAACGTGCTTCATGCCAGATATACTAATGAATTTCAGTGCGAACCAGTTGATTTTTGTCGCATTAACTTGGTAATCCGCAAAACAGAACTCATTCTTGATGTCCCAAATCATCACATGGCCATCGCGCGAGACCGATGCTAACAATCCGAGTGGATACTCTCGCTGTTGCTGTGGGTCTTTGGCGACAAACAAGGACATAGAACAAACTTGATTATCTCGTCCCAACCTTATTGTCCTTAAAGTTCGACCCTCCTCGAGATTCAGTGATATCACAGTAATACATCTATCGTCCATCGCAACGGCCAGCAAGCACACCTTCTCGTTTAGCATCGTCGATTCGATTAGACTTATCGGATTGGCATCGTTGTCACGTGCAATCTCTATCAGTTGATGCGATTTTATGAGATCGTTTGTTACAGTCTCTTTGTTTCTCCATTCGGCAATGTTATTTAGCTTAAGCCTCAGCAACAAGGACTTCTTTTCCTTGAGTAAAGTGACACCCATGAAAATATTGTTTGCATCGGGCCAGGTGCATGAGTTTATCTGCTGACTGAGATCAAATTTGGGTCGTTTTGAGAGTTGTTCATCCGCATCATCGCCGTAATCATCAGATGTCAGGCCTAGGTTGAATCTCTTGAGAATATCTGTCTTCTTGAAATGTAATAGATCCCTACTGAGCATGTGATCATGGATCAAAAGTGCACCATTCTCTGAGAGCGCCAATATCACAGGCACTGGCAAACTTTTCTGGAACCTTACACAAGCCACTCGTGAATTGTCACCCTTAACATCAATCAATTTGTTAACAACACCAGCCACTTGGCTCAGCGGTATGCTCTGCTGGTTGTTCTCGGCCGAGTCAGGCCGATGTTGAATCTCGCCCAAGCAAAAGCAACCTATGGCTCCGTAGACAAAGTAGCTCATAGTATCACACTTGGCTGGCTGAGATTCTGTCTCCTGTTTGATCCTCGGTTGTGTCCAAAGATCCAGTGTATTTGGCATGAACCACGAACTGTCAGGGCCTATGACAAAGGAACAAACTTGCTCCTTGGGCAACTTTGACAAGCCGCCCGGTTTCGACTTTGTCATCCTGAGTGGTTGGCTATGCTGTTGTTGCCGATGAATAGGTTATATCTAACAATCAATATCTAAGAGAATCAGCAGGAGTTGAGAGGAGTTCATGAAATAGGTGGTGGGTCTGTTGGAATATGAGCACGTTTTTCGTTCTGCCATGTTATGAATGTTGCACGCGGTTTTGCGCGCGCCCGTCCGCACACATCAGACCCAGCAAGAAGCGGCCTGCCTGGCGGCAGCGCGAATCCAAGAAAGCGCAGAATCTGCACGTGTAAATCATATATCATTACGTGATATATGCATTCTCACCGTGCCTAATAAAAGGGGCGCTGCACACAATCCGATCCATTCAAATCTCACATGATAACTTGACAGGTCCAGAAGCGTCGCTCGTCGAGCAACAATGCGTGACAACAATCACAAAACAATCGGCCAGTCCAGGGAGGGGGACACACGACGACAGTCGGATGAGAACTCTCTCGAAATACTATCAGAGTGCAAGGGAAGACGCGCGCGCAATCGAGACCACACTTGGTGCTTATGTCGATGGCTATCCAGGGAGAACTAGGAAGTGAAGCTGCGCCGAGCTGGCGAGGTGCGCATCATCTCGCAAAATCACCGGGCACCAGAGAGAGAGAGAGAGAGAGAGAGAGAGAGAGAGAGAGAGAGAGAGAGAATGCTCGCTGTGTGCGATGAATTGTTAGAAACACAATAACGCACATTCAAATTCAATGTCCAAGATTGGCTCGGACATTGAATTTCTTTTGTTGCTCGCTTTGATCTACTTCCCTTGTCCTGTGTGCGCGTGTGCGATTGTGTGGCGTTAGGTCGTCCATGAGAGAAGGCTGGCCAGCGGTGATGCAGGTGATCGTGGTGGCGCTCGCGTGCCGACGTGAACAAGTGTCGCGCTGACACTCGCTCGCGTAACATCATTATTGCATTACGTTCATCTCGGTCAATCATTATCTCCGCTTACAAACGATGGAGCTCGCCAATCGTCACACTGGCCGGCTGCGTGCACGACGTGCGCTGACAGTAGCCGAGACAGTGGCCGGCCTGTCGTGTGCGCACTTACGTACACGCCGGGCTTGTTTGCCCGGCCTGATGCTCACCCTGATTTATTGCGTGCCATGCGAGAGAGAGAGAGAGAGAGAGAGAGAGAGAGATGACTTGATGGCATAACGATCATCGGGCGCGAGCGAGCGAAAAGTTGCCAAGAGATCGCGACCAGTTGGCACTCGAGTGAGCTCAATCGCCGATGTCGGCCAGATTGCCCGGGGGACATAAGGCATTTGTAGATTGTCGCCAAGTGATGTCGTACAAAAGTGTCACACACGCAGGAAGTTGACAACTCGCGCGCAGGACACTTTTTAACTGACACAGTGTCGTGTTCAGCCAATGCGCGGCCGATGGACATGCTCGTGCACGTCAACAGCGTTTCCTCTTCGCAAGTCGGCCACTTGCGCGACTAATTGGAGCCAGGCGATCGCTCGTCGCCGGCCAGAGGCCCGACAAGATGCGAGAGTTGTCACTGTCGTCGATATGCTCGCACGATTGTCGCCGCCAGTGCGCTCACTATTGAACGCGACACCACCGCCCGTCTGCTCGATTTACTACCTGCCGCCCAGCCTGTCTACCTGCAATGAATACTAATTATCAAACTAACAGGCTAGCGCACGCAATCGTGGTGTCGGTTGCGCCAGCGGGCCAGCCCAATGCGGATTAATCGCCCTCGGATGACACTATAAAACTATCGTTGGCATTCGCCAGAGTGCACAGCACACGCCGATTGCTTATTGTGGGCAAAACGGCGAATGAAATTGAAGAGATACCAAAGAATCCACTTTTGCTTCTTGCCGGCCAGCGTCCACTTTGCCGCCGCCGCCGCCGCCGCCGTTCAAACTCAACAACTTCACTGGCAGCTGCAGCTTCAGCTGCCGACCGCCCTTCCCGCTTTTCCTTGTCTTGCTTTGCTTTTCTTCGCTCTGCTCTGCTATGCTGGTAATCAACACTTTCATCTCTCGCCGCACTCCGATCGCGCGCCCGTTAAAGTGTCGGTGGTAAGCGGCGGCCACAGCCGCGCCACTTTGCCGTAGTCAAAGTTGAAACAAAGTATCTCTCTTTCATCTCAAATCTCTGTTATCGCAAGCGCCGCTCGCTTGCTCGCTGAGCTCTACCTGGGCGCGATGGAGTTCGATCGACATCGGCGCGCGATAAAGCTAATCAGTTTGTAGACAAAAGTCAGTTAGTTGCCATGTGCGTCGGCCGCCCATCGAGCGGCGATCGCTCAACTCTCTTGCCGTCTTCCGTGATTGTCATCAGGGGCGGCGCACATGGCATCGAATTGCCGCGATCGAGTGCGCAAGATACCGAGCGCGTCCGCTTGCTCGAATGGCCAGCCATCTTAGCCAATTATTGTATTGACCGCGCGCGCTCAACGCAGGCGGGCATTACGAGATTTGCGCGTTTAATGCTTGCAAAATTTGAGCATTGAAACAATGAAGAGCGGCAATGGTCGCGCGCCGGAAACACTCAGATCGTGACCGGGCAGGTGCGCGCGGATTGAGCTTCGTCGTGCAAAAAAAAGTTGAGTCCGTGATTTATCCCCCAGTTGGTCTTGTTCGGTAATGCGCGCATAACGAGCGCGCGGCACGAGCGAGCGGCCAGTTTACAGATTAGCGTAAATTATATTTGTGCTTGTGCGCCCGGGGACGTGCGCGTGCGTGTACAATATGCACCAGAGCAGCGAGAGTCTGCTCTGGCTACGATTTTCATTCACAACGCTCGTAATTGAGGATTTGGCAACTTGTTACGTGCCCGCCGAGTGCACGTCTCTCTCTCTCTCTCTCTCTCTCTCTCTCTCTCTCTCTCTCTCTCTCTCTCTCTCTCTCTCTCTCTCTCTCTCTCAACTTAACTCGAGATTCATTACATTCACGGCAAGTGACACATGCGGTGTGCGTTTGTCTGAGCAATCTCATTTCCCCAAGCTCATTTCTTACTCACGCGCGCAAGCGAGCGCGCGTCTCCGGGGAACAAACATTTCGCCTCTCGCCCAGGTGCAATAATGATTTGGCCACCACCAAACAAGAAATCGGCGCAAGAAATCATGCAAATGAAATTTGCTCTTGTCATTACGAGCGCATCGTGTTCGAGCTCGCCCAACTCAAACTCGATGATTTGTGCTCGCTCGCTTGCTTGCTTGCTCCCTCCTCGCCGACAATCAATTTTCGTGCACCTGAACCAAGTAGCAGTCGACTGACAAACATGTGCGCGCAACTTTGCATTTGCGTCATGCTCATGACGATGATGATGACGATGACGAACCACTGGCGAGCCGGGGCGCCATCAGCCTGTTGCGTGCGCTAGCCACCGGCGATCTCGCTGTTCGCTTGACGCGTTTCGGCGGTGAAAGCGTCAAGCGAGCGCTGAAGAGAGCCAGATCATGGCTGCTCATCATCACGATCATCACGCTCGTCGTAATTTCTAAAGAAAGGAGCGCCGCTAGCTGCTGCTGCTGCTGCTACTGCCGGGGCTCACTTTCTTTGTACAATTCGGGGCGTGCAAGCGGAGGAAGCGATCAGCGAGCCATTTAATCTTGATCATTACAAATTTCACTCTCACTGCACCATTTTGCATTCAACTCTCTTTTAAAAATTGCATTCAACTCCTGTGATGATGATCGGGCGATAAGCGGCAACTTGACTCGCAGCTCGTTCATCTTAGTCATCGAGCAAGCGAGCGAGTGAGCGAGCGAGCGGGCGAACGAACGAACGAACGAACGAACGAGCAATCGATCGATCGGGACTGGCGCACCAGATCGAGCGCCGGTTCAATGTGAGACCATTGGAGTTCATTGGATTGTGCACTTCCGCTTTCTAATTGGACGGGAATCCCGGACAAACCTAAACCTAAATAGAGCGCGCGCAGCTCGCCCGGCGGATAAACTCGCTACCGTTTTCGTGTTATCTCTTGTGATTGATGACGTAATCTTTTGTATATTGCGCAAGCCGAAGAAGTATCACTTTCGCTCTGTGCATTGGGCCATTGCGGAAGCCGCCCGGACGATATATCTTTATCTTTATAAACACAAGTTGTAACTTTTGCGCGATCGGTTTGACTCGTTAGCGAGTGGGCGTTGAGGTGTGCGGAAGGCGCGCGCGCACTCTCACTGGACAAGTTCTATTGTGAGCTTGCGAGAGAGAGAGAGAGAGAGAGAGAGAGAGAGAGAGGAGAGAGCCCGCGCGCGCTTTAGATTATCATTTGAACCGGCTAAATGAGTCGTCCTGGTGACGCAAATCGGTGGCGGCCACAGCACGCCACCGAAATTGACCAGGCCAATTTGGCGATTAATTGAACGCCCTGTAACGACGGCGCCGCTCAACAGGTTGTCTCTACCGCGCCTAGTTTTTTGCCTCTCTATTCGAGCTCGCCGCCGCCGCCGCCTGTGGTTGCGCAACTGGCCACTTGTTAGGCCTGCACTCGCCCAAACTTCGAGGCAGTCCAACTGAGGCAATCGCAGCGACGGCTTGGGCAACGCGAGAGGCAGGAGCAAAAATTGAATATTAATCCAAGTCGGCGCAGACAAGCGGTCGGCGCATAGTGACGATGACGAAGACGAAGATAAGCTGCGTCGGCGCGGATTGGCTCAATTTGTTCGACTTGCGCTCGTAACCCTCTCGAGCCAGCTCGCTAGGGCAATCACTCGCTCCGCTTGTCGGCCGAGAATGATTATCCTTCATTATGCAATCAAAAGACGACGAGGAATTATTGTTGTCTGCGCTAGCTCGTCATTTTTGTTGTTGTTGTTGTTTGCGTTCGCTAGCCGCAGCCGGATGATGGACTCACGGAGCTCACTAAGCTTAATCCAGACAAACGAACAGAGGCTGGCGAGCACGACCGCCGCGCTGACCACAAGTAGACGCGCAAGTTCAGCGGATGCAAATTGATTTCTCTCGCGCGCGCACTTGCCGCGCCTTCTTGCTTGAGGAACAACGCACAAGCAGAGCAAACAGTGGAGTTTCAGGAAGTCAATTGAGCTCAAGCTCAAGCTCAAGCTCACATACACACACAGACTAGCGCACAGGCGCGGGCTGAGCTTGAGCTCGTGGAGGGGGGGGGGCGTGAAAGTAGAGAAGATGGTGAATTCTAGCGGGCGAGCCCCACACGAGTGAGAAACTTGAAAATATAAATCAAATTTCCGTTGGGCATCCTCATGATCTCCTATGTTTGCACGCCGAGCGCCGACGGCCAGCTTTTGGGAATGAGATGCTCGGGGAGTCAAGTAAAGAATAATTAACTACCCAAGACGAGGATTACACACAAACTCACGTTCGTTCGCTCGCTCTTCCCCTTCCCCTCCCCCCCCCCGAGTAACCGTGAGAGCTCGAGGCTAAGGTAAACAAATAGCCTTCGAGCATCATCAAGAGCAACTAGCGAGAGCGATGGTGGAGCTCTTTTAGCGCTAACAGGTGCCATGGCAAACATGGCTCACTTTTACTGTGTGCCGCGGTCACTCTCTTGTTCACATGCACCGATGCCTAGCTCAGACCACCAAGACCCTCTTTGTGTGGAGTCCGCTTCATTGTGTGAGAAGAAGAAGACAATAATAATGGGAGAGAAAGATTAGTTGGCAAAATTAGCATAGTTAATCAACTCTCTCAAAGCTACTCCTGCTCCGCTACATAGTCACAGACTCGTTCCAACATTGCACTTGACGCACTTTCGTGAGCGACATTTTTTTAAGCTGGCGCTCTTGCTCATGATAGACGGGGCAAAAACTGTGCCACGATATATGACCTACATAGTGCAAGCACAGACCTTCAAACGCGCACAAGATGCGACCGTGCCGCGAGTGATGCTGGCCGCGCGTATCACAGCGTCGCACGCGATCCGTTTGCCTCTCGACCTCTCTAGAGCGCGTCATATTGGCGGGCGAGATGAGTTTTTGGGGAATTGCCGCAACTATGTGGCAACATGAACTCCTAGAGAGGGATTTGCGCTCTCTGCCCTAGGAAGGTTGTCGATTGCCTGATGCGTGTTCCAGACAACGCTAATTGATAATCGCGCCCAGGTTGACTTTTATTGCGACCGCGGCGTCTTTTATCAAGATCATTAGCGTCGATCTGATTTGCTTAATGCCTGTTGGTCCACCGTTAAACTGCCCCGGTTTCTGCATCTTTCAGACCCGTCGCATCACGATGTCACCTGCTGCTGACGCGCACCAGGTGGCTTTGGACTTGCGCGCGGTGCCACGGCCGTTGTCTTTCCGCCGAGAACGCTCATCTGAGAGCGAGTGTCCGGATTTGCAATTAAACGTAGAGTTGGCCCGGGCCTGAGTTGGCACACAAGAGGGTCTTGAGTTTCGAGGGTTGTCGCTAATATTATGCAACTTGTTGTCGCCGCCGCCGCAACCGCTGCCAGGACACACAAACGCCAAGACACAGGCAAACAAACCAGACAGTTCGCAGAAAGTGCACTTTCACTGTGCAACTGGCGACGGCAAGCCATCCCCAGTAACCTGCAGGGGCAACAACAACAATTGGAACGAGGACAAACGAGGACGAGTTGCGGCCGGACAGCTTACAGATAGTGACATCCTGTTGCAAAGTCGCCTTTCCCCTTCAACTCTCTTCCTATCTCGCTCAAGTCTTGGCAGGATGAGCGCATACACCTCTCACAGCTCCTTGGCAAGTTCGACAAATGTCCACATCCTCGGTAGCATTGCATTGCATAACATTGCATCGCATTCATTCGCTAGCGTGCGTTAATTTTGAGATGCCCCCGCGGCCATTAGTGGGCAAGCGGACGAGCGGAGGAGGAAACCAGTTCACACCCGCACTCGAGCATTCACACGCGCAGACGGTCAGCTTCCTACTTGGCCCGCCCGCCCGCCTGCCGTCGTCATCTTGATTAGTCGACGGCGTCCACTGTGGCGCCTGTTGCATTGTCGCTGGCCAGCCAGTTAGTCAGCCAGTCGGCCTAAAGAGCAAGAGCAATTCCACGCACTCATGAAATCGCATGCCCTCGAGGGATGCTCATAAGTGCAGCCCCCACACACACACACACACACACACACACACACACACACACACACACACACACACACACACACTCTCTGCGCGACTCTGTGATCCTGGTCGATGCACTTGCCGCACGCGCGCGCTTGTGTCTCTGTGCAGCAATGCCGTGTGATTGCGAAAAATCAATCGGCGCCCGTGACTGGCGGCAGCGTGGAGTAAACAAACGAATAAAATTGTTACTTGGGCTCTCTCACTCACTCGCACGCACACAAACAGACAAACAGACAAACAAACTAGCGTGCCCGATGGTTTCGCGTGAAGATCATGATCTGGAAATTGAGAGAACTCCATCAAGAGTTGTAGAGACTTAATTTGTTGTTGTTGTTGTTGTTGTTGATGTTGTTCTCGTGCGAGCGAGAAAAGGGCAACAGGTAGAGGGGGCGGTCAGGCGGGTGGGGGGGGGACCTACTGTGGGTGGGCGGGCGGGTGGCATTCTGTTGGTCAAAGTCCGTTTGTAAATCACTCCGCTGGTGGTGTGCGGCCCGTGAAAGCGTGCCGGCCACTCTCCGGCTGGTTGAGCTCGCAGAAGGCCGCGAGTGGTGTTGCCGACGGCCAGGCATATTTCAAGCACCACCCCCGGTCGCCGAGCATGAGCGACTTCGAAACGATGCGCGAGATAGCCGACGCGGCCGGTCGGCGGGCAAGGAAGCGAGCGCAGACGAGAGATGCGCGCGCTCGCTCGCACGCCTGTTGTTGAAAACCACCCGCGACCACCAACATGAGCGAAAGTGGAAGTGCGCCGCCGCCGCCGCCGCCGAGTTATGCAAGCCAATTCAATTAAATGCACTGGCTAGCGTGCGCGCATGCCGACAAACCGACGAAATTTATTTCGTCTGGAAAATAGTGAGAGTGAAAGGGGGGGGGGAGGGCATGGGAAGAGCGGTTAGCAAAAGCCTCGGGCAAGCGAGCTAGCATTCGGACAGTCTAAGCGGCGGCGGCGGCGAGAGAAGTGAAAGTTGGTGCGCAAGTATTTCACCTCATCCTCATCATTCGCCGCCGCCGCCGCCTGATTCCTGCGCTCGTTCGCGGGATGCGGCGCCAGGCTCACTGGCCAGCAGCGTCGGCGGCCGGTCAGTATCTGCGAGCGGACAAGATCCGCCTTGAGCGCGCAGGCAAGCTAGCCAGTCAGCGCGCGCAAACACACACACACACACACCCCCCACACACACACACACACACACACACACACACACACACACACACACGCGCGCGCGCGCGACAACACCAACAAATAGGCGCGCATCTGTGCGGCTGCGGCGAAGGCAGCCGTGTGGCCACTAAAATCAACTCTCGCTCGCTTGTTGCGCGCGCCCAGAAGTTGCACCAGTCCCGGTTACTTGCCCGCTAGCTCGTCCAGCTTGATAGTTTCAGTTTAGTTTTGGTTTTCAATAAACAAACATCACGTTTTCCTCATCCTCATCCTCAACTTCGTCCTCGCCGAGACCAAAACCAAGAGAGCCGCCAATAGCCAGACAGTTTAGTCGAAGTGTCAATTTGATTCGCCCAACTGCGCGCGCGCGAAACCAGTGACCAGACCATAAGAGAGTATGTGTATGTGTATGTGTGTGTGTGTTTGTGAAAGTTCTTGAAAGTTGTTTCTTGCATTTAGTTTTGATTTTAGTTTTCGACCGAGAGGAGAGTAGTCGAGTTGAGTTAGGAGAAGAAGAATTTAGTTGTTATTGAGACGAGAGGAGGCAAACAAACCTCAACTCATACATAGACTAGAGAAAGAGAGAGCCAGATATTAATTCATCAATACTTTTACTAATAGATTTTATATATCAAAAGTATTTATATATTTAGAATCTCAGCGTTCAAGCGCACCAGCACAACTACAAACGCACATACACAATGGCAAATTACTTCAAAATATCCGCAATGTTTCTCTTGGCCATTGTCGTTTGCGAGCTCGTGCTCGTGAACCAATTTGGCGCCTACACACAGGCAATGAGTAAAAAGAAGATGATCAAGAAGTTGAAAGAGCTGTTGCCATTGATTGCCCTCATGAAGGCAAAGAAGAAGTACATTTTGTTGCCAATCCCACTGCCACTCCAAACGAAGACGCACAAAACGTACACGCAGAGCTACCAGCCGGCCCCATCTTACCCTCAGCCATCGTACAGTGAGCCATCGTACCCACAGCCATCGTACGGCGGCGGCTCCTCGGACGCCGGCAAGTACGGATCGGAGGGCGCCAGCGAGCAGGGATCGTACGGAGGCGCAGCGGCCCAAATGGGCGGCGGCGGCGGTTACGGATCAATGGGAGCCGCATCGGCCGAGTCGGGCAAGTACCCGTCGGCGGGCAACTCGGGCTCGTACGATGACACGAGCTCGGACGATTCGGGCGCGTACGGCGCTGGCTCCGGTGCAGGCGCCGGTGCGGGCGCATACGGATCAGGCTCAGGCGCTGGCTCGTCGTACGGTGGCGCATCGAGCGGCTCGCACGGAGGTGACTCGTCGTCGTCATCGTACGGCTCGGGCTCAGACTCAGGCTCATCCTATGGAGGCTCATCGTCAAGCTCATCGGGCGCTTACCCACCAAAGCCATCGCCATACGCACAAACCGCTGCTTATGGTGCGGCACTCGCAAACCAGGGCTACGGCTCCTCCTCGGGTCCCTCGCTCGGTTCCTCGGGCTACGGCTCAATGGGCGGCGGCGCCTCGGGTTACGCAACAAGCGGAAGCTACTCGAGCCAAAGCGGAAGCGGCTACGGAAGCTCGGGCGCCTCGGGCTACGGTGCTGGACCGTCGATGAGCCTTGGCGGCTACGGCGGCTCAAGCTCGGGCTACGGCTCGTCGGGTCCAAGCTACGGCTCATCGGGCTCGGCCGGCTACGGCGGTGCCTCGGCCGGCCCATCGGCCAGCTCGGGCTCATACGGCTCATCGGCACCATACTAATTTGAGAGTGGCCAAAGTCGACGATCTGAGATTCGACCATGATGAGTCAAGTCAAAGAGACTCAGCCAAGTGAGTGAGCCGTTGGCACGGCCACCGGGTACAGCGTGTGCGCATGCGTGCACGCACGCCCGAGGCTGTGGACCAACACACATATTATATAGGAGCAGTTTATTGTTATTTGTACACTCGCGTGTACACATACACACACACACACACACACACACACAAAATATATATATATATATATATATATATATATACACCCAACACAAAACAGGATAAGAGGCGACAAAAGTGTTCACATTGACAGACAAGGCGCGCAACACAAAAGCTCAAAATTAGTCAGTAAATTTGTGTTGGGCCAACGAGCGGGGGGGGGGGAGCCAAAGAGGCAAGGCTAGGCGATGTCATTGTGCACTGACTGTGTGGCTCGCGATAACGAACGAACGCTCAAATGTCACATTACTCACCTCAAATGACTTGATAGTTCACACTCGAATTCGCGCGCTAATTAAGTGCACAAAGGGGCTAGATGGCTGAAACGGGTTTGAGTCGGAGTTTTCACATCAACACAAGTGAGATGGACTCCTGAATTTTGACTGGCCCAGATCATAAAGCGCCTGGCTGACAACCTTACCCTCTCGATACCTCACACAGAAAACACGTGTGTGTGTGTGTGTAGATACATGAAAGTATGCGTGTGCGTGTTTTTAACGTTTCGGAGCGAAGTCAATAACGATAATTGTTGTTGTTCTCGTTACATTTGTTGATTCGGATGTTGTTAAGTTTATACAAAAATAAAAAACAGAGAAAAAAATTATAAAAATAATAACACTTGCACTTGTTCTCCGTATTTGAATTCTCGCGCGCGCTCTATTCTTGCGCGTGTGATTGCACGTTCTCTAACGCCGGCGAGATTGGGTTGTCAGACCAATCTCCTATGGCTTGGGATAGATTAATTGAAGATCATCGGATCGATTCACCTAGCCCCTTGATACTAAACTTCCGTGAAGAGGCAATTCAACATAACTAACGAGAGGCCATCACAGCAAACAGGCGCCAAAGAGAGGGATAGAATCGGTCGCGTGACCGGGTGCAATTTGCAGCGATACCATTATTGAAGCCATTAACTCAATCGGGATGACCTAAATGACTCATTATGAGGGTAGACGACATACTGTCGCGACGTTGACAGTTGTCGGTGTCATCTCATATTGTAGACTGTCAGTACCAATTTGAGTTGACCATCAATCGGGCACAATATCAACTGGTGCCAACGGGCATGACCATCAAGGATGTATATTCAAGCAGTTTGCTTAGTTGGACTATTTTTAGGCGCCCTTTCAGCAAACTCCTTGATCTACCATAAGAATGTCTCCGAGTTGAGTGAAACAGTGAATAGTGTGAGCGATGGGCGGTCGGTAGTGGACGCAGACCAGCAAGACAAGGGGCAGTTGATCGTGCGCGTTCTGGCCTTGTTCACGGGCTCATCAACCGACCTCGGCTTGGACCATCGACTTGGCCGCCAGGTGCTCAAGTTGGCCGTTGCACGCGCTCGTCGTCTCAGCCCTGAAGTTTCCAACGTCCAGTTACTCATCTACAATGACAGCTCAGAATGCAAGAGTGGCGCGAGTGACATACTCGGCCGGGTGGCGCGGGAGTTTTATTCAGGTCAATCTCAGGATGATGCCGAAGCATGTGGTTCAATATCATCAATCAGAAACATCCGAGAGGATGAAACATCTGGTCCATGCAACATTTCAACATCTTCAGAAACGAGCCACTTGATTAGTGAAGCCAACGCTGGTTTGGGCCACATTGACGCAATTTTAGGCCCTTCATGTGACCATCTCATCGACTCGGTTGCTCGTATGGCCGCTTATTGGCGGACTCCCATCTACACGGTTACCTCGATTAGTGGCACGTTTGGTCGCAAGGATGTGTATCCAACTCTGACTCGGCTCTCGCCGTCTATCGACCACTTGGGCATGTTCGTTATGACCGTGATGGAGCGCTTCAAGTGGCGTCACATGGCGATTGTAGTTGATCGCAGCCAACCTGAGAATATGGCAATCCTGGCCAATCTTGAGCGAACTATCGACCGTATGCGATACACCATACCAGTTGATCACAAGACTTTTCCATTCGGCAGCTTCGCCGTGGACAATTCAACGACTCAAGGCGACTCGGGTCGACATTTACATGGTGCCGAGGAGGAGGAGGAGGAAGAGGAGGAGCCAGGAGTTGGACTGATCGGCGGCAATGACGATCCGCCATCGTCTCAGTGCTCGCGCGAATCACGTGAGCTCCTCCTGAGTGTTCGCCGTATTGCTCGTGTCGTCCTGTTGCTCCTCAACGATCCTCAAGTTATCAGGCGTCTGCTCCTGTGCGCCCACGAGTTGCGTTTCAACAATGGCGAGTACACCTTTCTTGCGCTCAATTTGGGCCTCAAATCCACGAGTTTAGCGAGTAAAGATTCGACGACGAGCGGGCGGCAACAGCGACAGCAGCAAGTTAGCGGCAAGCAAACTTTTAACTGGTTTGCCGAGGACGACGAGGCGAACAATCTGCGTGCCCGACAAATGTTCGAGTCACTTATGGTGTTCTCGGTGGAGCTGCCCGCAAGCGACGAGTACAACATTTTTGTTGAGCAAACACTCGATCTGGCCCAACAGGAATACCCGGGCGCTCACTTTGACCATTCGAGCGTCGGCCTGCTGGCAGTGGCCCTGCACGACAGCCTTCTGCTTGCAATTGAGGCGCAAAGGCGTCAGTTCATAAGCTCGGACGCGGCAAACAATTCCGAGTTAAATCGGACCCAAGCGGGAGCAAGACCGAGAATTCTCGGACACTCGGAGTGGTCAGAAGAATCGGGCGACTCTGAGAGCGAGCAAGCGAGGCAAGTTGATAAAATAGTGCCGCTGCTTTGGAACGAGCGCTACCCGCACGGGCTCATATCGGGCATGCACATCAACTCTAATGGCGACCAGGAGCTAGACTACGTGCTTAGCGATATGGAGCCCGAGTTGGGTCTGTTTAGGCCGGTGGCCAGCTACTCAAAGGAGACGCGCCAAATTCAAATGCTGCCCTCGAGTTACATCCACTGGCCGGCGCGCGTGAACGCCGCCACTCAGCAGGTGCTGCACAACGACGAGCCGCCCCCCGATGAGCCCGAGTGTGGTTTCACGGGCGAGGCACAGCATTGTGTCGACCGGCAAAACTTTTTCACGGTGCTCGCAATACTCGCCCTGTTCGTGTTGTGCCTGATGCTCATTGCCGTGGTTAGCCTACGGCGTTATCGCAAGATCAAGTATCAGATGCAACTGGACGATCACTGGTGGAAGATCAACTGGGCCGATTTGGAGTTTTTGCGCGCCCATCGCAACTCGCTCACTTCAAATCTGGCCTCCAGTTTGGTGCGCCAGCTCAAGGGCACAGACGCGGCGGCCGCGCGCAGCGTTGTCGGTGGACTGGGCCGCCAGTCGCTGGTGGGCTCGGCGGTGTCTTCTGCGGCCGGCCGAAGGTCGCTCGCCTCGAGTGATTGCTCGCACACTCAGAGGCCCACGGGGGCTTTGAGTGGTGCCTTTGGTGCGACCACCAGACGACCCGCGGCCGCCAACATTAGCAAGCGCCGGTCGGCCGTGTCGCTGGTGGTGACGCCGGCGAGCGGGGGCGGTCAAGAGGGTGAAAACGGAGGCGGAGGACACGAGCGGGACGACGAGGGCAGCCAATCGGGCGGGCACCAGCAGCGCCTGAGTCAGGTGGGCACGAGCCACGAGGCCAAGGCGAGTGTGTTCGATGATCGGAGCACGCGCATCATGCACAGTGAGTTCAGCACGGTCGTGCGCGTGTCAAGTTTGGCGCTCTACAAGGGCGAAATTGTCATAGTGAAGCAATTGAATGGGAGCTCCATTGAGGTCACGCGCGAGCTGCTAATCGAGCTCAAGGGAATGCGCGACTTGAGCAACGAGAACTTGGCGCGCCTGGTCGGTTTGTGTCTCGACCCCGAGCACCTGTCCGTGGTGTACGAGTATTGTTCGCGCGGCAACCTGCAAGATTTGCTCTTGAACAGCTCAATTAATATGGACTGGAATCTAAAGTATTCAATTATTGGCGACATTTTAAATGGGCTCAACTTTATACACACAACGCACTTGGATTATCACGGCCGCTTGAAGTCGACAAATCTCGTGCTCGATAGCCGATTTACAGTGAAGCTCACCGACTTTGGACTCAAGAGCTTATACAATCAATTGGAATTGATTGAAAACAACGGCGACGACGACGACGACGGCGGCGAGGACGAGGACGAGGGAGAAGACGACGCGCGTGAGCACCTGGGAAATCGACTGGGCGACTCGACTGGTAACGAGGCGGGCAGTGACACCAACCGACGCCAATCGATGGCGCCGACAATCTACAATATGGACTCGGTGAGCATGCGCGCCGAGAACTTTGCCTCGTCCAATCGCGGTCAGCGCTCGTTGAATTTGTTGGGCGGCACAGGTGGCGGGGGCGGGGCCGGGGGCGCATCGAATGTTACCGCGGGCACGGAGGCGCGGATGCACCTCAAGAATCGCGGCTCGGCCCGGTTCTTTTGGACGGCGCCGGAGCATTTGCGCCATAGGCAGCCCCATCTGGCGGGCAGCAAACGAGGCGACGTCTACTCGCTGGCCATCATACTGTACGAGATTTTTACGCGCAAACAACCCTACCACTTTGGCACAAACGCCAGGCCCAGCTGGCAGGTGATCAAGCGCGACAAGTTGCGGCACCAGGGCCAGCGGGCGCGCGAGCAGCAAAACCTGCACCAGCTGACGGGCGGCGCGTCGAGCGTGAGCCAGCAGGTGGGCAGCACTGGTGCGAGCCAGTTAACGGCTGGCAGAGGCACAAGTTTCTCCCGGAAGCGAGGCTCATCGCAAGCGTCGAGTACCGCCGCCGGCGGCGGGAACACTCACCACAAGTCGTCATCCGTGTTGACCCGAAGCCGGAAGCGACGCTCTAACGCGTCGGTGGTGCCCCTGCAACAGGTCGAGGTTGGCGCGGCGGACGGCGCCGAGAGTTGCGTCACTCACTCGTCGTCGTCGTCGGTGCAACGGGGCCAGGAGTCGGTTGTCGCCGTCGAGCAAGTGAAGATTAATGTGAGCACGTTCGCAACAAGTGGCGAGCCCGCCGCTGCGATAGGCGAGGAACTTGAGGAAGAAGAAGAAGAAGAAGAAGGAAGAGGAAGAAATCTCGTCGATTGCGAGCCACCAACAGCAGGGTCAAGATGCCGCCGCCGCCGCCGATGTTGCGCTTGGCAAACGCAAGATGTCCGCCACCTCGTGTCTGTCGCAGGAATTAAAAAGCGGCGCTCGCGCAAAATCGAAAGCGGCCGCAGATTCCGAGGGCGGCGCCAAACTCGATGCCGAGGAGATACTCGATCAGCTGCGCATGGGCATCCAGCCCGAGCCCGTACGCCCCTACATACCCAATTATCTGCTCCAGGATATTGATCCGCGCATGATGAGCCTGTTGCGCGGCTGCTGGCACGAGCAACCGAGCGCGCGGCCAACCGTCAATCACGTGCGCAACACCATGCGCAAGATCACAAAGGGCGCCACCGCGAAAAACTATCTGGACAATTTGTTGGATCGTTTGCAAACTTACGCGTCGCAACTGGAGATAATTGTCGACTCCAAGTCGGCTGACATCACGGCCGAGAAGGAGCGCACGGAGGAGCTTCTCTATCAGCTGGTGCCGCGCTTTGTGGCCGACAAGCTGAAACGAAGCGAGCCAATCATACCGCAAGTGTTCGATGGGGTCACCATTTTCTTCTCCGACATTGTTGGTTTTGAAAAGTACGCCTCGGTGATGTCGCCATGCGAGCTAGTGGATTTGCTAAACAACATTTACTCCTCGTTCGAGTCCATCATAAGCTCATTCGATGTCACCAAGATCGAGGTCATTCTAGACCAGTTTCTGGTGGCCTCAGGCATTTCGCTACATCAACAGCAGGAGCATCACGCCGAGCAGCCGACAGAGGGCGCCGTTAGAGGCGACGCAGAGACTTGCGCGCCCATCGAGCAAGCGCAAACAGGCGGCAGCGGTGGCGAGAAGCTAAAGTCGGTCAAGTCGAAGAGGCGAATTTTGGGCGCCCTGCGAGGCGGCTCTCAATCGACAGACTCGAAGAAGGTCTCGCGCGACGACAGCCAGGACAATCAGAGCGCGCAAGTCGCGCAGGCAACGAATGGCGCCGACTCGGGCCACTACAATCGTTCGAGTTGCGAACAGATCGCCCGAATGGCCCTGTGCATTCGCGACCTGGTGAAATCGTTTCACTTCCGGCAAAACTTGCACTCACTTCAACATTCGTCGTCGCCGTTGGCCCAGCAAAACGAGCCCGCAAGTGGGGCCGAAAAACCGAATGCAACTGGAGGCGGCGGCGGCGGCGGCGGTAGCGGCTTTGTAGCGACCACTTTCAACATTCGCATTGGCATTCACTCGGGCAAAGTGTGCGCGGGCATTGTGGGCGTCAAGCGGCCCAAGTTTTGTCTCATCGGCGACACCGTGAACGTGGCCTCGCGCATGCATACCAACAGCAAGGCGAACCGAATTCAAATCTCGGCAAGCACGCGCGAGCTCCTGAAGCAGGTGCCCGGCTTTGCCATCGAGCCGCGCGGGCGCATCGAAATCAAGGGCAAGGGAATGATGGAGACGTTCTGGCTCGAATCGTCGTATTGATTTTTTGAGCAAGCACAGCGAGACTCTCCCGGAAAATTAACTAATTGCGCAATCAAGTAGTTGCGTCATTTGCATAAGCTGCCATCCTATAAAGTTGCGACGATATTGCGACGTCGCCGAGTGTCATCTCTAAGGGCTAGGAATCTTGTACAGTGTGTTTAATTACTGTTTACGTAGTTCGTAGGGCCTGGCACGAGCCGCGGCGAGCGTGTGCGCGTGTCATTTAGTCATAAATTTTCTACCAGCGCCTGTACCTGTGGCACACACACACACACACGCACACGCACACGCACACATCTCCTTGCGGTCGTGGCACAGACGAGTCTCGACCTTCTCGCGTCGGTGACCTTCCCGATTGTTCCGACCCGCATTGTGTGCGCTCCAGATTTAGTCGGCCGCGCTGAGCGCGTCTCGTTGCGCGTCATCGATTTTTTAATGAGATCTTTTTGGGAGTTTCCTTCGGCTTTCATTGGTGCGCGCTAGTCTTCTCATAGGATCGCACGCGCAAGGAGTCGCGCCGTCCGCGTGCAAGTCGTTAATTGCAAATACGTACCTGTGCAGGTGTGCGCCGAGGCAACAAGTATTAACAACTTGTTGTTTGTCGTTGTCAACGTGATAGTTGTGTGATCAGCGGAGCGCGCGCGCGCGCGTGTTGTGCATCGAGTCATGCGAGCCGCAAGAGTGGTTTTTGTCACTGGCAAACATGATTTGCAGTTTACAATCGAAATTCAAATGTCCTAAGTGCAAATGTGTGCTCTCACTAATCAAGTTTCTCTCTTTCTATTTTTTTTCTTTCCCTTAACACGCCACGCCACGAAAGCCTTGCGAGTATTAGCACAGTCGCGGTTGTTGGCGCGATTTGTTGTTGCGACACCGGAAGCGCTGATCGGCGACGCGCGGCCAAGTTATCGATTTCATATCACCGAACACTGTCGTTGGTTGCCACTGTCGGTTGTGCGCCACCGCCGCCATTCAAATAGACGCGCGTCGTGCTCGCTCGTTCGCTCAGAGAAACTGGCCTGCCAGCCGGTGCTGCAGCGACAGCGGCGGTGGCGGCGGCCGCGGCGGCTGCGAGCGACCACTTGCGGAGCTCGGGCGAGCCCGTCGGTGTCTCTGGGCGGCGACGATTCGGGCGTGGAGCTGAACGAGGAGCGCGAGTGCTGCAGTAGCGGCGAGTCGGCACTGCCCCCGCTGCCGTTGAGCTGGTTCGCATGTAACTGCGTGAGCGGCGAGCTCAAGCGCGGCGTGAACGCGTCGGCCTGACTGGCGCTCGCCTGGGCACTGTCCAGTGGCGACAACTTTCTCTTAACGCCGTTCGACGCTGACGCCTGTTGGCTCTCATGACCGGCCCCGGCGCCGGCCAGGCGCCACTTGACCTGGCGCCAATAGCCGGGCGTGGACAGGAGAAGACGCGCGTCAACGGCGAGCAGAGCGAGTGAGGCAATCAGAAGGCTAAATAAAATATAGTTGACCATTTTAATGCGATCCACGTACATGGCGCGAAACTTTTGGGCCGTCTCCTCGGGTATCATGGCCGACTCCTCGAACCAGACAATTGGCACTAGCATGTCGTTGATGTTCTCGAAGCCACTTCAATAGGTAGATTAGAGTTCAAGGTGGACGCGCGAGATTGGCAATAGGTGAGAGAGAGAAAGTGGGTAAAGTTAGCGGCGGATGTGATTCGGCGGAAGTCGTTCTTGCGCGTCAAATTTATCGATCGCGCACTTGTACTTACTCTATCTCGTTGTTGTGCTTGATAATCACATTCAATTGAACTCGTCGTTTGCCGCCGAGAACAAGGCCAGTATTCTAATGGACGCGAATGGGACAAGGCAGGAGTTAGAATTAGAGTTAGAGTTAGAGTGCATTGTGTTGTAGTTTTCAGTCTCACAATCGAATTTTTGGGGGGGGAGAGAGAGAGAGAGAGAGAGAGCGGTATTTGAAGTGGTTCAATTAGATAATTTGTTGTTGTCGTCGACGTTGTTTCAATAACAGAACAGGTGTAACAACAGGAAGTGGAAGAGATCAGCTCGGTTCGAGACTGGTCGCAATCGAACGGCCGCGAGTGAGCGACAATGCTCGCGCTCGCCCGCTTCTGATCTAAAGCAAGTTTTCTTCAAGGCGAGCGCGCAAGTCTCGTGTGCGAGCGTGCGACTGATTTGCATTGAGAAAGTCACGCGCGCGACGGCAGGCGCGAGCTAAAGAAAGAAACAGCTGATTTGAGTTGGTTCATACTCTCGCTCGGCTTGGGTGGTCTCTTTAACGCGCAAAAATTCTTTGTTCGCAAAGTTGACATTCTCGGGCGAGCGAAACCAGCTGCCCGTCGTCGTCGTCGTCGTCGTCGTCGTCGTGAGACGCGCCACCTTGAAAGCTGACAGCTCGAGCGCAGTCGAGAACAATAGCAAACTTCACCGCACGCTTTCTTCTGGTCAATTGCTTTGGCCGCTCAAAAGTACGCAAATTAGATCACCCTTGCCAGAGAAACTCATAAAATTATGACCTAACAGCACCCTTACCGCTGGACCATAAATTGCATAAGCGGACGCGTGATTTATGTCGGCATTAAAAGATATGGCGTTCCCTCATCAAGATAACCGCAAGTCGTGAAAGTTGAAGCTGGTTTTGACACTTGTGCGTGATTCGCGGCAAATAAAACTTGAAACACCACACAAGCCCGGTCCTCGTAAATTAAGATTGATTTTCATCTAACTCTTGTTGTGTGTTGGCTCTCGCTCTTAAATTTAGCTACGTAAATCTTGGCGCTCTCTTGAGTGTCTAGCAAACGCATGCAGGGGCAAGCTCGCTCATCGAGAAGTGAAGAGTTGGCAAGCTAACGGACAACAACCACACTTGACACCCCGAAACTTGTTAATCAATCGACGCGCACGCTCGAGCTGATAGAATCGGGCTCTTGTTTTGCGCAATCAGCGCCAGGGTCGTTTCGTAGGCTAGGCGCCGGCTTGCACACTTATTGTTGTTGTCTCGCAATGAAAATTGCCACACACACACACACACACACTTTTCTCTCTCTCTCCCTTCAACACTCAACTCGCATTTGCGCCTCTCGCACCGCCGACAACTCAACTCTACTTACCGGCTCGATGTCCAGGTACGTCGTGTGCTTGCTCGCATTGGGCGCCAAGCCCACCACCTGGCGCAAGAGGCGCGGGTCGCCATTGTAAAAGTGTGGCATTGAGCCGAAGATCACCTGCGCCTGTTTGCTGCACTTTGACAAATCAATCAAACCGTCCAACTCGCACACGTTGACGCCGTTTAAATTGGTCTGCTTGCGGTCGCAAAAGCACGTTTGCGGGTTGACGCGCGACTTGCGCTCGTTGGCCAGCTGGCTCTCCTGGGCCGCCTCGATCAGCCTCTCTTGTTCGCGTCGGATTCGCTCCTCGATGGCCAACTTTGCGCTGGCCTCCGCCAACTTTGCCACCGAATTGTCTTGATCATTCAACAGGTTGGCCGTGCTTGTGTCGCGCGCCCGAATTGGTCGACGCTCTGAGGCGCCCGGCTTGAGCGCATCAGTCTGGCTCGCGGCAGCAGCGACTCTCCTGCCGCCAGTGCCAGGGCGCGAATTACTTGCTCGCGAATGCGGTTGATTCGAGTTTGTGGCCACGCCCAACTGCTGGCGCGGGGGCGTGGCGGGTTGCAAGAACGGCGGCGGAGGCGCTGCAATGCCCAGGATGGAGATCGGATCGACGGCGTCGCCGGCTGGTCGCAGCGCGGACGCAGAGGCGGGCGCTAGCCGATCGCGATTCTGAAAGATTGGGTTGATGCGTGTGCGGCCCGCCGCTGCCGCCGCCGCGGTTTGATTTGCAAGCAAGCGCACGCTCGAACCCGTTGATTGTGGCTGTGCGCTTGTGATGCTGCTGCTCGTAGTCGTCGCTGTGTGCGCAAAATTGAGCGGGTTCAACACGAACCGGAGCGATTTGATTGAGCGCACATCGCTTTGCCGATCAAAGACCAAGTTCACTGTGCGGCACAGCTCCTGGTTGAAGATGTAGAGAGGCTCTGTGCGCCGTATGGGCGGCGGAAAGAGAGTGCCGTCCGAGCCGTTGATCACGTTGCAAGCGGGCTCGGGCCAAAATGGTAGCCGCTTGTACGAGTTCCACGAGGCGACCCGTCCGAATTGCTTGCGATCTCGCTGGCCCGTGTTGATTGCCCACACGCCGTCCTGTTCGGGTCGCCAGGTGTCGTTGCGGCCCTTGAGAAGGGCAAACCGCTGACTCTGCTGGGGCAGCCCGACGAGCGAGCCGACGCGCGACACCATTCGCAGGAGCTCGACATCGTAGCCATCGAATAGGATCTCGCCAACTTGTTTGCGCACAAACAGTTGCTCGCGCAACGATTGAATGGCGCGATTGATGAGGCGCGGAATGAACCGGCCGACTAGGGGCAAATTGTAGCCGAGCGCACGATCCACAACTGCGATTAGCGGAATATTGGGTATGGTCACGGTGGTGTTTATGGCACAACACGAGAGCTCCCTGTTGAAGTGATAAATTTTGCGCTCCGTGTAATAAAGATTGTCGCCCGCGAACGAGATGACATCCTTTTGGCGTCGCAAATTGAACACAAACGGGCCGATTTCCTCAACGCGCGGCTTCGTGTCGCGCTTGTCAACAATTTCCTGTGCGTTCTTGATGTCATACAGCCACACCTTGAAGTACATGGGCACGTTGGGCCGCGACCAGCGCTCGAGCAGCATCGAGTTGTTCTTGAGCACGAGTTTTTTGGCAATCTGTTGGGTGACAAACGAGGGCAAGAGGAGGAGACACAGGATTGAGCTAACACAGACAATGAGACCAATTACGAATAGGATCAGTATGAGCAAGTGTCTAGTTGAGTTGAGTTGGTTTTTGCTCTTGTGCCGCTGCTGCTGCTGCTGCTGCTTCTGCTGGCTCGAGCCTGTAGAGTTGAGTGACTTGTCGGGACTTGCATTTTGGGATATTCTCATTGCGTGGTGATCGATTGGCATCTTCTGGGCTTGCCAATGGGCCGCCTCTATTGTTCGTCCGCCGCCACTTGATGGTCTCACTGGACGATGGCCGCCAACACCTGAGGTGCCGCTGCTGAGGATTCGGCGCGTGTCCTCCTCTTGCGTGCCGCGGCCGCTGCTACTTGTGACGCCACTTGTTGCTGAAGCTTCGGTTTCGTTTGAGCTCGCCGAGGAAACTCGATCCAAGTGTTGCGTGGAGTCAATTTTGATATTGATCTTCTTCATTCTCGTCGTCCAATTGCGAGGTCGGTATTTTACCAAGTGCAAGCCATACAAATGCGCGCGACTTCTGTGCCCTTCTCTAACCCTAACCGCAGAGTAACGAGCGCGCGCCACTATCACAAGGATGATTTTACTGTTAACACTCTACGCGGCACGGCGCACTTGTTGCATTGCTCTCGTTTGCTGCGAGCTCAATTATTATAATTTAACACTCGAGCTCAACTTGGCCTCGTCCTCAGGATCAACTCGGGCCGAGTCGTCGAACCGACAAAATCCGGAACTCTCATCGAGCGCAAATTTTCTCGCGTGCGCGCTCGTTTCATAACTCATCCTCAGTTAGCTCGCTTGCTAAACAACGCTTTTGTTCTTGGTGGTCTTGACAATGACAAACGAGGGGGGGGGGATGTCGCTGCCGGGTTGCGGGGGCAAGGGGGCGGAAGCGCAGCGAGAAACTCTGCGTGCGTGCGTGCATGCCCGCGCGCGCGCGCGCCTACAAGTCAACTGAGCACGCGCGCGCCGAAAGTCACGGTCGAACGAGAAGGCGACGCGGGGCGGGTTCTTCTCGAGCTAAAGAACGTGCGCCACGACCACGACCACGACCACTTGGCCACTAACTCTCGACGCGCGCCAACTTCGCCGCCACATCTCACACCTATGCGTGCACATTCGGCAACACAACAATCACAGCCACCACCACCACAAGCCATTAGCTAAGCACACACGCACACACCCGCCCGCCCCCTCTTGATCTTACGCACACAAGCGCAAACACGCAGGCTCGCACTCGGGCGGCTATGCACCCCACACACACACACACACACACACACACACACACACACACACGCACAACTCGAGTTTTCTGTCTGCCCCAAGCCAGAGGGCCTAGCCGAGACGCGAGACAGTATTGAAAATATTGGCAAACCGCTCGCCCGGCCGCCCGCCCGCCAACTGCCAAGATTTGCCGGCCAGACCGAGCGAGCGAGCGTCTTGGCCGAGTCGCTTTTGTTCTCGCGCTCGCGTCACTTGTCAGCTTGTTCGCCTTTCCCCAACTCCGCCCTCTTGTGTGAGAGTGTACGCGCGTTAAACTTACACCAGAGGCAAAGAGTTGACTTCTGATCGCTCGTTTACAATTTAGGCGAGCGGCAATTGACAATACTTCGGCGGCCGCCACTTGACTCGAGAGCTTTTCCCAGCGAGCGCGCAAACTTGTTGCTCTCTTGCTCGCCGTGATAGTGTCGCCCGCTCGATTGTTATGAATGGAATGAGCTCTTATTTACAAGCAACGCGTAGGGAGGGAGTGAGAGACAGAGAGATCGAGACAAGCAAAAAACACAAGTTGGCGAACTTGAATTCAAGACGGCCTTTTAGTTCGCACTCGCTGGATGTCGCTCGGGATTTAGGCATCGCCTCCAAAATCAAGTCGGCTCGGCTCGGCTCATTTGAGTTTTCAGATGATATTCTCACGGTCGCCCGAACAAGCACCTGTTGATGTTCTAACGCAGGCAATCAAGCGCGCGCACGCTAATGAACTCTGTCAATTTGGGAGCCCCGCTGTTTCGGTTACTTTTCATGTGTCTACTAGTGTAAAGATGTGCGAGCTAGGCGAGCATCATCATCATTATCATGATCTGGCTGAGCCGGGCCGGGCCGGGCCGGCCCTGATTGCTTGTGCGTTTTAGGGGATGGGGGGGGGGGAAAGGCTGGGCGCACTGCTGAGTGTCAAACATAGTTAATGTATATTCAACATGTTTTCGAGTTAACCTCATCGTTATTCAGTCGGGGCCCGAGGCCGCGCCCGCTCTTGCTGTTGATCCAAGCGACATTTGAATGCCAAGTGTGGAATCTGAGCCACGCAATCTAACGGCGGGCATCGTGATCGTCCAACTCCAAGCCTCACCGGAACCAATCACAGCGATCCGCTCGCGCTAAGTGTCCAAGATGTCCAGTTTGCCCCCTCAGGTTGCCCTCATTTTGCAAGTGTTGATTGTTGTTGGCCGCCACCTGGCGCAATGCCAACAGACAATTGTTGTGCCCGCGGGCGGCCAGGGCCCGCAGCACGTCGCAGTCGGTCAGCCGCAACAACCGCCGCCCGGGCTCCTGATGGCGCCCTCGGCTCCCAAGTCGAGCTCGAGCCAATTTGGCCTGTCAATGCCACACCAATTGGGCTTGCCGCCACCGCTCATGCCCGTGCTGCCGCTCGGGTCCGACGAAAGTAAGTCTTCTCTATGGCCCTTACAGTTGCAATTACAACATCATCACTGCCATTAAGAATCCAACCAGAAAACTGACAGCCGCCCTTCTAAAACCACCCGTGTTACATCATGAACACACACACACACACACACACACACACACACACTTACAGTTTGCGGTCTCAACATGAAAGAGTTGCGTCACGAGCGCATTGTTGGCGGCCGGAGTGCCAGTTACGCTGAGGTGCCATTTGTTGTTCATCTACGTGAGTCGCACCTGTTCCGCACGCTCGGATACAACAAGTGCGGCGGCGTCCTGCTCAATCACCGTTGGGCCCTCACGGCGGCCCATTGCAAGCCGGCCTTCTTTTCATCACTCGAGATCATTTTGGGCAAACACAAAACATTTGAGGATGCGCCGCCGCCCGAGGGCAGCGCCATGGCCTCGATCGTCAAGATGGCCAGCAAGCAGGGCAACGAGATCGATCTCGACAACCCTGTTCGCAAGCACCCGGTGCTGCAGGTGCTCGCCGACACGGTTATTGTGCACCCAAATTACGATCCCAAGACGCTCGAGCACGATTTGGCGCTCATTAAGCTCAAGCGCTCTGTACCCTTCCGCGAGGACATTCAGCCCATCTGCCTGCCAGGTCTAGACGAGGACTTCACGGGACTGGACGGGTACGCGACCGGTTGGGGCCTGACCGACTTCGACAAACGCCAGCTGCCCGACACACTACAGATTGTTCGTTTGCCCATCATATCAAATAAGCGTTGCCAGTCGATGTACAAGAAGGCGGGACACGATAAACAAATCACCGGGTTCGACTTGTGCGCCGGCTACGCGAAGGGCGGAATGGACGCGTGCGAGGGCGATTCGGGTGGTCCGCTGATCGTGCGGCGCCCCAACGACGCCCGTTGGACTCTGGCCGGCATCGTCTCGAACGGTGTCAAGTGCGGCGAGCCCCTCCTGCCGGGCGTCTACACTCGAGTTGCCCGATTTGTGCCCTGGATTATAGAACAAATGCGTAAGCACTCCTAGTCGATGTTACTTGAGCGAGTGTGATTTACAGTTTCGATTCGAATGAAGTAAATGAATACCGCTACGGGCACCTCTATCTCGTGTCATTAATAGTTCTTGTCTTGTTTAATTTCGAACCGAACTCGAGCTGCTCTTGCGGTCTCATATATTTTTGGACCAACTAATAACAAGGTTATGTTTGCAATAGTTCACATAATGCTACTTATTGTCGTAGTCGTCACGCGTCCAAACGAACGCTCCTCACTGAGCCATCGATCCGGGCGCCAGTTCCCGTGCTTCGCTTCTTCTTGCCCTTCTCCTTTCTAAACTTCTTACCCTTGACATTTGGACCCCACGATTCACGAGCCTCGGGCGTGTGATATTTCCTCGAGGGATCCACATCTATGCGCTTGAACGTGCCCTTATTTTTGCTATTATTCCTAAACTTTTGAATGCCCTCGGATTGTCGCGAAAACTGTTGGTGGTGGCGCTGATTGTTATTTCTGGATTGTTGCTGATGCTTAACCGATTGAGGTTCCAGGTCCTGTTCATGCTGCTTGGATTGCCCCTCGTCTGGAACAGCGTCAGGGAAATCTGCCTCCACCTCGCCTCTATCCGGTTCTTGAGCCTCCTCAGCGGCCATATCTTGTGCTGGTGGTGGGGACATGCTGTCTACTTATCGTGATTAATTAATCGATGAAATAAGTTCAAAGTTAAATCTTTGTAAATAATTATGTAATCTATTGTATTGATGGCCTCAGGTCGTCAATCGGGTCATTCAACTTATCTCAACAATAACAAGCGACAAGTGTGATTGAGTTGGAGAGATTGGCAGATCGGGTGAGAGGAGCAATGGCATGCGCTGAAAGTGGAAAGCACGTGGGGCGCAGTCAGCAGTTTCCACACAGTAAACACACGCTTTTGCTTGCGTGCATGCCCATGTACCTTGTGCGCGCGTGTCTTGAGGACCGATATAATCAATCATTTCCATCTAGAATCATATAGAACCGATATTAGAAACTCAAGATGGGCATGAAAATCAAACACTCCAAGCAGATCAAAAAGAAGCAGGCCAAGAGGGCCGCGGAGAAGCATCATCGTCAGCCTGATGTCGACTTTGACACCTCAGCCTATGTGATATACAATCGGCTCGACATGGCATACCCATGTCTGAGCTTTGATATTGTCAAAGACGACCAGCCTCAAGAAGTTAGCAAGTTTCCATTGTCTCTACACATGATTGCTGGCGCCCAGACCCCACCGCACGTAGAGAATAACTACATTTACGTGATGAAAGTAGATGGTATCAAGGCGCTCAAGCAAGAGAACGAAGATGAGGAAGATGACGAGGAAGAGAAAGAGGAGGAGGAAGATGAGAGCGAAACTGTTCCAAATCTCACCTCAGTTCGAGTTCAGCACAAGGGCTGCGTAAATCGGCTTCGTGTGAACAAGATGAATGGCCGAGTTTTCACCGCTTCCTGGTCGGATAAGGGCAAGGTCTATATCTATGATCTCTCTACCTCCGTTCGAGCAGTGGCTGATCAACGCTCAATCAACACATACACAGCCCAGAAAGTCGAGCCGAAGCCCATGTTCACCTTCGGCGGTCATCTCACTGAGGGCTACTCTTTGGATTGGTCCAAGATGCGAACAGGATCTCTAGCTACAGGTGATTGCAAGAAAAACATCCACGTGTGGACTATGCGCGCTTCTGATTGGAACGTTGACCAAACACCACTAGTGGGCCATGAGAACTCTGTCGAAGATATCAAGTGGAGCCCTGAGGACGCGGATGTCCTCGCATCTTGTTCGGTCGACAAATCTGTACGTCTCTGGGACTTGAGACTGCAGCCTAGCTCTAGGTGCGTAGTCAAAGTGCTCGACAGCCACAAATCTGATGTGAACGTGATTGATTGGAACACCAAGACCAAAAATCTAATCGTATCAGGTGGTGACGACGGAGTTGTCAAGGTTTGGGATCTGAGATATCTCATGAAAGAAGGTACCACACCATTTCCGGTTGCTCATTTTGATTACCATAAGAAACCGATTACCTCCGTTGAATGGAATCCACATGATGACACCGTCATGGCAGTCTGCTCTGAGGACGATCGCCTCACTCTATGGGATCTGGCGGTTGAGAAGGACGACGAACAGGAGGCTGCCGACATGGAAGTTGATGGCGACAAGGATAAAGACAAATCAGACGAATCATCGTCTTCATCGAGTGAGGATGAGGACGAGGACGAAGAAGATGACATGAACGACGAGGAGGCGAAGATGGAGGAGCAAGCTAAACTCGAGGATGACGAGGGAGTTGAGTATGGCGAGTTAGACTTCAAGAAGATACCCGAACAGATGTTATTCTTGCACCAGGGTCAAGTGGAGATTAAAGAGCTCCATTGGCATCCACAACTCGATGGTCTCTTGCTCAGCACAGCCCTGAACGGGATAAACATATTCAAGACGATTAGCGCGTGACAATAAACTAATTTGGATAGAATCAATGTTGTTGAGACAGTGATGATGCTTTAATGATAGTTTATGTCTGCCCACATTCAGGAAATCTTGAATTTAACTTCGAGGCCATGTCCACAGTGAGGACAGGTGGAATCGAACATGTTGCTAACGATTTTCTTCGTCTCTGTTCGAGGAGTTTCTAAATCTGATGAAGTCGGAATCTCCTTACGAGGGGTCTGGTTTTGTAAAACCGGTGCCTTGTTGTTCTCCGCTCGAGGGGTTTGGACTTTGGGCGCTGGTGCCTTGTTGGGCGCAGGCTCGTCATCGTCCGACGACTCTGACGATGAGCTTTTCGGCGCTTTCGCTACCTTTTTGTTCTCAACTCGTGGAGTATGAACTTTGGATGCTGGCGGCGCCTTGTTGTTCTCTGCTCGGGGTGCTGGAACTTTGGATGCTGGCGGCGCCTTATTGGCCTCTGGCCGAGATGGCTGGACTTTGGCCGCTGGTGTCTTCTTGGGCGCAGGCACGTCATCGTCCGACGACGACTCTGACGACGAGCTTTTTGGTGCTTTCGCTACCTTAGTGTTCTCTGCTCGAGGAGTATGAACTTTGGATGCTGGCGGCGCCTTGTTGTTCTCTGCTCGGGGCGCTGGAACTTTAGATGCTGGCGGCGCTTTATTGGTCTCTGGCCGAGGTGACTGGACTTGGGGCGCAGGTGGCGTCTTCTTGGGCGCAGGCTCGTCATCTTCCGACGAGGAATCCGAAGAGCTAGATGCCTTGCGCTTGGGGAATTTTTTGTCCGGAACTGACTTCAACGGTGTAGCTGTTTTTTGTGGCGAAACCGATTTAGGTGCCGGTTTCTCGACAACTTTGGGTGTCTCTGCCGCCTTAGTCTTTGCGGCAGGAGTGCTTGAGGCAGCCTTTGCCTTCGAATTCTTGACGACAGGTTCGTCATCTGACGACGATTCAGATGATGAATCAGATGAGGAGGCCTGCGGGCGCTTGGTTGTCGCTTTTGGGCTCATTGTAATATTAAGTTAATTCTTTAATTGAAGTCGTAATCGGTGCAACCACGTGGAGTTTGGTTCAGCAAATGTTTCAAGTCCACTGGCAGTGAATTTCACTTCGCTCCGCGCGCAAATTTGTGCCCCAAACTTCGAGACCATGCGCTCGTGCGGAATCTCTCGGCGCGCAAATTCGAATTCATCCCATCAGTCCACTGATTTTCGGATTTCTCATATTATCTTCTCGAATATTTGATATTCATCATCCTAACATGGCGTACAGTCAGGCTCGCCAAGATTCGTCGGGCACATTGAAGACGACAATCAGTCTGGGACGCACTCCCGCTATTGTCCATTCTGGACCGTTTTATCTCATGAAAGAGCCACCAGAACAAAGCGAACTGACAGGAGCTACAAACTTGGTTGCGCATCATCGATTGGGGAACACCTATTTGAAATTATTAGGCAAGAAGAAAAATGAACTAGGGTCGTTCCTACATAGCATGACAGATGTGAATGCGCCTTTTGCAAAGTCGGATCCCGGTAGTACATTGAGGTCCCTTCTCGAGACCAGGATAATTGGGAACAAGGAAATCCTACCGATGAATACAACGCAATCTATTGGCTTTAGGCTGCTGCCCGGACAACTACCAGCCCAGTATAGACTATTCAATCAGATTATCAACAAAAAACATAAGAAACACAAAAAGAAGCAGAGGAATCAAATGCACGACTCTCATCCATTGGGCGATGGCATAGGGGGTCCGTCTGACATTGTTAGTGATCCGTCCATGTCGGAACGCAAGAAAAAAGACAAGAAGAAGGAGAAAAAGAAGGACAAAAAAGACAAGAAGGATAAGAAACGGAAAATTCATGGCCAAACCGCTAGCGGTAACGACGAATAATCAATAAATGTCTCGATACTTTATTCAGTGTCGGCTGCAATTCGACTATAAGCCCATTCTTTATATGGCCCAGCATCGAGTGGTGGTATGCCTAACTCCTCATCGGTCCAAAGGTTGGGATCAGGGAAATGATGGTGCCCATACAATGCCGCTGGGTCGTGGAAGAAACTCCAGAACATATAGGCCCAAAAGAGTCTCCAACCCCATTTAGCTACTAAATTTGATTTATCCGAATATGGGGGGGATGTGATGTTCTCTCTGTAGCTCTGCCGAGAGGGATATTTGTACTCATTGAAATATTTGGCTGGGTATGGGTAGATAGGATCTGTGTAGAGTTTCCTCGACTGGGTAGGCTTAGCAAGGCGCTTGAACGCAAACAAACCCAGCCTCTGATTCATCTTGATTAATTGCATTTCACTAGTATCACTAAATATCGAGGTAATTATAAAATCCCGATGAACTATTACGCCGACCACACAGTGTATCCGTTGAATACTCTGTAAATGGACAGATGAAAATTTTTTGTGAGGTCACACAGAACAACAATGTCGCACGATACTGCAGCCGCACACTGCGCCTACAAGACTGCAGACTGCAGTGTGCGGCTGTATTGTTTACGTTCTTGGAGTCCAATCATTCCGCGACAAGTGAATCTTCATCTCTATAACTCGAGAGGAGAATCGATTAACATTCTTACATTCTATTGAAGACTGAATCATGTTAGGGAAGGTAGCTAGGCAGCTCTATGCAGCTTCGATCAGACCGTCTAAAGACCGGCTACTAAGGTTGGTTAGTACCCGGCTCCATTCAACGAATCAGTCCGAGAATCCGGGCTTGAATATCGAGAATAAAGATCATGTTCTGTGGGTGAAATTTGCAAGACCTGAGAAATACAATGCAATAACTGGTGATATGTACATAGATTTGACTAACACATTCAAGAGAGCCAATGCTGACAAAGAAATCAAAGCAGTCGTATTGACTGGCACTGGAAACTACTATTCGAGTGGGAACGATTTGAGCAACTTCACTGCTGCCATGCAGCATCCAGAGGGATTCAAGAAAGCCCTCAAAGCCTTTGGTGTTATTTTGTACGACTTTGTGGACAGTCTAATCAATTTGGAAAAGTTTTTGATCGCTGCTGTCAATGGTCCAGCTGTTGGTATCCCAGTGACTACACTTCCCTTATGTGACTACGTTGTAGCTAGCGACAAAGCTACGTTCCAAACACCATTCACAGCCTTGGGTCAATGCCCAGAGGCATGCTCATCATACACAATGCCAACAATCCTGGGTAGGACACGAGCAAATGAGCTCCTCATGCTCAATATGACTTGGGATGCCAAGAGAGCCAAAGACTATGGTCTAGTCTCTGAAGTTATCGAGGACGACAAGTTCCATATGTATCTTGCCCACCTCACGAAACAGATAACTAAGTCTTGCTACCCAAACTCTATGCTCGTCAGCAAGTCATTGGTTCAGAGTGCAGACGTCAAAAAGAAACTCATAGATACTAACAGGCGAGAATGTGATGAAATAGTCAAGTTGTGGTCTGGTGAGGAATGCACTGATGCCGTGCGGAAGTTCTTCAACCGATCTAAAGAGTGAAACAATCTTGGTATTTTTGATCTGATCTAGATCAATGGAAAAGTAAATTTTTACTCGAAGTGTCTTTCCATTAGACTGTGGGCGGTTCTCAACCCTCAATAGCCTGCATGAGTGCTGGCATAGTACCACGGATAGGCTGTCCAATCTGTCTCAGATCCAGACGGAAGTTTCTCACCTTTTCAGGTTCATTCGTGCACAAGTTCTTGAACTCAGTCTTCGAGAGTCCAATAGTTCCAAGTATTACTTTCTCAGGGAATATTAGCTCACAGTAGTCTGATATGAGAGGAAGCGCTTCGGTTAAAAATGATATGGCTATTTTAGATAGTATCGCGTGATTAGAGTTGTTGTCCATGTTTAGAGCAACAGATAGAGCTTTCATGACTCGCGTTAGGGAACCGTTCAATGCCGTATAAACGTCTAAACAAAGGCCCATGGGCGATATCATAGTCTTGGTAGCGTGCACCCATCTCAATGAGTCAACGATATAGAGACAATATATCTTGAAGACTGGATAGTGTTCAAGGGACTTAGGGACAACCTCTACTGGCCGTATGTTTGATATCCGAAGTATCTCGTCCTCTACTGGCAATAACAGCGATTCAATAGACTTTGATATGAGTTGGGTAAAGCTAGTCTCGAAGCGTTCTGTTGCCTGCTGCATGCTGAACTTCACCTCAGCAATCACGGCATTGTTGAAGATCGGTCGTAATTGAGAGCTAAAGTCGAAACCTATGGACGCTAACCAGTCTGTCAGCTCGAAACATTTCTGCATCGTATCACTTAGCATGGATGGCGTCAGCGATCTAGACTGCTCGAGAGTCTTCAGGTGTAGCTCTAGCGATAGAATGAAAGTTGATGTTTTCAACAGAAGCCAACTATTGATGATCGCACCATCCTCCTTTCCGGTATCGTCGCTAATTGAAAGCTGCATTAGCTTGCTGTTGGCCAGAGAACTTGAATCTCCAAATATGTGCTTGTATTCTTCAAAAATTTTGGGTAGACCTCTACAAAAATAGGATGTCAGTTCGTCAAATGACTCAGACTTCTTCTCGCATTCACTGTTGAACCAAAAATCACGAGCTTGTAGAAAGCGTAAACGCAAGTCTCTATTCGATAAGCTACCGCATCTGATGAGTTGATTGACCAACGTCTTGAGCTCAACCTGTGACGATTCCTCCAGCTGATCGAGGCGATTGCACAGATTGACGATAAGGATCTTATGATATTGTTGTGATAACTTGTAGATAGAATCAATAATAGGAACCTCTTTTGAGTAGCGTTGGTTCAAACCATGGGCCGCCTCTAATAGGAACAGCGCGTCTTCAAAATGATTCATATCATCCACATATTGGCATAGTTTGAGTGGTATGCCAATAATTGGCTCGACCTCAGGAATAGATTTGCGAAGCTCTTGATATGCCTGACCTCTCGACCAGTCATGCTGCAAGTTTGTTGCAATTTGCTTGGCATCGTCAATAAGCGCATCTAGGTGTTTCTTCGATATGTCGGATCCTGATAATTCTAAAGCGACGAGCTGTGATAGGGGTGTTGTTCAAAGAGTTGGTAAGTGATACTCGCAACTCCGAATACAGAGGTCAGCTTGAACATGAGGCAGCTGGACTCACCTGATCGTTGATACGGTCACATTGCTGCGATGCTTGCAGAATCATATCAAATCTATCAGAGATGTCGGTGGGACTACTGTGTGCCATCTTATTGGACTTGGATTGCACTTGAGGATGGCCTCTAAAGCTGTGACTGACTATTATGCTGGCTGTATAAAACAGTCATCTTGATGTTGCTCAGGCGTTACGGTTTGACTGTCGACTCTTGGATGTCAACTTTAGCTTGCATTTTTGCCCTTCACCCCTGCGCGTTCCTCTCGATAAAGCACTGCCGCTCGCACGCGCACCGCATTGGATTCACCGTAACACGCTCTCTAACCCTCAGCGAGGGGCACCAACGACGCAATCGGAGACCCTCGCGCGACTGAAGGATTGTAACTCCTTATCGTTTCCAGCATTGTTGCTTCGTCAAGATAGAATCTCAAATCGTTATAGGAACATATTAGCCACTACTATCTGATACACATAACCACATATAAATATATATATATGATCCATTGCCAGCAAACCTGGTATCGGCCCGCCGAGCTCATCTTGGGTGATCTCAACAACGCTAGTCAATGATTGACGCCAGCTAGTTATTGCCGCGCGGGGTCAATATCACTATCATAATCAAATTAGGACTCTACCCGATAAATTAGGCAAAATCCAATTCACATGGGCCTGTTTCTAGGCATACGGCATAGCGAGCAGCTAGAAGAGTCACTCAAAGATGTACCTGTTAGACAAACGGCCGAGCTATCCGTCGTCGGTGATAAAGATGGCGGCGCGACAGAGGCTGCGCAAAGCGTGAAGACCTCAGGAAGCAAGGACAAATATTATTTGTTTTTTGATGGCGAGCCCATAGTCGGTAAAGTCAATCTCCAGCTTAAGCCAGATGTCAAGTTTGAGCCAAACCAAACGATCAGGTTGGAGTTTACAGGCGAGATTGAGCTAGACTCGAGCTCGTTTCATCATCGCGAGCTTACAAAATTGGCCAAAGAGTATACAAAAACTGTCCATACAATCGCTAAAGTCAAGACTGCCGAGCAGAGAAGTGCCGGCACAGAGATATTGGAAAGTTTGTATCGCTTTACCCTGGGCTCTATCGCTGGTGCTGCGGGTGCCACTGTAGTATATCCCATAGATCTCGTTAAGACACGGATGCAAAATCAACGTGCTGGCTCGTACGTTGGCGAACTCATGTACAGGAACAGTATTGACTGTGTCAAGAAGGTTGTCCGCTATGAGGGCGCTCAGGGTCTGTACCGAGGTCTCTTGCCCCAGCTAGTTGGAGTCTGTCCAGAGAAAGCGATCAAGCTCACTATGAACGACCTGGTTAGGAATAAATTTATGGATTCTAATGGCAACAACAAGATACTGCCATGGCAGGAGGTTATGGCCGGTGGCTGTGCGGGCGCATCGCAAGTGATGTTCACAAATCCTCTGGAGATTGTTAAAATTAGACTTCAAGTTGCCGGTGAGATTGCCACCGGCCCCAAGACAAGAGCACTAGATGTCATGAAGGATCTTGGCTTGCGTGGTCTATATAAAGGCTCGAAGGCGTGCTTCCTGCGCGATATCCCCTTCTCGGCCATCTACTTCCCCGCCTATGCCCACTTCAAGACTACCTTCGCCGACGAGAACGGCCGTAATGGTCCGGGTTCGCTCCTATGTGCTGCCATGATTGCAGGCGTCCCAGCGGCATATCTAGTCACTCCTGCGGACGTTATCAAGACTCGGCTACAGGTAGCAGCGCGCGCTGGCCAATCAACGTATAGTGGCGTTTTAGATGCCTGCCGTAAAATCCAAGCTGAGGAAGGCTTCAAGGCGTTCTGGAAGGGTGGTCCAGCTAGAATTCTGAGAAGTGCGCCTCAGTTCGGATTCACTCTGTTGACTTATGAAGTTTTGCAGCGGGTCTTCTATGTGGACTTTGGAGGCAGACAGCCTGCTGGCTCTGAGCCTACAGTGCCTCAACCTTCTATACAATTGGTATCCTCTCCCCCAACCGGTCAACAATAGACTATTAGATGTGAAAAAACTCTGACCCCTTGTTATGAAAGTTGCTGCTGTTAATCTATTAGTGAAATGTTTCATCTCCTCAAGTGCCCCTTGTTTTATAAACTCGCTCAAGACAATATAGTCCATCCAGTGTGGACATATAAAATCAAAACTAGACATGCCCAGATCTAATATCATCCGACATCCGGGCGGCAGCTGACAACAAGTGCCGATAAGAAACTCTTGCTCTAAAGTGCCTTATAGCGTACAAAACAGACAGTTTCGATAACTTTAATAAAGATCATGTTCGCATGAACGCGGATTCAGTGGTCCTATCAGTATTCTGGCATGGGTTAGGGCATGTAGCATTATGATTTGGTCATGAGCCCGAAACCAACTCAGATCTTGGGCTTGGACTGTTTCTTCTTTGCCTGCATAGCTCTTCGACGCTCGGCAAGAGCCTTCTCTCGCTTCCTGATAGCGTCGGTTGCTTTGATCTTGTTGTATCTTCGTTTAACGTTCTTCTTGAATTCAGCATCTGTGATGAGCTCATCTACGAGGGTCTCTTTACATTCCTTGCGAGTTGCTCTGCCTGTGTAATAATCTATTGGGTGCGCAATAACAGTACCAATTTGGAAGTTGCCTATATTATCTGTTGCCTTCTTCTTGTAGAACTTAGTTGGATTGAGGGTATCTCTTAATCTGATTGCATCGAGTGCTAACTTGTCTTCGGCAGTCAACTCCCTCGTGCCCGTGTCACGCTTTCGCCTCCTCTCGGATCGCGTCAACATGTCTGGCTTCACAGAGTCAAGCCTCGAGGCCTGTTCGAAACCATCACGTATTATTCGCTTGGGTTTAACATCAACTTCCTCGGTAAGTTCGTCAATTATTTTATCTAGAGCCTCCATAATTTGATAATGTGAAAAAGTGAAGTGTGTAAACACAATCGTTAGAAATGTCTTGTTGTTCCAACAACGTGGTTTATTTGGACGTGCGCGGCGCAGCGTGTCCCGTTCGCGCAACACGCGCTTCTAGTAATGATTAGCCCATTCGTTCTCACTCAAATAGGCGTCAATCACCTCCTTCATCGCCAGATTTGATATAAGTTGGCTCGTATTCAACGGTTGTCGAGTGACTGGGTCGAAATGGCCAACCCTTCGGAGATGATCTTCAATATCTTGGCGATCGTAAGTTATTCCGGATGGAGTTATGACAGGATCATTCATGATTTCAAAACTGATCTTGCCACATAAGTGATCGGGCACTTCGCGTTTCTTGCGACGTAAATTGAGATTTTCAAACACTGCATCTAGTTTGTTGAGGTAACTATCACATTTTGAGATAAGGTCAATCCTCTGTGTCTCGAGGTTCGCCTCTTCATTCGAAGCGCAGGGTGCAGCGGCTCTGGCGCTCTCGTTGGGCACCTCTTTGTCAAGGGCACAACTCGGTTCGACTTGTCGCGAGCTGGAGCCCTCACCATGTATTGTTTTCAAGCGCTCTGTCAGTTGCTGAAGCTTGGCTTCTTTATCCCGCTCAATCAATCCTACCAGATACTCGTGTAACTCGCTTTCGAGCTTTGCATTGTCATCCTCTATCTTGCTCCAGCGGCGCCTCTTAGTTAACCTGATCAGGTACGTTATATCATCTCCGAAATTCAATTGTTTCTCTTTGGCCAACTCGTGCGCCCTTTGAAGGTGCTTGAGAGCTTCATCGAGACTATCCGTCTCGGCCAGCGCTTGTCCTAAGAAGAGGTGAGCCTTGATAAGATTGGGGTCTAGATCTAGTGCTCGGCGGCAGTCCTGAATGGCCTGCTGGTATTGTGCTAGTTTCAGGTGACATAAAGCTTTGTTTGAATGGAATATGGCCACTTCGGGGTTGAGTTCTATGGCTTTGGTGTAACAATTGATTGCCTCCTCATATCGATGGACAGTGCAGAGCTTATTCCCAGCGTTCTTATAATCCATGGCCGCCACTATTTTGTTGCTATCATTGCGTTTATGTGACGAACCTCTAAAACAAAAATATTGGAACAGTTTGGCTGTTTTGTAAATGGCTATGCGGTCGAATAATGTCCTGATTGATATGAACGAGTCCGCTATAGTATGAGTTTGTCCAATGCGAGTTCTTTCTATGCCATTTGTTTTTGTTGTGAGGTAAAACTATCCGTCACGGCTGCAACTGCTGACTCTATCGTGCATTCTCTTTTGCTCGCGCTAATGAAGTCTCGCTCGCGCGACTTTTGCAGCCCTGTGATGTAAATATTGTTGCCCGGAGGAGTATTGCTTGCCCCAAAATGAAGAACCTTATCACGGGTTCCATATCTTACTAATTGATTGAACTTGCCGCCCGAGCCACACAAGCAACACCATCACGCCTGTAACCACCGCCGCAGCAACCACCTCTACTGATTGGAGGCGCGAGCGTGGTCAAATTTTTCAGTAGTTATTGAGATATGCCCACCAAGAGGAAGAAGTACGATGCCAGATTCTCACCATCTAGGATCAAGAGGATTATGCAATCAGACGAGGATGTCGGCAAGATAGGATCGTCTGTGCCATTTATCATGTCCAAGGCGTTGGAAATGTTTCTTGAAAGTCTCTTGAGGGAGGCGAGCGAGATAACCAAGTCAAGGAATGCTAGAACTTTAACAACGTCACACCTGAAGATGGCCATCACTCAGAACGAGCGATTTCAATTGTTACGTGATCTTATTTCAACAATCAATGATACTCATCAGCAAGAACAGGAACAATCCTCGGATGAGGCGGTTTAATGCCGTCGCCGCGGCCACCGTATGCTCACATGCATGTGTATGTTATGGTAACTAAAAAGGAGGAAACAACTAAGGATAAACGAAGACAGTTGCGTTTAATTTGTTGAGATTTGTTAGTGCTTGAGATGATGTGATCTCAACATGATGTGTCATTTACAAGCGATATATATATTTGTATATATTTATGTATCGAGTTGCGTCCTCGTGGTCGCGTTATGAAGCTCATGTTCATCACAAGAGCCGAGCGGCTAAAATTCCTTCTCCGCTCCGTATACCGCTTATGTGGTGCTCATGCGGGCCACTCGGCGTATAGAGGTGGCTCACTCACTCTAGGCGTCCAATTTTTTTTTCTGTACAAAGTGTATGTTAATCACGTTCGATGTATTTACATTTTAAAATCACTATGAAAGTTCTCCAATTTGCTGGCATGTCATTCCTCGTCCAGTTGCAAGCCCACTAGCGAGATCTCTGGAAACTCTCGTTTGTGACAATTGAGGCAGTAGCACTTTTTGTCCGCTTCGGCGATCAAAAAGTCGGCCGGCTTGAGTGTCTTGAGGCAGAATGAGCAGGCAAAGTGCCAACAGTGGAACTTCATGTTCTCGGCCAACATGCAACGGCGCTCTTCGATTTGCTTGTGGCACAGCTCGCACGGTGGTCCAATCCATTCCTCTTCGCGCGCCTTGCGTCGTTTCATGGAACCGAATGGGGGCCCGTACTGGGCGGGTCCCATGTGCATCCACATGAGATTTGGATCCTCCATGAGTTTCTCCTCCTCGCCATCGGGTTCTATAAGACGATTATTGAGTGCGGCAACATGAACGACACAATTCAATTAGCGTTCTTCAATTCAAATTCAAATTCAACAAAAAATAAATTGGAAAATTATTAATCATCTTAAATCTATTACTTTCTACTTACCCTTGAGCGGCTTCCTCATTTCCACATAAATCGGTTTCACTGGCTCGGCTTTCACTACAACCGGCGGTGGCGTGGGCGGCCTGATTGGCTCCAATAGGATTGTACCTGGGTGAGCGGTGTCATCATCGCGATCGTCATCGTCATCAACATCATTGGGAGAAGGTTTAGTAAGACCGTCGTGAGGTTGTTTCGAAGCGTCTTTGGCATCTAAATTATCGGGCTCGTTCGCGGCTACCTTGGGCCGGTACTTGTCCCTAAGCGCATCTAAATCTACTGGCGGCTCATCATCCTCTACAGGCGAACGTCTATTTCTACTACTCGGCACTACTGGCGTCCGCCTTTCTACTCCGTCCGCTGGCTCTACATCTGGCGCTGCTCTAAATCTACGCGGTTCTACTCGCACTACTGCGGCTGGCTCATTATTGTCATCATCTGAATCAGTGTCGCTGCCCGACTCTGACTCGTCGTCTGTCTCATTACCCTGTGGCTCAACTCTACGAACTGGCTCAATCACTGCCCTGGCTCTCCTGGGTGGCTTACATTTTAATCGCTCGGCCATGTACCTCTCCGGCTTTGGCTCGGGCTTGGGCGGCGCAACGCGAACCCACTGGCCGTTGCAAAGTTTCCATTGCTTCTGGTCGTCGAAGCGGCTGCCCCAGGTTCCGTACTCGTTGTCGCCCGGCAAGGGCTAGGTGTCAGTGTTTAGCGTGTAGTTTGTAAATTGTTGTTGTGTTGTTGTTGTTGTTGTTGTTGTTGTTATTGTTGTTATGTGCATTAGATGATTTGATTGTTAGATGTCGAGTTGGAGTCGAGTATAATTGATGAAAAATTAATTATGGACGGATGAACATTAAAAATCATCATCTACACTAAACTTACCTTTCCCTGGTGCGCGTCCCTGTACGGATAATACTCCTGCTCGTGGTGGTCAATCTCGTCGCACGAGCCAAACACCACTGTCCTCTTCTGGCCACTCGATTCGCCCTCGACGGGCCGTCTGCTGCCCGACGGCGACAACGAGCGCGCCCGTTGCCGGTCAAAGTACTCGCCCGCGTCCGAGCGCATAGTGTTGTTGTAAATGTCCTCTAGCTCGCGCGCGCCGCCGCGCAACACAGAAGTCTCAATGGTCTCCACTTCTTGCTCGTCGACGGCCGTTTGTGTGCCGGGCGCGAACACGCGCGAATCCAACCCGAGCGCATCCATCTCGTGCTCGTTCAATACGCGCGTCGACTTCTCGTAGTGGACGGTCCGTTCGCCGGGCTTGGCGCGCGGCGCCACCTCAAAAAAGACGTCGCCCTCCAGCTGCTCCTGGTTGACTTGATAGATTGGAAACGGGCTCGCGCCTTGCGGGTGACGTTTCATTTGGCCCAACGAGCTCGCTTTGTTGCTGGCGGCAAACTCGCCGATGGGCGCCACGGCATCGTCCAAAGGCGACAGGTCGGCGCCGCCGAGTGAGGGGCTCGTGGGCGACACCTCGAGCCGCTGTCGCGGCCGCTCGTCAGCGTGTCGTACCATTCGACTTGTTTGCGCGACTTGCGTTGCTGTCCCTGGTGGCCACCGTAGTGCAGCGCACCGTGTGTCTTGGGCAACAGGTTCTGACCGGACAGGTGATCGTCGGCGCTGCCATCTAAGTAGCCGTGCTCGTTAACGCCCGTGTCGCGATCAATCGACCACTCAATCGATTGGGCTCGATTCAATATGTCCGGGTCGATCGATTCCCTGATCACGGGAGGCAACAAGTTTTGATCAATTTTTGCGGGCATCTTGAGGAGGGGGGGGGCGCCTTCTCGCCTTTGTGCGTGTCACTTGCAAAACCTCCTTCTTTTTCTACTTGCTTAATCAATATTCTTGTACTTCGTCTCTTAATCTTTGGTTGAAATTTGAAATCAGTTATGTGGTTGAGTTTCTTTAATAATATCAAAGATGTCAAGATCTTGTAATAATTCTCAATCGATCTGCTCGCGAACAATATCAATTGGTATTGTGTCGTGATTTGCGCCTAAATTATTCGCGCGATGCACGAGAACACTAAATCTATCGGGCGAGGCACCACACACTCGCGCATACACACACACACACACACACGAGAGAATCTGCCGACCCTGAGCACACTAATGAACTCTCGCTACTCTAGAAATTGCAACCGCTGTTAGTGCTCCCAATTGACTGATTTCGTGGCAATCTAAATCTAACAACAACAACAACAGCAACATGAGCACGAGACATTGAACACGCAAATCGCAGCACCAAGAGCACACGAGAGGTAGGGAGCCTTGAAAAATGGCGCAATGCTGCACGATGTCGCACGAGATTGTTTGTCTGCAGGAACAACTCAGTGCGATGATGCACAGAAGGGTTGCGCCGGCTGCTGGTTGTAACGTTTGCGGCGACAGGAACAACTTTGGTGTGGTGCAACGCGCCGCAGTAATCAAAGTCTCGAGTTCACCATGTTGAAGGAAGGAAGGAAGACGACGTTGCTCTAGCAGTTCGTCTTCTCTCGTGCCGACAAAGCCTTCTGTTAGAAGTTTAGCCGTGATGAGAGCGGGGGGGGGAGGGGGTGAAGTCTCGAGGGGCGGGAAGAGTAAACTTGAAAATAGCAATTCGACGAAGGCGATCTAAATTTGCGTGGGCGATGCCTTAAGAAGGTCAAGGTTTGAATGGTGGAAGCTGCGAGCGCGCTCAACTCTTTTCAATCTCAAGCGCGCACGAGAGCGCGCGCGCGACAAGTTCCATCGTGCGGCGAACGCGAATCGAGCTTGTGCGCATGTGCAAGCGCACAAGCTGTTGCTCGAGCGCACGAATCAGAAAGAAAGTCTTTGAATGCGCTCGTCTGTCAGGCGCTAGTAACTCGTCTAGCGAGTCTATCACAATATTGCGCGCGCGCACATACACACACACAATGGCAGGCACAGTCACATCGTAGGCGACGACAACGATTTGTATGGGGCAAACAATTTGCATGCACTCTCTCGTGCGCGCTAATGCACTAGCTCAGTCAGGGCGTCGAGCATCAGTTGATGCTGCGCCCAGCTTCGCTCGTGCACGCTCGCACAAGCCACCCCTCGCGTCTTCCCATAGGCTAGATCCATATAAGGAGGCCCCTTGGCGCGCGTCGCGGTGGCAGCACCGCCTCGCTAGAATCGAGCAGACTCGCTGCAGGCTGCCTCGAAGCGCGTTACACGCGCCAGCCATGAACTTGATTGTTGTGGGAACGCTCGAGCTGGGCGTCAGGCCCGCAGTTTTCTTCCACAGCCGCCGTGGAATATTCGCGTACCTGCCTGCCTACCAATCGTTAACCGTTAAACGCGGCCGTTCTAGCCACTAAACGTAACTGATTTCACGTCACGAGCTACGCACTCTGCCAATCGTGAGCTAGCATTGGCTAACTCAAGATTGGCACAGTATTTTCCGCACATGATCGCACAAGCGAGAGTTCTCTTCCAGTCGTGAGATGAGAAAACTGTTGCCAAGAAGTAGAGTGGGCGTTTCATCTTGCGGCTGCTCGAATGCCAATTGTGACCCGAATGCGAGCTAGTGTGATGCAGCCGCAAACAACGTTTCAAGGAAGCGCGCGGTGATTTAGAACTCTCTCTCTCTCTCTCTCTCTCTCTCTCTCTCTCTCTCTCTCTCCCTCTCTCTCTCTCTCTCTCTCTCTCTCTCTCTCTCCCTCTAACTCGACTGTTAACCCTGACCTCGGCCCCAATCTAGGCCAACGATTGTCACTCAAGTGAGATCGAGGCAAAGGGTTGATGGATTATGTAAACAGATCCCGCTCTTTGTGTATTAGTCAATGTCTCGCACATGTTGAAATGAAACGCTGGATCGATTTGACAAACATTTTGTTTTTCTAGTTTCAAACAATTGGCGCCGAAAATTTAATTTTTTTTTTGCCTAGTTACATGATTGCGACCAACTGGTGTAAGAGTGGCCCCTTGATGTCGAGGTGAGTGTGTTGTGTTGTGCTTATTTATTTGATAAAAGTTCTATTCCAAATGTTTGACGTTGAGTTACCGCTGGAGAGTGCCTAAAAGGGTGAATTCATGCCGAGTTTTGTGTTGAAATCAAAACGAGCTCGCCGTTGTTGCCGAATGGTGGCCTTAATCTCGGCCCGTTTTACGAGCAAATTAATGCCAATAACAAGGATGGGCCACATGAATGATATTAGCCAGATGTGCAATGGCAACGAAGCGAGAAACTCGTACGGAATGTTTGATGAGTTTAGGTTGGCGCGCAATACAAGTTGATTGTAGAAAACTTGACCAATGACTAGTGTGAGCGAGATGAACACCCAAAAGCGGTTTCTGGTTGGACTGCGTTGCCACATTAGATGAGATCTATGAACAAAACCCGATGAGATGACGACTGTTTGTGTGTGTGTGTGTGTGTGGGGGGGGGGGGGGGTTAAATTGGTCACGGTAAATTAGCGTGCAAATAACGCGTGTGTGTTAGTTGGCAAATTTATGTGACATATTTCTAGACTTTGTAATTCTTAAGTTGGCCAGGTGACAGGTGAACGTGATGTCATTAACAGACATAAGACTCGTAAAACACACACGCACACAAACACTTGAGAGCTACCAGATCACAACCACCCTCGACTTACCGAAATACAGCACCATCAGGAAGGCCGCGCTCACCTGGGCCGTCAACAGGTGGCTCGACCACAACAAATCTTCGTCCGAGCTGCCCGTGCCGCCGTCTGACGAGTTGGTGGCACCACTTGACGACGACGAGCTGTTGTTGTTGTTGTTGTTGTTGTTGTGTCTGACATAGGTGAACATCCAGCAGGGCCCGAGACTAGACGAGCCGAAACCTGTCAATTTGCACGAGTGCGCAATGATCAGGCCAAAGTTGAGCACAACCACTATGATCGAGGGTATGAACTTGATTAGGTAGCAGATGACAAAAAAGGTTATGTTCTCTGGTTTAAGTTGTAGATTCTTGCCGACGGCTATTTTCATGACGCCCGAGTCCATTGTCGTGGCCATAAGCGAGAAACTCATGAGAGGCACGACGACAACTGTCAGCCAAATTGTCAGACCCGACGAGAGCATGGGCGGCAGGAACAATATGGACGCAAGGAATTGGGCCGAGCTTATGCTCAAAGCAAAGCAGATCATGCAAACAAACGTGTTTTTCATCTTGAACGTAAAGTGGCGCGCCTCCATAATTAGACTGTACAGATGCACTTGCTCCTTGCGATTGTAATTGTACGAACAGGGCAGGCTGGCCAGTTTGCTTGCCAACGAGCTCGGCTCGGGTAGCTCGTGCACAAGACTGCGCGCTAGCTCGTGCTCGTGCTCGTGCTCGTCATCTAGATTGTCGTCGGATGAGTCACCACCACCGCTGGCATTAATCAAATTGTCTGGAGTATTTTTTGCGCCAGATGCCAATTTGACTCGATGACGCCGTCGGCGCCGACGTTCATTCGTAAGCGAGTAAACTTGGCCGGACGAGCTTGAGCACGGGCTTGAGCTGCGTTTGGACGATGACGTTGAGGTTTCCGACTCGGATTCTGAGAGCGACTGCGACAGGTTGGTGCGCGCAGAGTCCGAGTCCGAGTCCGAGTTTGACGTTGATGATGAGGATGAAGAGGATGACGACGAAGAGGATGAGGAGGATGAGGGACAGTTGACAACCTCAGTGGCCTTCACGGGGGCGCGCTTGACTTGGTTTCTAAACTGGTCGCCTTGCTCATTGAAGATCGTGGGCCCGATGCCCAGGCGGTCGCGCGGATTGTTCACGCGCGTTTGACTCGGCCCACGGCCGCCGCCGCCGCCGGCCAATGGCTGGTCCTTGACGACGTCGGTCGTTTTCAATGCCGCTGATCTGTGGATCGAGCTGCGCCTGCGTGTTTGGCGCTCGGCGGCGCTTGTTGGCGCCGCTGCAGCCGCGACGCCCCGCTTGGACTGCTTTGTCCTGCTCGACTCGATACACGTCTCGGGCATCAGCGGCTCGACGGCGATGCTCGCGTTGGCCTGGAGGAACACCGGCGTGTTGTGACGCGACGACGCGCTACCAATAACGCAAACTATCTCGCCGTAATCTTGCATAATCTCAATCATCTCCTTTGTCAAGCTGGGCGTGCAATCGGTGAATAGGGACACTTGTAGGGGGATGTTGTCGACTGTGTCTAGGTGGGGCCGGATGTTCTCGATGCCCTTGGGCAGTTTCGCTCGATTGGACATGTCAAAAGCGAGCGTATCAAAGCCCTCCTCTTCGTCTTTAATCGAACCGTCCGTTGCCTCGCCGAGCACTTCGAGTTCCTCCTCGCCATCACCCGCGTTCCTTTGCTGAGCTGCCAGATCATCACCCGACGAGTTGTTGCCGGCCTCTGTCTGGTGCGGCTCGTCGTTTTTGCCATTCTTGTGCTTGTTATTGCCAACGCTCAATGAGACTTTTGTTATAATCTGCATAACTAGAGAGGGCAGACTCTTCCATGAGTAGAGAGAGCCGCTCTCGGACGAGTTGAGCGAGTGCCCGTCCCAAGCTAGATCGTGATTATTAATGGTCGTGGTGGCGGTCTCAGGTGAGCCGGGTTTTGTATCATGGGCAGCGAGCGGGGTTCCAATCAGGATACTTGTTAAGCGTGCCGACGGCCAAAATGGCCTTGTTTGCGAGTTTTCCTGTGTTGTTGTTGCCAGCGATGGAGGCTGAGAATTAACCGGATTGGCTCCGTTCTTGTCCGCCTCGTCTAGATCTTGATCGCTCTGAAGTGACACATGACAGTTCCAGCCCGACTCGAGGCCCATCTTCTCGGAGAACACCCGACTCCTCAACTCGTTCTCCTTGCTGAAGTGCACAAATCTAATGCACGCATGCTCGAGCTGCTCAACGAGCGCCACAAAATCAGGACACGCCTGATACTGCATGGCCACCATTCCAACAAACACCTGATCAGTTAACTCGTCCAGGGCGTCATCGAGTCGCTTTCGCTTGCTAGACTTCCCCTTCTTGTTCACCTTCTCGCTCTTTACCGAGCGACGACAAACATCTGACTGCTCGTCGGCGGAAGAAATGATGTTTTCAGCCGACAGGTGACGTCGGGGCACCGATTGGTAGGTATGGCGCAGCGCAGGCTGCCTGAGGTCATGATCAAGATCTGGTGACGAGGACATGAAACTTTCGCCACCGTCGTGATCCGCAACTTTGCGAGCTGCAAGAGGAACAACCTGTGCCCTCGAGAACTCTTCGTACTGCTCGTTGGCCATCTTGCGCAACTGGGGCGACGCAAATGTTGAACCACTCGGGGGCAACTCAATGTATTGGCCGCGCAAATCGTGGTTCTTGAGCAGGGGCGCGTACGAGAAGGCCGCACAGTGCGAGGTCAAACTCGTCCGATGGTAAAAGTCCATAATCTTCTCACGAGTCGAGCTGTCCAGGGGCGCGAGCTGTTTGCCGTTCCAAAATTCAGTGCACGAATCCAGGATAACGTCGGCAGTGCCTTGCGAGAACGCCTGATAGCCGCCTGTAGTTGTGTCGCGATGAATGTTGCAAATCATATTGGGAAAGGGCAGCTTGAGACGGGTCGAGTTCTCGAGCGTTGACGCCAGCTTGCCCTTTTTGACTGTGCTCGGATCCATGAGCTTGTAGGCGCCCACCTGATTGACAAATTTGTAGCCTCGGGCCGCGTCTCTGGCGAAGCCCACCAGATGCGCCAGAGTGCACAAGCAGCGTCGTTTGACCACGGGCGTGAGATTGCAGCGCAGAATAGACTCGTACGAGATGTGCTTATAGAAACGGAAGTAGTCGCCGAAGGAGCGCTCGCAACAGTTGTTCATCAAGATAGCCAAACCGAGCGGCTTTAGATTGGCCAAATACTTGGTCCAATTTGGGTCGTCAAATTGCAACCGAGACGCCTGCTGAAGCAATACCATGGGCTCGCTAAAACCTCTGTACGAGTGAAAGGTTTGCGACACGTCCAGCACCTCGGGTCGATGATTCTGACAATGTGCGCCATCGAACGGGTGACGTTTAGACGATCCATTAGCTTGCTCGTTTGTTAACGACACCTGATCATAATCCTGGTGAATTATTTCGGGTGAACTACGCGCGCTCGTTGCAGCGCCCAGGCCTAGGAACGGCTGACCACTTGACGAGATATCGTCCGCGTGGCTGGCAGACGAGACGCCCAAGTGGTTGTCATCGAACGCTTCCTCCTGACGACTCGCGTCCCGAACGGTTGCTAGGTGGTCGTGCCCGCTCGTGCTCATCTCGTCCGACTGGCTCGCTTGTTGCAAGTTGTTTAGTATCATGTGCTGTCGAGTTAAGTCTTGATGGTGCTCACTAGTCGATTGGCTCTGACTCTTGGTGACCACAAACACCTTTTCAGGTGTCGGATTTGACCAGGACAAAATTCCAACCTTATCGATGCAACACAACGAGGTCAGACAGCCGAGAACTTGAAGTAGGCTCGATGAGCGCCAAATGTGACCATCTCGCGCAAGAATCAAATCCATAAACACACGAAACATCTTGCTAAATTTGACGCTGTTCTGCAAATCGTGAAGCTCGTCCTCGTGCCGATTCTGGTCGGAACTGCCGGCGGCATTGGGAGTGGCCAGAAGGTTGCCCTCATAGTTTGAGGCGCCACCGGGAGATCTGTATTGCGAGTAGGATCTCTTACCCGGACTCAATTGGTTCTGCTCGTCGAGAAACCAATCGGCGGCTCGCTTGCCCGAGTCAGCAGTTTTGCGTCGTTGCGATTCCGCGCAACACACCAAACGCGCGCTTCCATACGCGTTCACTGCCATCCAAAGACAAGGGAACATCCAGGGCAAGAAGGGCATGATAGTGAGCGAGGGTCGCAGCAGCAAATAGGCAATTGATATTGTCTTGATCTCTTGGTCGCTGTCGGTCAAGTCTAGATAGCCATAATGTATTGCAGTCACAATGGTTGAGAGCACAAACACTAGCGGTATCACATATGTCTCAAAGTACTTGCGCGAAACAATAAAGCACTCCTTCTCGATTGAGTTGACAGGCCTCTTGCGACTACGCTGAAGCGAAATTTGAAGCGACTTGATATAGGGCGTCGAGAGCATTAGAAAGTCAGTGCCTCGTCTGGGACGCTTCAATTTTACATGAGTTTGAATGCTCCGGGTTTGGTCCGCTATGTCACGAGCTGCCATTGATGTTTTTGGGTGGAAAATCTCGTCCTCGCGAAGCGTAATTTTATCTCGCCCATCGAGATTGGACGTTAAACTCACGCAATTGCCAGGGGCCTTATCGCCCGGGTAGAGGCGAACTATGTCACCACTAACTAGCAAAAAGTCGGGCAAATTTAGGCACGACTCGTCGCGGTATGTCAAGGTTTGATGGACGCAGGGCGACTTGGGCACGAACAGGCTTCTCGCATTCGCTGATTTCCAATTGTAATGACGCCACCTCTTCAGCAGGTGCCTATCCTGAGAGCATCGCTTAACGAGATCACGTATTTGCTCTGCCCTCAGTAGGAGTTCTTTAGATCTCACTTTGGTATCCCAGAGGTTGACCGCAAAATTTAAAATCAATAGTGCGGTCAGTATAAATCCCTGAAAACCAACCCAATTAGTGGCTAGATTTTCAACTCTCAGAACAAATGATACAATAAAGTGGGCTATGGCCTGAGTTGTCATGAACAGTGCGCCGGGCCATCGCATCTTCGACAATTCGGATCGAAACGAGATGGACTCCATGAGCCAGGACATGAATGGACGTTTTGCAAACTCTTGCTGCATCCTCGATATCTCCCGATCAATTTCATCATGTAACTTGATCAGCGCGGCTTGGCTAGTTAAAGGTTTCATTGTGTCAGCACTTTTGATGGCATCCGCTGGTGTTTCGTCCTTTGTTGACAGCAGCCTGTCCTTGGCGCTGCTGGTCTCGTCAGCCGGCGGCTGTTCGACGGCCATGATGCTTGGCTCGAATAGTTTGGCATCCAAATAGCTTAGATATTTCAATTACGTCCCTACTACTATAAAACTTGTGTAAATGCAATGCCAAATAGTTTTATAAATGCAGTAACGGTAGATCACAAATTGGCCCACGTGGACCAGGAATAGGCTGGGGCTGGTGTGACTAAACCTGTGGCTAATTAATACGTAAAAGCTATCTGATTGGGGGCCTACATTTTCCGGCACGATAATTTGTAGTTGCCTGAATAATGAATATGAGATGTTTAATCTAACTCTCTCGATAAAAATTCATCAAGTTCCTATTGATTCAACACGAGTGACCAATTTGGCAGTGGAGCGTCGGCGACAACAATATAACCACAAGTCTCTAGGGTCATAGGGGCTCACGATGGGGTTCTGCCTGCCGAAAACAAAAACAAAGTAGAAACTGTAATTTTTGCTGTGCAGTAATCCGCGCGCGCGCGCGCCACAAACTTTTGACATCGCGCGCGGTGCCGCATAGCGATCAGTGCGCCTAGTGCAAGCCGCACAGGTTGATCCATCACAGTTGGCAATCTCGCGCCAAGACGACCAAACGAGACTCTCTTACACAACAGGGCGAGTAGAATTTCTCGAGGTAAACAACTTCTTTGGCTCGCTTCCTCCGCTTGCCTGCCCTCATATAGACAGTGCGACATGTCGTCTTTTGACGTCAATGTGCGGCCAGCGGGGGGTGATCGATCGGGCAGTTGACAATGTATATCATGAAAGGGCTGAGAACGCTCGAGTGTGTTAAATTTTTCATTAGGAGACTCGAATTTTGTTGTACCTTCACTGATGATTTAAGTTGAAATCACCCATATTTATTCGTTATCGATAGACAATACGCTCGTCGCTTGCTACTACAAATCTATGCGACATCGTGACCTGTGCAACAATCGTAGAATTCTTCATCGTCCTGGCTCGTGGTCGCGATCGTTTCTCCGTTTTCGTGCGAAGCATCACCTTGAGAGGGATCACAGTTTTTCCCCGACGCTAACGCTGTTGGCCCGTGCTCGTGCTCCAGCTCAAATTGGGTCTCGCCGCTCTTTGCGTGCCGATCGTCATTATCACTTTGATCGGCTGCGGACTTGGATGTTGTTGCCATGAGCTGCGTGCGCCGGCCACTGCCCGCCGACGTCGATGGGATGTCGATTGAGCTTGTCGTGTTGGTGGATTCGGTGGCGCGGGTGCCAGGCGAACGGTGGGCTGATTGCTGTTTCCAATTATCGCCAAGTGATGACGGCTGCTGCTGCTGCTGCTGCTGTATAGGTGCGCTCGCCAGCTGCAGCGAGCGGCGCAATCGTCGCTGAAAGTAACTGAGCGAAGTGGACAAGTTTGAGTAACTCGAGCGATTGCCGTAGAGGTCGTCGTAGAAGGGAAACATGAGCGCCTCCTCGTGCTCGGGCTCATCCAGGTCGTCCTGATCCTGATCGTCATATTGGCCGCTACTGTTGTATCGGACACGCGCGTCGCGAGTGCGCATATTGTTCGACGGCGGCGCTGACGACGACGACGACGACGCCGACGGGGAGGAGGAGGAAGAAGACGAGGATTGTGGTGATGCTGATGCTGATGATGAGGCTGATGAGGCTGAGCTGCCCTGAGCGTGCTGAGGTGACGACGACGACGATGACGACCAGGAGTAGGGGCGTGTGGGCGACAGCGAGCCCTGATAATGCTGGCGATATTGGAGGCCGCCCGTCAAGCCGAATGGTGAAGTGGTTGCCACTTGTTCGATCACAGTCGGGCCGGCTTGCTGGGCGAGCAAGCTCATGAACGTGTCGCGCTTGTCCAGTTCCAAGTGGCGATTTTCGCGCACCACGTGCACCAGCTCAATTATGAACTTGCCCTCTTTGTACTTTTGCGAATCCTCGTAGGCCTTCTCGTACTTCCAGCCAACTGTTGTGCCGCAATTTGTACAGAAAATGTCGGCCACAGCGTGCGAGCCCGTGTTGAGTTCGCGCTGCACGGGCGTCCCGCATGAAATGTTGACCACCGCATTGAACAAGTACGCCCGACTTCTGTTGCCTTGAAAGGAGCGCGAAACGAGCTCGTCGTGATTGGCCAAGTGGGTGCGACAATAAATACAACTGTAAAAGCTTCGGCAATTGTTCAGGTACTCCTGCGCGACTGGTGAACTGGTCGCGGCCGGCTTGAGGCCGCCACTGCCGCCGCCCAGCCCACTTGCCGAGGGCTCGCCCAGTCTCGGGAGTCGGCGATGTCGCTGCGTTGGCAGGGCCATATTTCACACACTCTCACTGTGTGTCTGTATGATTTGATTTGTGGTTACTCTTTGTGTTGTCTTAATACTCAGATTGTCAAGTTAATTTAATTGTGTTTGTGTTTCTCTTGCTAAGCGATCATGTGAGAGAGTTCGTATGTTGATTCTCTTGCCTCATTTGCAGCTCTCTTGGGGCGGCGGCGGCGGCGGTGGAGGCGCTGGCTTGAGCTTCTCAAATTGATGCAGCTAAGATAAGGATTGTGCAGTTGAGTTTGTTTGCGTCCGTATGTGATGACAAAAGAGAGCCAAAGCGAGAGCCTTTGTTTAAGTTTGACCAGCTGCAAAAATCGCTGGCTTGATCGAGGAGGTCGCACTCGCTTGCTCTTACTTAAGTAGCTCACGAAGAAGTCTTCTCTCGGCCCTTGTTGCGGTCTATCGATGTTGTTGACAATGGGAGAACTTTCACCAATGCTAATCACTGTTGCTGAGTTAGTTGGTGATATACTTGGTCTGTACGTGTTTCCGTGTGTCTAGGTAATAGTCGGTCTATGAACTATGAGTGTGTTTTATATAAGTTTTGTGAGAGCTAAATGATTGTACCCGTTGACCCGGTGACAACGATCCTCGCTCTTCTTTGTTCTATCGTCTAATGTTATATTATATCAAGCATTTAAGTGGCCGACATCTCAACTGTAACTAAAACAGCGAGCGAGCGAGCGGCCAGGCGAGCGACCGGCCAATAATGAAATGCACAAATTTGCGTTCGCGCCTGTCTCGTTATCGTGCTGGTGATATCTAACATATACAATCGATTGTGTCGTGTAGAGATGATAAGAGTGTATGAGTTTCCGTGCTCGTTACTTGTACACTTGTTCCTCAGTGTCGCAGTTGTTGTTGTTGCCGCGTAGCTGCTCCTTATTATCCCGGATATTGATTCCACTTGCTCTCACGCTTATTGGTTTGCAAGTGACCCGCCGCGGTCATTAAGATTCTCTCGGCTAACACTCCCTTAGATTGGTACCCCTCTTCTCTTGCGCTCTCAAATGATCGATGAATTGGCTCTTGCGTGGTTCTATGTCGTCTAGTTATAACACATTTAATCAAAATCGTGGCCTGGCTCTTATGATATCACGTCGAATCCAATGGCCCTCTTTGTGTTTACAATCTCGCTAGCCTCTGCTGTGTATTATTGCACAGGTTGATGGCTTTGTTTATGGTTTGATGAAATGCGCGCGCGCACACGCTCTCTTTCTCTCCTCGCCTGATGATCAGGTGTTTCTCTCGCTCTCTCGAGTTGAAAGCGTCTGGGCTTTGTGTTGTGCAAAAATGAGGTTACGTTTCGAGTGTGAGGTCAGAGAAGAGGAGGAAAATTGGTCAACGCCACTAGCAAACAAGCAAATAGACCGGCCAAAAAACAGCTTGTTGTTGTTGCCACTCCGTGCCGCTCGTGTCACAGCGCGGCACAGTCAGGGCTGTGTGTGTGTGTGTTTGGATTGGATTGGATTATTTTGCAGCACTCGCCGCCCCACAACTATTGGGATGCGCGCTCCTCTCCGCACAGAAACTCGTTATCCTCTGTCGCTCTCACACGCAAGCCTGTTAAGTAACTATCTCGTGATTAGTCTCGTGATGTTATGTGAGTGAGTGTGTGTGTGTGTGTGTGTGTGTGTGTGTGTGTGTGTGTGTGTGTGTGTGTGTGTGTGTGTGTGCGTTTGGCGTGGAGAATAGAAAGAATTTTCGGTTCTCGGCGTCGGAGTTTAGGTTTGTGAGAGTTTAAGTGTATCCCTTCTTATTGTGGAATATGCGCGACAACAGAGGCAGCAGCAGCAGCAAGAAGACGGGCTGGGCATTGGCAAGAACGAGAACAACAACAACAACGCGCGCGCGACGCGATTGCGTCGTCGTCGTCGTGAAAATTACGAGGGTGCTTCACGAAGCGAACAGGCAGACAAGCAGGCGGGCGCAAAGTGTAAACAACAACACAAAACAGTTGTGTTGTGTGCTGCACTGTGCGCGCCCTGTGTTTACGGCAAGGAGGCGCGCTTAGCTGCTGCCACGGCTTCGTTGCAGCATACAGGCTCGCCGAGCCGAGCCGAGCTGCACCCGGACTGTATGCAGCTGCGAGCGCGTTTTTTCGCTCACGCGCGCGCGCATTCGCCTCTCACTGCCTTCTCTTGCGAGCAACAAAACACTCGTAAGCTGGCCACATCGTGGCGACGCACCGCAACCGCCACTAAGCCAGACAGCAAGCAAAAGGAGGCTCGAGCCCGGACACCGGCAATGGGCAACGACGACGACGAGAACGACTCTCTGATGCAGATGCAAACGGGCTGGCGGCGCGAGGCCGGGGGAGACGATAACTCATGGAGTCACCATAACGCCCATGGCACGCTGTGATTGCCTTGCTCACGTCGCCCCCTCGAATGCAATGCCTCAATGAGTTAGTGTTACAGCAGCAACAAGCGTGGCGCACAACAAGACACTTGCTGCTTCCGCGAGCGCATCCTGGCCGGCCACAACCGATACGACTTCTCGTGCGGTGTCGAATCCACTCTTTTGGCTTCACTAGGTTATGATGATGAGTGGAAGTATTGCTCGCGCGTGTAAAAAATTGGAGACTGCACGCTGGTCGTCTGTGGTCAAATAGGTAAACCTGATTACTTGGTGCGTTGTTTAATCTTTGCGCGTGCCGATCTCACGCATGTGTCAGCCTTCAGTCGTTTCCACGCTGCTAGCCTCTTGTTGTTGGCTGTTGTCTGGGTTGTCTCCTGACAACGACGACGACGACGAGCTCGAGTCATTGTCATCTGTCTCCATAAGATGCACTGAGCGCGCGCGCTCCTCCATAAAACTTGTGTATAACTTCGCAACCAGTTGCTGCATGTCCTCGATTGACTTTATGACCTGCACTTGGCTCACCTGGTGCGTATCCACCGGACGCTCGGTGGCCAAATAACGCTCTTGCGTAATCAAACACAAATCCTGGGGTCGCTTGAGCAACAGGCGCATTGAGGGCTGCAGTTCAAGCGAGTTACTAAAGAGGCCGACCCGGGCGAAAATGTACAAGCCGAGACGCGCTCGCGACATGGCCACCACTAGACGGCGGATGTCGCGCAGGTGACCAACTGTTCGCGTACGAACAAGCGATAGTAGAATGTAATCGTTTTGTTGGCCCTGGAACTTGTCCACTGTCGTCACCTTGCTCGGCTGTTCCAAATAGGCGTCGCTCGTGCACTCTTGCCCAATGAGATCGCGCAACAACTGCTTCTGGCCGTTGTATGTCGTCAGGATGGTGATCTTCTCGCTCGGGTACCCGAGACAGCGCATGTACTTGTACAATGCCACTACGTACTCGGCCTCGCCCCGGTTCTGGTAGTAGTGCGGCATGGGCGTCGTTTCGCCGGCACCCTTGTAATCGCCCACATTGATTAGCTGATAATCAAATTGGAATCCTGCATTGGCGCGCTTGAACTCGTCGCGCGACTCGACCACCTCAAGCTCGGTCAAATTCTTATATCGCCACCTGTAGAGGTCGCACAAGCTAGGCCGCGCACGACCCTGCGCATCGAGCTCTATGTGAGGCACGCCGAGACGAATGAAACGCGCAAACAGCGACTGTTCCATGTTACTGAACTTCTGGAAAGCTGAATTCTGTATGATAGGCGGCAGCTGATTGTGGTCCCCAATCATAATCCAACGCTTCAAACGATTGACACCGTTCTCTGGATTCTGCAACAGAAGCGGAATTGTCGTTTCCACCTCCAAGATTTGCGCCGTTTCCTCCATAAGGATATTGTCGTATTGGAAGTTCATCTCGACCAGCTCCTTGCGACGCAAACCGGCGTGAGTGCACGTCATGGCTATGATTTTGGCCTCGCGAATCAACAAGTACTGGCTCCTATCCGAGGCGGTGTGAAATATTTCAAATGGACGAAACTCGCGCAGTTGCTCAAAGAGTTGCTTAATGTACCTGAAACAACTTCGGGCGATCTCGGCGTCTTCGTCGCGCGATTGGCCCTTAAACAGTGGTTGTGGCGCGTCTTCAAAGAATTTGGCAAACGGAAACAACTGGCCAATAGAGTTTAGGCTGAGCGTATCCAGCTGATTGTGATAGTCTCGCCAGCGTGGCTCGATGTGATACGAGTAAAAGTACTCGGCCGATTGGCACGACAGGCCCTCGCCCTGGCTGAGGCCTAAACTACGCGCAAGTCTATTTGCGCGCACCAACAGCTCGAGACGCCTCTGCTGGACGTGTCGCACGCGACCCTGTCGACTAAAGTCTCGCGCCGAGTTGAGATCCTCCTCGCCGTGGCCCATACGCAACAGATGGTGCTCCTGAACGTCGAGCTCGATCATCTTGCCAAAGATCTGGTTGAGCGCCTGATTTGAGTGGGTCACAATGAGCGTTCGCTGGTTGGGGTTCGAGTGATACAAAGTGGCAAGAATTTGCACCGCAACGTCTGTTTTGCCCGTTCCCGGGGGTCCGACGACCATTGTTAGTCCGGGCTGGAGGCCGCTTGTGATCGCTTCAATTTGAGCTGGTGTAAACTTGAGATGATTTGCCTTGGGCACGACTGTCGGGTACGGACCGCGCGAGGGCATTGTGTAGGGTATCACAGTTATTTTCTTCTCGGTGTTGTCAAATTTCACTTTATAGGGCGGAACAGGCGTCTCGTGTATATCAATCGGATGGTTTTGGATTTCATAGTCCGGTTTCAGGGCGCGAAACGAGTCTTGCAGGTGGTCGTAATTGAGAAAAGTGTCGTGATAATCCAAGACGAGAGGCTCACTGTGAACTCGGAGCGAATCGGGCGTCGCTTCATTTGGATCGCCAAATCCAATCAACAGATTCCGGAGCCACTCGGGCACGACAAACTTTGTATTGATTATATTTCGTATTGTCTCGAGCACCCCCTTGAAATTGTTCTTTTCGGGCTTTCGTCTGACCATCAGGTGAAATTTGTCGTAAACTACAGTCTTGCGTTCAACAAGCGCGTCTTGATCTATCTGGTACTGATTGCAATCCATCCAAACCAAGTAAGTTCTCAGGTTGTTTGTGAACTTGGGGCTCTCGAGGTTCTCATCCACAAGTTTTCCGTCGCTATCTAGTAAACCTTCGATCTCGCAACCACGAACAAACTTGACGTTATTGCGCGCTGGAAAAGTTCCCTCGGGCCAGCCAAGTTGGTCTTTTTCAGTGGGTTTACGAAACGAAACCAAGAAACAAGTGTCATGCTTTCTCAGCTGCTCCCATTCGCGTTTCCACTCGGGTCGCACATAGTCCATGTTCAAGACAATACGCGCTCTCACTCTAGCCGGGCATTTTTCGCCGAGTATCGGCTTTGCGACATCGATGATTGAAAAACCCTTAATAATGAGAGCCATCCTTTGTTTGGGCCCCGTAGCGAAATTGCCCTCCGGAGTCCAACGGCATTTGGAACGAGTGATTCCATCCTCAATATCTTGCCGTATCTCGTAAGTAGACTCATTCTTGAACAACATGAAGTTTCTCAGCAAGTAATCGCTCATAGTAAGGAATTGCAAATTCAACTTGGGCAGTGCGAGCGGGTACTCGTAGTTGTAGTATTGATCAGGCACGAGATTTGTGTCCCATATGACGGATTCATTTGGAAACAATGGAATTGAGTTGATCTTTTTCATTTGCGACTCGTAACGACGATAGTAATTCATCAGGATCGAGGCCATCAATGGTGCATTCTCTCGGTCGTCTTCATCCATGTTCTCATCATCTACCAGGCCAATAGTCTTGAGGAACTCAAACAGGTCCTCCTTGCTGTCGAAGCTTGTGACTATCTTGTATAGAGCCGTTGGGTTGTCTATTGCTTTCACGGGTTTGATTGCATACTGTTTCAAGTGATTGTACTTGGACCAAAGAATCTTTTGCAAACTAACAATATTCTGCTCGTGCTTTCGTAGCACCTCGACGTCAGTGTATGGGTCGCCTGTCATGATGTCAATCTCGTAACGCGAGTACAAAAGCAACAGCTCGACCAACTGATTGAACAGCTGACCCTCGCCGCTCTTGTGCCGGGCCAGTTCAGATAGTTGACATCGCACTATGAGATGGGTATCTTCTAGAATTGCGTGGAAGAATCTTCTAAGGGGTAGCTGTGACTCGAGATCTATAATAAACTCGATAAACCTTTGGCAATACAAGGAGATTTCTTTGTTGATCACATTGCTTGAAGTACGAACACCAGTTTCTTGTGAACTTCCTTTATCATCCCCATAGGTATCTTCAATCTCCATCTCCATATCTGACTTGTCTTCCACAGCAGTTTGTAATATCCGCATAAACTGCTTGAGATAGAGGTAAACAAATTTTCTCTCAAAAATTCGTTCCTTGAGCAAGTCGGAGTCCATCCTCTTGTCCTGTTCCTCGAGTTTGTTCCACGCACTTCGGATACGCTTCGACAATTTCGAGAGCTCAGTCGTCCTCTTGGTTTCGGACAAATTGACCCATATCGATAGAGGCATGTACTTTCTAATCTGCTCGTGAACGAAATCAACTTCAATACTGTTGAATGCATAATTGAAGAACGCCAATAACTGATATCTATCTTGCGTGGTCAGTTGGAACTCATCGGGACTTGATAAGGCCAGTCTGATTGCAGCCTTGAAGAACGAGCCGACAAGATGCTTGTATGGTCTCATATAATGCCATGCATCCACTTTCTCCTGGAAGGATTTGTTCGTTTTGGTGACAATCTTGAGTGCATTCTGCTTGAGTTGATCCTTGAACTTTTTATCGTCCGTTTCCATGAGCTCATTGTGACTTCTGCCTTCGAACCATCTCAGGTTGATGGCATGTGGCCACTCGAACTCGTCGACGGGCTGTCGCATCTTGTGGTTTCAATATATGATTGTTTAATAGTCATCTGAGATCATTTGATAGGTTTAAGATAAATTAGGTTGACGGCGATCCGCGAGTTGGAACGCATTTTGCGGGCCACCAGGCCTGTCAAAAGCGTTGTTTTGGCGTGTTTCGCGCACGTGGCCGCACGATTTTGAAACGCGCAGATTGCACGTTTTAAAAGTCGGTGGATATTGCCTATATGAATTATTGGTATTCAAAAAGGTAATAAGTTCAGAAATCTTGTCAAAAACCTTATTTATTCGCGGGAAAGCTCAGGTAACAAAGATTGAACGGTGTGTTCGGTGATTGTTAATCGTTGAGCACCTTTATACGCCCGTGAAATAACAAAAACTTCTTTTCCTTGGCGGCATCATACCACTGGTATGACTCTCATCTTATTAACTCAAAACAAACTACACCTTTCTTGTTGAAACATAAATATATACTAATAATACTGATATCGCACTGGTATGAGTTGATCACATGATGGCACCTGAATATGTTGTTTGCTCCTATTGTCCCTTGTTATCGGATCGCCTCAAGTGATAGCGATTGATGATTTGTATCTGTCTCGAAGGTTATTCGCATTTGTCACCGAAGATGCTCGCAAATGTCTTCTTGAGATTGTTCATTGTGTCCTCAGCAGTTGTGGTCTCTTCCGATGTGTTCGAGTTGCCACTTTTAACGGACACCGTGTCGTACTTGCCCCCGGCTGAGACTCGTCGGGTCGAGCCCGGGGGCGTGGCCGTTGGTGCCACCACCGACGGCGATTCCCCGCTCGCCAGCGCACTTTCACTTGTCTCACTTCTTAAGCTTGGGTCGAACGGTTCGAACGCCGATAGAGCGCTATTTTGTCTGATCACCCGCTGGTTTTGTCTCTGGCTCGTGGGCAGTGCCTGCGTGCCCCGCGGCGTGGTTGCGCCGTTGGCCCTCAGCTCGCCGCCCGAGTCTTGGCGGCTCGCGCCCGCCGAGTAGGGACCCTGGCTAAGCGAGTTCTGGGGCGTCATTGGGCTCTGGGACTTTGTTATGCTGCCGCTCGTTGGCGGTGCCGCTGTCGAGTCGGCTCGTCTCTGGCCGGTCGTGCGCAATTGGCCACCGCTCGAGTGGCCCGCCAGCGAGCTCTGGCGATTGGAGAGCGCACTGGGTGGCGGGGGCGGCGGTTTAGGCGGCGGGCCCGCCAGTCTCGGGCCAGAGTCCACCTGTTGGTTCACGTCTATCGAGGCCGACTTGATGTTGGCGGCGCGATCGCGAGCTGTCGTCGTGGACGCCGGGCCCGCGCTGCCGAGCTCAAGCGAGCCCGTGCCGTCCGAGCCGAATCTCCGGTCGTAGCCGAGATCGGACTTGGCCGAGTGGGGCGTGCCGCCCGCCGACTCCGGGCCCGTCGGGCGCGCGTCCAGCCGCTTGAGGAAACTCATAGACTGGCGCTGGAACCGAGCTCAGCGCCGTCGAGGTTTGATCGAAGAACGACTGGCCGAGTGAGAACTGGCGCGAGTATTGGCCGCCCGGTTGGCTCTGATCGCTATCAAGGTCGTCGCTCGTCGACGAAAACTGCAGACCATCGGTGGCGCCAGCGCTGCGCTCGGAGCTGCGCCGGCCCACCGACGCGGGCAAAGTTGATGTCGATGAAGATATTTGAGCTGGCTGATAACTAGGCGGGCCAGCGCGACCTGAAGCGGCGGCCGCCACCGTCTGCCCGGCACTCTGATTAACCGACACCGAGCGACTTCGGTTGCAGTTAGACAGCAGCTGGGCGCGCGTCTCGTCGTCGTCGCTGCTTGTGCGCCTCACCGCCTGCCGAGCAGAACCGGCACCTGTCGTGGCCGGCGATAAGGGCGCAACACCGAATTGGTCGGCACAAGTTAGTGAGCGCGCGCTAACCTCGCGGCTCACCGGCTGGTGCTTGGGCAGGATTGTGTTCATTTTGCTTATGACAAGCTCGACAAAACTTCGCCTATCCTCGTCCTGGTTCTCCTGCGAGCCCAAAAAGTCCATCGAACAATTGCGCAAGCCAACAATGTACTCGCGATCGTTCGAGGCCACCACAATCTTGATGCAAAAGGCCTCTAATTTGTTGTCAAACTCGCTCGCAATTGTCTCGATCCACTGCTTATACCTGGCGTTGACATCCGCGAGCTTCTCGAAATTCAAGTTTGAGTGATGCGAAGTGTACGAACTTCGGCGGCTGCCTGGCGACGGCTGCGAATGCTGCACAGACGATTGCTGGCCGCCTCCGCCGCCACCTGCCGACATGAAACTCGACAGGACGCCCGCGCCGAGCGAGGTTTGCCGACTTGCAGATTGTCTGTTGTGTGGCGTCACCGTCGAATTGCTACCGTAGCCGCCAAATTCAGGCGCCGTCGAGTCGGCACCTCCACCTGTTAGCGTCTGTGCTTCACTTTTAACGCCACCACCACCACCACTGCCGCCGCCGCCGCCGCCGCCGCTAGTTGAGCTCTTGCGTGTTAAATTGCGCTTAAACAACTTGAGACTTGTGCCTAGGCGCTGGACAACGAGATCGCATTTGACTTCGAGGTGCTGCTCGAGTGTGCAACTCTGCTTGCTGGTGGCCATAATTGTAGCAAAATCGCGTAGCATTTGCAGATTGTCAATGCGAATCTTGCCCCGTCCGAGCGGGCCCGTGCGCACCAAACACGGCAGACTTATGTTCGGGCCACTATTCTGGATGTAGTTCAATAGATCATTGTGTGTTTGACAAAACACTTGTGGAATGAGTGGGAATTGCTCTTTGCCCAAACGGCGTTGGACGCGCAACAGCTTGGCAAAAATTAACTGGCGATCCTGAAAAGTGGACCAAATTTCGTGCGGCTCAAACGTGGGCACCCAACAGTAGTCGAGCGCCCTCACAACGCCTATCAAGTGTTCCAAGTGCTCGCGTCCGCGCTGGCGCACAACCACAAACTCGGGCCGAACAATGCGCGCACCGGACGCCACTTGCTGTTGCTGAGATTCACTTCCGCCGCCGCCGCCGCCACCACCACCACCCAGACTCAAGCTGAGCCTACTTGTGAGCTGCGCCGGCAGAGCGGGCGAGGAACTGGACGTGTTGGCGCCCGACAGACCGCCGCCGCCGATTCCGGTCACCTGCACGGCCGCCGTGCCGCTTGCCTGATTTGCGAGCACACTAATGTCGCGAAAGTGCACCTGTTCAATCAGGTCGGCGCCCGGGTCGACTTGTGATGTGTTGGTGAAGTTGCCCAGCGTGAATCCGCCGCCACCTGAGCTAGTGAAAAATGAGCTCAATCCGAGCGAGCTCTGCGGGGGCAAACCGCGCATCATTCGCCTATAGGCGCTAAATTGGCCCGCCCAATCGGTGCCGCCCGGCCGATTGGGCGCCGCGTCCAAGATGAGAACCACGCGCTGGCGACAAATAGTCGCCGACTCTTGTTGCTGTTGCCGATTGCCGTCGAGCGCCATCGTCAGGCCGCCACCACTGCTCGCCTGTGAGCCGTCCGCGGCACTGGCCGCGGCGCCCTGAAACTGGCTCGAGAGCGAGTCCACAGCGCCGCGCATGCTGCCCAGTGTGCTCGACACGCGATCCGTCACTGAGCTCGAGGTGACCGAGGTGGCGCGCGACAGAAACGAGGTGAAGCCACCGCTCGCTTGGCGCCCGCCGCGCTGAATCGGGTGCGCCGACTTGCTGTGATGCTGCGGACTGGCAAATCCCGTTCCCTCCGCGAGCAACCCGTCGCCCGCCGTGCCCACCTTGTGCAGGAAGGTCACACTATTTGATCGATTAGAGCCGCCCGCGCTCGGCCCGCCCGAACCCGGGCCAATCGTTGCCCGATTGCCAGCCGAGTGCTGGCTCGTGGTTCGAATGGGCGCAATGGGCGGCACTCGGGCGGGCGCCGGCGGGGCGGGCGTGTTCTCTTCGTCGCCAAAGGGATCGGGAAAGCTCGTGGTGTACCGGCTTGTCGCTGATGCCACAAACACTGGCTCGGCCGTCGCTTGCTTGCTGTAGCCAACCGTTGCTTCTGGTTCGCCATTAGTGGTGGACGCATTCGAGCCTCGGCTCTGCTGGCGGCGACTTGCGAGGGGCAGCGGCGGCGGCGGCGGCGGTGGTGGCGACTGTGAGCTCGCCGATGCCTGCCCATCGGCCGCAAAGGGATTGTATCTTTCCATTTCTTGTTTGTTTTTGATTCTTCACGTTGCGAGACTAATGACAATGCTGCTCACTCTCGAGCCACTTGACTCTTTTGCTGCTCTTTTTGTTGCTTCTTATTCCGGCTGGCCATGCCAGTGAGTCCACTTGAGCTCGTGAGCAATCTTCTTTGGGCTACTTGGCTCGCCTGTGGACAGCTCAGACAGCGAACACACTTTCTGTCTGTCAACTCACTCAGTTTTGCCTCCGGGCCGCTCGGTGGTGGCCAGCGAGTGTGGGCGGCTATCTCAGAGAACCAACACACTCAGGTACACTTGCGCGCAAAATATTCTGCCGAGTTCACTCTTGTCATTCGCTTGCGCGTGTTTTCTCTGCGTACGTGTCGCGCCGTCGTGTGCTTGTGTGTATGTTTGTGTATGTGTGTGTGTGTGTGTGTGTGTGTGTGTGTCAGTGCAGAGGTCGAGCGCGTTTGCTCTCGCAAAAAGTCAATGGGAGTTCGCTGTGTGTGTGTGTGTGTGTGTGTTGTGTGTGCGGGCGAGCGCGTCTGCCGGGGCCCACTGTGACGTCGTCGTCTCCTAACCCCATCAGCACCGGGCCGCGGTCGCCGTGGATGCGACACAACAACGCGCAAATGTCGCGCGAAGTGAAAAGTTCACAATTCTTGTTCTCTGGCTAACTCACTATGGTTTTGCACTGTGATGTAGCGCTTCCTGCAAAACTCTCTACGCAAGCGAGATTAACTCTCACTCTGGGCCGGGCGCACGAATGACCAGCGGCGGCGGCGGCGGCGGTTGGCTCCCGAGAGTGTCCAAATCAAATTATACATCACACGAGTGAACCAACTCTGCCCAGACGCTCGCTCTTTTACTCTCTATTCAAGCTCATAATCTCTCGACTGCATCGCTGCCCAACATGATGTCCCTGTCAAACACACATTTGCACGCGCTCAACCTCGCTCGCGGTTCGAGAAAACTCTTCTAGTCTCACCGTCGTCGTCGTCGTCGCAAATGCAAACCAGCATACAATTTGACCGCACGCGTATTCGTTCAGATGTGCCCAGATAAAATATCCCAGCCCGTCCTGGTGTGTGCGCTGGCCAATCTCGCCGATCTCGCGCCCAATCTCCATCATGGAGAAATTTGCTTCGCGCCTGCGAGCGCGCCGGAAAGCTTGCACAGCATAGCACAACCAACGAAAACAACAACAACAACAACAACAACAACAACCACGACGACGACCAGAACAACGAAGAAAGCACGCAGCTACACAATATTATATGTCATCTGCAAGCGGCCTGCGTGCGGCCACCGCGCGCTGCTCATGAGCAAGCCCCCAGTCGGCCTCATCTCTCTTCCTCTTGCAGACTGCCCGCGGCCGAATTCGCGCACGAAGCGACCCGTCTGGGCCAATGAAGCTTGCCAGGGACCGCGACTTTGGTGCCGCACCGATTGATATCCCCAAGGCGCGCGCGCGCGAGTGTGTGTGTATTATTGTGCAAGTGCGCGCACGAGAGCGGCCATTGTGCGTGTGCGCCTGAGTGCGCGCGCGCGCGCGCTTTGTCAGTAACTTTGTGGCTCGAGCGTGCGCACGCGCTCGCAACCCGCCTCTAGGTGCTTCCATTGCCGCTGGCTAGACACTCGCAATTGCTCGTACGAAGCGCGGACCACGCGCGCGCACTTTTGAACTGAGAAAACATCGGAAGAAGAATGTACAAAAGGGGGGGGGGCGCGCCGGATCTGATTTGTTGCCGTTGGTCATGCAGCTCGCTCGGCTGTGGCAGGCAATCGCAAGCAGCAGGTGGCTGTGCGATTGCGGCGATCAATTCTCACGATTATTGTATTTGTTGTTGTTGTTCTGTTTTTGGCTAACCCAAGATGAAATCAATGAATTTGCGCGAGCTCAATGTCAACTATTTGGCATCGCATAAGCAGCTTAACAACTGTCCGCCCATTAGGCCGGGCTCAAGTGTTGCAAAGCCGGCTCAATTGTTTCGACTGTTCTGGATTTCTTTTCTGCACCGGACGGCGTGGGCGCTATTAGTTGGTTGTGCCGAAATCGAAATCGAAATCGAATGAGACAAGACGTGACGAGACGAGCAAAGTGTCGGTCGTGTTCGGGAGAAAACATGCGCGTTCAGTTCAAGAGCGGGCATTAGATTGAGTGTTTCGGCTCGCACGCATCTTGCTTGCTTGCATCAACAACAAAGGTTGAACCACTAGACTGCTAGACTTGGCACGCAATTGGTGCGACAAACTGTGCACGTGCCATGAGCTTGGCGTGGTGAGTTCGCGACCCCGAACAAATCGCGCAACTTCATGCAAGTGAGCGGCTAGTTTGATAGTGCTGGAAATGTCGCGGTAAGACGGCGGTTGTGTAAGTGATAGCAACACAACGCTCGGATTTGTTCCATGTTGATATCACTCGCACACACGCGCGTACATACACAAATTTAGATAGCACGTAATTCGCGACGACAGCGGACAAGTTCCAGTATTTGTGCATATCAAACGGCGGCGAGGCACGAGCGAAGAGCGTCTCGTTGAGTGCGCTTGCACATGACAAAGTGTGCGAGACGTGTGTATGTGTATGTGTGTGTGTGTGGTGTGTGTGTGTGTGTGTGTGTGTGTGTGTGTGTGTGTGTGTGTGTGTGTGTGTGTGTCTGCGCGCGCGCCGTTAGAAGGATTTCTCTCCGGCAAAATTCAAGGGCAAAGTGTGTGCAGGTAGGTGCACGACACGCAGAGTGCCCAAAGTCAGTCGGCTCAGACTAGACTAGCAAAGAGGATGAGCTCGGGCCTCGGGGCGTGTCTCGGTTTCGCGACAAGTGGCAAGTGGCAATCAGCAAGAGAAAGAGAGAGAGAGAGAGAGAGAGAGAGAGAGAGAGAGAGAGAGAGAGAGAGAGAGAGAGAGAGAGAGAGAGACAGCGCGCCAGGTGCGTGTGAGTGCGGCCGGATGTGGGCACAAGCGAGTGAGCTAGAGGGTGGCGCTCTTTTTATCGCTAGCTCAACAACGCGACAAAGCCGCCCGGCAACAACTCTACGCGCCCTCGAAGCAACCAAACGACGACGTTTGTTAACAAGGCTCGCCTAGTTGCGACCGTAGCGTCCATAGAATGAATGTGGTGCGCTTGCAAGCATAAGCGCGCATAGGGAAAGCGGGGAGAGAGAGAGAGAGAGAGAGAGAGAGAGAGAGAGAGAGAGAGAGAGAGAGAGGGTGGTTAGCTTGTTAGCGTGCTCGCACACACTCGCACGCACAATTCAACTATTGTGAGTTTGTGTAAAGAGACGCACGCGCGAGTCGCGTGTGATGAGACCGATGAGTTGAAACGCGAGGGAGGGGGGAGGGGGGAAGGGGCGCGTGCAACTCAAGCGCCAGCTCATTAGGCGGCCACAGTGGTTGAGTTTGTGCTCGAACGGCAAGGAGGAAGCCAGCCAAGTGAAGTCGGGGCCCAGCACGCCGGCCATGGCCCCTTCATTATTGACTCGCCCAGTTGCACAAACTCGCTCGAGCCCACAGGCTGCATGATCGATCCCCATCCGGCCAAGACCGCGCACGACCGCCAGACTCGGCTCGAATATTCTCGCTCGCTTGCAAGAGTCGACCGAGTGGTCTGATTAGCTCGCGACCGCTCGAGTCGCGCCAGAATTAGGTATAATTTAGTAACCGACTGACTTGACTCGCTCGCTTGCTCACTCTGACATTGGAATGTATCATCGAGCAATGCGAGTGGTGGGCGCGCGCATTCCTCGAGAGGGTCGGTTGGCGCTCAAGGAGCACGGGCGCGAGGTTTGAATCAAGCGGCACTGAATGGTAGTGGAGCCGAGAGAGTCTATTTGTCGGCCGGTCAGTCTTGACTCGAGCTCACGGTCCAGGGGGGGGGGGGGTGAGGGGGCGGCTAGTGAAAGCGCAACTAGAGCACGGCGCGGCTAACATTGTTTGCGAGCGCGTCAATGCGATTAGGTTTACGACGGCGGCAGGAGAAGCAGAGAGGAGAAGCAAAAGGGTCGACACCCGGGCCGGATTCCTCTGTTTGTTGGGGTGCTGTCGGCCCTATTCGAGCGCCCCTCGAGGGTAAACAGAGCACACAAGGTCGCGCGACTGGCGAATGGCGAGCACGCGCGCTAAGCTAATGGTCTTGAGATAGCAGCGGCGGCGCAATCTCCGCTCGCGTGCGCGTCTAGTTCACGCGAACTTGCTAAGCCGCTCTGCTTGCCGCTCCGCTCAATGGCACTCATCGATTTATAATCAAGGGCACGAGCAGCTCGTGGCGCTCGCAAGCCGATTGATTGGCTAATCATTTCGCAAGCACAAGATAAGTAAGAGCCGTCCAATGTAGCGCTTAGTGGTCGTTGCGGGCGAGCCCTCAACGACTCCTGGCCCAAGCGGCGAGGACCAGAATGGGTCGTATCTCGAAATGGATGAGCTCAAAATTCGGCGAGCGAACTGGCGAACAGACGAGCTCGCTGCCGTTAGCGCAACTCGCTGTTACAGATAATCAAATGTGTAGCCGCCATGTGCCGCCTTTTGGGCAAACAGTGCCCGCAAATGATGAGATTTTGATAGATACGTCCAGCCTGGCCCGCTAACCATTGTCAGTAGCCATCTTTTTCGTCCACTAGCCAGCTGATAAACTCGCATGCTCGAGGGAAACAATTTGTTTGCGCGCGCAACTACCGCGCTTCACATTGTGTGTGTGTTTGGCGAGCGTTCCCATAGTCGGCGCGGCAGAAGCAGCAGCAACGCGATGCACTGCTGATGGCAAGCGCGGCCAAAAAGAAAATCGATTACCGGGAACGCGACCAGTTTGCACGGACGAGCGTGCGTGCGTGCGTGGCGGGCGGGCGGGCGGGCGGGCGTGTCCACAGTTGGCGAGGCGCAAACAAAAACGTCACTCGGCAGCTGCCGGGCTGCCGATGGGGATGATCAATCGATTAGGCGACACGCGCGATCGACAGGCGCCGTTGCCGTCAAGACGACGGGCCCACGCACCAGTTTTGTTGTGCAAATATTGCCGCCTTTATATCACGCAAGCCCCTTTCTACTCAAGCTCGTACAATGTGACTTACTTTGATTGCAATCGTCTCGACGCGATTGCCAGACACGAAGACGAGCTGAGTGGTGGCTCATCGGCGAACGTCTTACTTGTCGCTAATAGACACGATTCTCATTATTGGCTCACTTGAGCGCGCAACCAGATTGTGTCACAGGCAGCTGACTCAAGTTGGGGCAGTTTGTTTACACCTGACTCTTTAATGCCGCGCGATTTGTTGCGATGCAACGAATCGAGCGAAGTCATGATGGCAACTCCATGAGGGTGGCTCTCAACTCGCCCGGACTGATCTACATGTGAGCTGAGTCAAAGATAGAGAGACCGCCAATTTGATCAGAAGTGATAACGTAATCCCGTAAGAGTCACTCGCGCCCGTTGCCTAGCAAACGCTATATGAGACAACCAATTCTTTTTATCCTGAGCCCACACGACCCACACACACACACACACACACACGCGCGCGCGCGCATTGCAACAGTCGAGCGCGGCAGCGTCCACTTGCCCCGCCGTCGCCTGGTAATGTGTTTTTTATTTAATCAATTTTGATTGTAGAATAAATTTTTCTAACAAAAGCTCTCGTTCCCACGTATCCAATGGCGCCGCACATAATCCCAAGGGCCAAGCTAAATAGGGCCATATGTCCGAAGTAAAAGGTTGTCTGAAAGAGGCCGTACATTTTCGTCTTGAAAAAGAAGTAATAAAACGAGTAAAGGTAGACGTAGAAGGCCGTCGAGGCTCCAGTGAGGAATGAGGTCCATTGCCTGCGAGTCAAATGGAGATTTTGGTGGGATTAAGAGAAAGCAGTTTGGGGATTCGTCAGTACAAGTGATTTGCTAGTGGTGGCGGTGGCGGCGGCGGCGGCGGCGGCGGTGACGACAAATGGGATTCCTGAACGCGCGTACGCGACGCCACAGGGGCAGCCAATCGATTAGAGTGGCTAGGCATCCTGGTCGAGTGGACTGAAATATTCATCACTCGCATGAAGCGAGCGGCGGAGACAAATTCTAGAATCGAGCAAAAGAGAGACAGAGATACTCACCATCGGTAGTCTTCTGCATTCAGTAGGATATATGTGCACACTATGGTCACACACACGGTCACTGCAATGGCTATGAAAAAGACAAGCAGCATAAAGCCGTAGACGTAGTAGATCTTGAAGGTCCAGAATGAGGTGAATATGAAGTACATCTCGATTGAGATTGACCCAAAAGGCAGCAGGCCGCCCAGGAGCATGATGACGCTCGGCTCCATGAACCATTTCTTCTCGGGTATCGGCCTAGGCACGGGGCTCGTCCGTGTGGGATTATCTGCTTGCCCGCGGATGTTACGGCCGACGATTGTGCCGACCATGGTGAGCGGCACTATAATGAATAGGCAAATGGCCGCCACCAGGACCATGGTGCCGAAAGGTATTGCACGTGAGGCGTGATAGCCAATGGCAATGAAGTTGATGAGAAACACGGTGCCGCACACGAGCACAGGTAGTAGACCTGCCGAGACGAGACTCTGCTTGATCCAATCGCGACCTCGTAGCTGTGCATAAAGGCCGCCACCGAAGAAACCGTTCACAGGGGACAATAGGGCATAGGCGTATATCGAGGTGCTTAGTATGGAGCCACGTTCAGTATAGAGCTCGCCCATAATGGCCGCAATAATGACCACAAACGTGACGGCCATCACGTGATGGCCTGTGCCAACGAGCGCACTAAATAGCAACGGGTACGAGGGTGGCCTGAACACGTCCGTGTGGATTTGTTTCCAACCATACTCGTCGCCCAGATCGCGCTCAAGATCGTCGAATTCATCACGCGAATAACGCGCGTAATCCCTTCGCAATGTGCGCATCAGGATCATACTGACCAAGCCGATGAGGAATAATACCATCATGAAGGAATTGAATATGGAGAACCAATGAACGCGTGGCTTGAACACAGCCGGATCGAGATATCTGTCAAAGCGATCGGCAAATTTCACATCCGAGGGAACCCACTTGAGGGTATAGGTGAAGTTCAGCTCTTGGTTGGCCTGAACTGGGATGTAATCCCTGCTCGATGATACATCAACACTGACAATGCGACTACCATTGTAGCCTATCGAGAAATCTCGATGCGTGTACAGATAGAATGATTCGCTGCCAGTCTCCTCGTTGCGCTTGTATTCGCCGATAAGTCCCTCAATGGGTAGATCATCTAGATACATCTGGAACGAGTACAACCGCTTGATGGCCTCCTGGAACGCCTCAGCATCCTCCTGTTTCAGATAGACTGAGCAATATTTTGTTCGTTCAGGAATGTCACGCTTGAATTGCATCTCGATGCCGCTGAACTCTAGCTCGACGCCTTGGATAGCCTCGGCAATTGTCTCATGGTAATGCGAGATATCCTTCTTAGGGCCGCGGCAGAAGGGCAGTGAGAAGTAGTTGTAAGTCTCCTGATGATTGACATATGGCCCTACAGTGTTCATCCACAAAACAACCTCCTCGCCCTCTTCATAACGATGGGTATGCTCATCACAATTGATTGAATTCACATAACATAATAGTATGCCAACAATAGATAGCAATAATATTGAGGAGGTGGTCATGGTGCTCCCCCTGCCCCTCTTTGCACCGTTGAGGGATGATGATTTGCAGTTATTTAGTGTCTCTAAATTTGATACAGTCGACTGTTGTCTACGATGACTTTTGATAATCTGATGTTTTATCATGCAAGGTTTGACTCCATGGGGATGCGGCAGATTATCACCTCTGTAAATATAATTTTGCTGCCGAGAACAATCTGTCATCTTGGACGAATGCTATTTCAATATTTGGCAATCTTATCCTACGTTTCGCGTATAGCAATTATTCATTCCTAGAGGACCATAAGCGTCATCGACGGGTGTTGTTAGCAGCGTATCATAATATGCCAGCCGCAATACGCTTTATAATTGTATATGTAATGCCGTGCAATTTTTTGGTTGAGGACAACAGCTGACCACTAAACAAACGGGACAGCTGTCGGCTAAAGTTGCTATACAATATATCACACTTAGATTGGATTATGTTGTTTGCAATATTCGGAGAGGAGGTTGAGGTTCTCAAAATCGGTTAAGGCCGATAATCGAGTTCCATGCATGGGCATGTCAGATTTTTGACCGGCCTGGATTGCCCATGGATTGCAGGTTACGACAGCGCGCAGCCACGACGGAACCTGCAAATTGCACGGCGCGCGCGGATGATAATTCCGCTGGATGAGCAGAGCGTGGCATGCAAATTAAGCTTTGATGCAGCATATTCGCTATCGCATCGTCGAAATCATTGTTTTGATGGCTCAATATTGTTTTGGCTTGATCAGTATAATTCAACTAACTCGATCAGAGTGACGCCATGTGCGCTAATCAAGAATGAGAAATCAATGTGAACTAAAGCCGTTGCTTATTTGTGTTGGCCATCAAGAAACCGGGATGCTAGGCCGATGTGCTCTTCACTGCCCACTGCTATACTACTCGGTTAGACCATCCCATCATGAAGTACAGGCTCACGGTCACGAGTCCTGAGCATGGAATCAGCCAAGTAGGTGTAGGTTTTGTCTCCAAAATCATGCGCGCAACGAGTGAGCTATTCGCACACCACGAGAGGCACTTGTTGTTGTAAGAGAATAACAAGCATCTAGGCATCTGCTATTGCTCATCGTTGGTGCGAGTGACGTTTTCACGATCATGCAATTGGCAGAAGTTATGATGAGCCCGTCGGCTGGGCTCTTGGTGTTGTTTATGCTCCAAATTTTCAACTAACAGAGAGCTCGATACTAAGGCGCTCACATCCGATCTAATTTTGTCAAATCCACTCGCTGTCAGTGTCGGGCACGCGGGCTGCGGGTTGTTGCAGTTTGAAGGAAGGAGCGAACGCAACAAAGCGAGAGCACAAAACTAGTCGAGATTGGTTGATTGTAGTTCAATCAAGAATTTAATTGATCTTGATGAGGGATCTTGCAAGCGCCGACGCTCAACGGCAAAGCGGGCGCGCGAGCAGATGTCTGCCGCCGCCGCCGCAACCATGCTGCAGTAGCTTGCACTCTGTCAGTTAGATTTCGGCAGAACCCAAGGGGGCGACAAATGAGGCAATGGCTCCTCGTCGGTCGGTCGGCGAGGCGCACTAACTCGCGCTTTTGCACTTGTTGCGCGTTCACATCAAATCTGATAACACTTTCTCGCGATCTCTCTTGGTCGTGAACACGCACCGACGGGCTCACCGCAGAAATCGATGGCGTCGACTGGATGACTAGAGCGCCCTTTTGCTTTATGGCTTCCCAACATAAACAATCTAATGTGTTCGACATGTTGGGGCGGCGACGACGACGACGACGACGATTGACAACATCTGGCCATGCTCGTTCGATATCACGCTTAACTCTTCCTCCTCCAAGCAGACGGGCGGCTAACGAACGCAAAAACGCTAAGAGAGGGAGAGAGAGTGAGAGAGAGAGAGAGAGAAAATACAAGCATAAAGTTGCATAGTATCGTGTGCCTGTGCATAGCCTCAGGGAAAGTTTGCTCGGTTTGAGCGTAAGTGTGAGCTAATGGAGAGAGGAACCGCGGAGATCATTCAGACGCGCGCGAGACTTTAGTCGATTGAATATTCATTAATTTGGCCCATCTGCGTGTCTGTGAGTGGTCTGAACCTGTTCGTTTGTGGTGCAGCTGCTGGTTCGCCCACTGCTCACTGCGATCATTAACGAGGCGCGCACGCCCTATTGAGTATCGCTCATTATCAACTAATGCCATTGTCTTTCAATACAACGCAACATATGCACTAATATCGCTAGCTCACTGTTCTCGTTTCAGTGTTTTATGCTCGTGATCAGCTAGCTAGTGAGAGCGACACAGGGGTGAGTTTGAGGAGCGAGCGAGTTGTGGGAGCGCGAGGTCAGGTGCGATCGTAGTGTTCCGAGGAGTGAGATCACACGGCGACAACAAGTGAGCAGTTTGCATTGTAAGCAGCTAGCGAACGACTCGACTCGAATGGATAAGAAGCACGGGGGAGATTTTGAAGGCGCGAAAGACAAGAAGTTAGATACTCATCAAAACAATGGAGTTTATCGGCACAGCCAGCTGGTGGCGGCAGCGGCGGCCGGAACAAAAAAATCGCCCCTGCCGCCGCCGCTTTGCAAGAAGAAGAAGAAAAAGTCCTCAACGGACGATTGCGGCCAAATTGACAGCATAATTGGCGATTTTGGCAAGTACCAGCTCATGATATTTATCTTCAAGATACTCATTGGCGCCACCTCGGCATTCAACAACCTGGGCGTCACCTTTTTCGCGCCCGCAGATTTCATTAGCTATTGGTGCGCGGACAGCGCCGTCGCCGCGGTCTCGCCCGTCCAGCAATCGCACTCGCCCGGTGCATTCAACATGACCGCTCACACGAGCTACGGCCTGATGCCGCCCCGTTGGGCGCCTCGGCGCGGCTCGAGGCGGCGCCCCTGGAATTGTCGCTGCCGCCGTTGCCTCAGGAGCCATCGCATGCCGTCACAAGTCATCATCATCATCATCACTTAAAACAGCACCGATCAACAAGTAGCCAGTCGATTAGCCAGCTAATGGGCGAGTTTGTGTTCAATAGCGAGCGAGCGCGCCGCCGCGAGTCGCCCCTGTTCACCTCGGACACGCCCCGCAAGAGCAACCTGCGCCGCGAGTGCGACTACCTGTCGCCTGTGGACAACACACGGCACAAGTGCAGCGCGTTCCAATACGACACGGGCATTTGGATGTCAACCATCATAGACGAGTGGGATCTCGTCTGCGACCGCTCGCTGTTTATCTCAATCACCCAGTCGCTCTACATGGCCGGCTTTATTGTCTCCTTCCTCATGTTTGGCTACCTGAGCGATCGATTTGGCCGCTGGAACTCGCTCCTTTTGGGCGCCATCATTGAGATTGCCAGCGGTTTTGGGTGCGCCTTTGCGGGATCCGCTTGCCAATTTATGGTGTTCAGGTTTTTGCTAGGCATTGGCAACGCGGGCCGCTCCTCCTCCTCCTACCTGATCATGATCGAGTGGACCGGCCAATCGTGGCGCATGCACATCTCGACGCTCGGCTCGCTCGGCTGGGCCGCGGGCTACTGCGCAATGCCCTGGATAGTCATGTACTTTCTCCACTTCCGGCACATGCAACTATTCGTGTGCTTCTACGAGAGCATCTTCCTCGTGTGGCTCCTCTTTCTGCCCGAGTCGCCCCGCTGGCTTCTGACCCACAAGCGCTTTGTTGAGGCGCACGAAGTGCTCTTGAAAGCGGCCAAGTTCAATGGACTCATCCTGGACCCCGTCAGCACCGGGGCCGGAGCTCACGGCTCGTCAGCGACGGGCGGCAGCGACGAATCGTCGTCGGACGGCTCAATGATTATGGCCGAAGTGAACGGGAGCAATCCGTTTGCGCGCCGACGGTTGAGCTCGCTGAGCGGCGTCGCCGCCAACAGTGCGCACGAGGCGCGCGAGAGTAAGAAAAAGGCGGCGGCCGCTGCGCATTTGATCACTATTGGCACAGGTGAGCAGACAAAATTGGGGCACGCGCAAACGGGGGAGGGCGACAATCATCGCTCGCTACGGGCGTACACATTGGACGAGTTTGAGGCCAAATTTGCCCGGCTGGCCGAGACAATTGCCCAAAAGGAGTTTACAAAGAACGAGGATCGGCTGAGCATTTTGGACTTGTTCAAGTGGCACAATTTGCGCGGCTATTTTTTTATCCTGGCCTTTGCCTGGGCAGTCAACTCGTTTATCTACTACGGAATTGCCCTCAATGTTGGCAACTTCGGGGGCAAAAACCTGTTTGTCTCGTTCACCTGGGCGGGTGCCACAGAATTGCCAAGCATTGTGTTCACAATGATTTGCATGAAAATGTTGCCGCGCAAGACAACAAACGTCTTCCTGTTTGCCACAATCTTTTTATTGTGCGCCCTCCAGGTGCCGCTCAAGTATTACGAGCTCGGCTGGCTCCAGCAGTCGACAATGATCTTGGCAAAACTGTTTAATTCGTGCTCGTTCACAGTTATCCTCTATCAAACAATGGAGCTGTTCCCGACCTCAATCCGGCAAACCGCCTACTCGTCGTGCTCGCTCGCCGGCCGCATCGGCAGCATCGCGGCACCGTTCATTAAGGAACTCTCGCAGATGACAAACAATCTGGTGCCGCCTGTCATTTATGCAGTCTTGTCGCTCGCCGAGATTGTACTGATTCGCCATCTGCCCGAGACGAAGGGCTCGGATTTGCCCGACACTCTGCTAGAGGCCGAAAAATTCAAGGGCACCGACAAGACGCGTGGCAAACAGCAAGCAAAAATGCCCGCCTGAATATTGTAGAGAACTCAATGTCTGTGATTGATTATCGCTCGCTCGGCTCAATGTAAATAATAAACACACGCCCCCCCCCCTTCCCGCCCCTACACACGCCAAATTGTATTTGCTCCTAGAATCCTTTTGGTCGCCCGCCGCGAGAAAGTCAATACGCTGCGGCACGTTGATTGATCGATGCGGGCGGCCGCTTGTTGTGCCGGTTTTGAGTTTCGTCCGGCCGCGCGAGCAAATAAAAATTGCTCGCACGCATCGCTCACCAGAGCGCCATAGCGCGCAAGTGCACGCGACTAAAAAGTGACACCAAACTGCAAGATGACAGATCAACTGGCCAGCGTGTGGGCCCGGCTCGACGCCAAGCCCGTGCTGGCCAAGATTGCGAGAAACAAACTGAAATTTGGCGTCTACCTGGCTGTGACCCTGCTGAGCGCCTTTTTTGTCAGCCGCCTGATTGGCGACAACTTTGATGCGACGCAGCAAAAGTTTCGCGGCGCTCCAACAAGCCGAAACACGAGGCAAGTTAGAGAAGATGCAAGCGGAAAATCAGCGGAACAACAACAGGTGGACCCGTTTGCGACTAGGCCGCGCATTGCCACGCGCAACGGCCATTTGATATTCGAGGCGAGCGCCGACAAGAACATCGACTTCAAGACGAGCGGCTCGCGCGGCAGCGTCACAATCAATGGCCTGAAGCTGGATCAGCTGGTGGGCGCCGCCCGGGCCCTCGAGCGGCTCTCATCGTCCACGACCGTAACAGGTGGGGGTTTGAGTGCCGCCGACTTTACTACGAGCCCGGCGGGTAACGAGTCGCTGCTGACGTCGTTGAGCGCGGCGCGCGTGCAGCAACGTCACGAGATGGTGCTGCGCACGCTTTTCGGTGCGGCCGAGAAGCTCAAGCGACTCGATGAGCGCCAGCTTGATTTGGACGAGGCTCAGGCGACGCTAATTGAGCGCAACAAGAAGCTGGCCAACAAGCTGGGCAAAGCGTGGAAGCAGCTGAGTAAGATGCGCGATCAGCTTGACAAGGTGCTGAAGAAACTCAAGGAGAACAATTGTGTGGCGCCCGCGGACGGGTCGCCCGTGTGCAAGAACGGGGCCGAGTGCATTGACCTGTACGATTCGTACAAGTGCCTGTGTCCGCGCGAGTACGAGGGCGCCCAGTGCCAGCTGGACGTCGACGAGTGCGCCAAGTTCCGGGGCACCGAGCTCGGCTGCCAGAACGGGGGCAAGTGTGTCAACTTGGCGGGCGGCTACAGGTGCGAGTGCCCGGCGGCCTTTCATGGCGTTCACTGTACGGAGCAGCACGACGATTGTGCACTCGCCTCGTCGAGCTCGATGTGCGGCCACGGCAAGTGTGTGAATTTGGCGCGCAGCCAGCCGAATCAGCCCGCGTACGAGTGCATCTGCGACCAGGGCTGGACAGTGGACGAGTCGGCCAGGTCGCCCGCTTGTGTTATCGACATCAACGAGTGTCTCGCGGGCCAGGTGCCCTCGCTCGGGAGCAACGCAACCGCCCCGGCGTACACAACGAACGTCGCCTACCCGTGCTCGCAAAATCCCTGGGTCGAGTGCGTCAATTTGCTCGGCTCGTTTGCGTGCGCCCCGTGCCCGCCCGGCTACCAGGGCAATGGGCGCGTCTGTCGGGACGTCGACGAGTGCCTGGTGAACAATGGCGGCTGTTCGCGTTCACCGCTCGTTGAGTGCATAAACTTGCCCGGCTCGCGCAAGTGTGGCCCCTGCCCGCCGGGCTACACGAGCCAAGACGATTCGCAAACGTGCGAGCGCGTGGGCGCCTGCCAGCTGGAGCCAAATGGTGGCTGCCACCCGATGGCGCGCTGTATGGAGCTCAAGGGCGTGGCCAACCAGGACGCCGCCCGCCTGTGCGTGTGCCAATACCCGTTTGTTGGCTCGGGCGTCGGCCCGATGGGATGCAGACGCGTTGCGCTGGACGACGGGCAGGCGACTTCCGGTCGGGGCAACGAAAGCGAGCCGGCAAGTGGCCGACTAGTGCCAAGTATCTGGTTGAACACAACCGCCGACACCAAGCAAGACGACTGTCGGCCAAATCCGTGCCTCAACTCAGGCCAGTGCATCCACGCCGACGCCTCTTTCCAGTGTGTCTGTCCGCCCAGTTGGACGGGCCGCCTGTGCGAGGTCGTAGCAAATTTCTCTTGCGGCGGCCACTTCCCTGCAAGCCAAGGCTTTTTCCAATTCCCCGTGGCGGGCGCCATCAAGCTCCTGCCGCGCGACCCGCGCAGCAGGAGCAGAGTGGCTAGTGTCAGCTGCACCTGGACGCTGGGCGTGCCCGCAGACATGTCGGTCCGGCTCGACTTCAGTCAGCTGGCAGCCAAACCCTTCGAGAGCAAGAACAACAACAACAACAGTGCAAGAGAGCGTGTTCAAGTGAACGTGTTCAATCTGACGACTGGCGACTCTGTGTCGCCGTTTAGTGCGCGCGCCGGTCACACTGAGCCGCCACCGAGCTGCTCGGAGTATCTCGACGTGCGCCAGCTTCCGGAGCGAGGATGGGAAGAGATAGCGGGCGCCTCTAGTCGGCGGCTGCTGGCGCGAATTTGCGTGGTAACCGCAACGGGGAGCTCGACGACGAAAGAGACACAGGAGGGAGCGCAACAACAGGCCGTTACGCTGATCGCCGAGTCCAATTTGGTCGAGCTCGAGTACTCGCTGCAGACGAGCAGGGCCAGTTTTAACGACGAGGCCACGCGAGCCTCGGGTTCCTTGCTCGACGGGATCACGCTCGAGGGCAGTCTCAGCTTCCAGCTCGCCTGGAGCAAGACCGAGCCGAAGTGCGGCGGTGACCTTCCAATCGCAACCTCGGGCTCCATTAGCTCGCCCCGGTTTCCCGAGTTCTACGCGCCGGGCACCGAGTGCCGCTACCTGGTGCGCGTGCCCCCGGGACAGCGCATCCGGTTGCAGTTTGGCGAACTCAACCTGTTGAGTTTCAGCCGGCCCATGACGACACTGGCCGGCCAGCCGGGCGCGGTGTGCGCCGACTCGCTTACAATCCTCGACGGGGCGCTCGGTTTCGACAGGCCCGTGTTGTTTCAGCACTGTGCCAACGAGCAGCATGCAAGCGCATGGGCCACAGCGGCAACGGGTGGCGGCGTTTCCGGCCAGCAGCAGCAGCAGCCACTTGTGAGCTCGAGCTCGACCGTCGAGGTGGTGCTCGCTTCGCGGCCCGAGTCGAGCGTGCCCCTGATGCGGCCGAAACAAAAGCGCGGCTTCTACTTGACGTACGCGGCCGAGGACACAGAGCTCGCATGTGGCGGCCTATACACAACCAAATCGGCGCTAATCAAGTCGCTCGATTACGAGCCGGGCGAGTTTGCCGCCACCGGGGGCACGCCCGGCGCGGGCGGTCTAGAGGACTCGGCGCTCGCTTACGAGTACGCAAATTACTTTGATGTGAGCGACAACTCGAGCAACTACTTTAACTTTCGCGACTCGCTCGCAAGCTCCAGCTCGTGGCAACTGCTAACGAGCGGCAGCACTCGGAGAAGCGGCGGCGGCGGCGGCACCACGACCACGGCAAGTCCCGGGCGCAGTACTCGAGCGCCCGCACAGCGCAGCGAGACGCAACAGCAGCAACAGCAGCAGCACCACCATTACAAGACGCGATGCGAGTACGAGATTCGGCCTGCGGACCAGGCGCGCAATCACCGGGTGCAAATCGACTGGCTCGACATGCCGAGCGAATTGAAGAGCGACACCATGAGCTCGTTGAGCAAGTGGTCGCGGCGTGTGCGCTGCATGCAGTCGCGCTTGCTAGTGTTTGATGGAAATCCCTCGGCGGCAACAACAAGTGGCGCCGCATCCCTGCCGCGCGACTCGTCGACGGGCGCGGATAATGTTACGCAGTCGCAGCCAGCGAGCGCGCCAAGCAACTTGCTGGCCACATTCTGCTCGGGCGACAAGTACAACGCGAGCATGCCCCAGCTGCAGCCGATAGCCTCGAGTGGTCATCTGTTGTACTTGATTTACGAATCGATGGCCGAGCCCGGCGAGGGCGGCGGCGCGACATCGGCCGCGAGCATCGGGACGCGCAGTGGCAAGCCGCCGGCGGCCGGTTTTAGGTTACGCTACTCGACCCGATGCAGCGCCATCTATCGGCAGCTCGAGAGCGAAATTCAAACGGAACTCGATGCCGAAGTGGACGAGTGTTTGTATCACATTGTGTTGCCCCCAAACAACACAATTAGTTTGCAAATCGAGCCCATGCTTGCGGCGGGCGGCGCGGCCCAGGACTTGGCAAGTCTCACGCTGCCCGATGGCAGTTGCGCCGTGCAAGCCGTTTTCATGGACGGCGCCGTGCCGCGCGGCCCCCTGGCTTTGGCGCAAACCGAGCGCCAGCTGCGCGTCTTCCACTTCTCCTCGGGCGCCTTCTCCACGGCCAGCGACACGGACGGCACGAGTCGTGAGGCGAGCCCGAGTGCGGCCGCGGTCGCTGCAGCTGCAGCTGCTGCTGCTGCTGGTCCCAGTGCGCCCGCCAGTTCAGCGTCTGCAAGCCGCGTCGCCTCGCAATCTGACTACTGGCTGGGCTTTGGCGAACCGGAAGTGGGCGCTGGAGGAACGCCTCCTTTGAACTCGAGCAGCTGGGCTCAGCAACAGGCGGCCAGTGGGCTCCCGGGCGGCAACAGGTACGCCTTCTGGCAGTACGGCAGCAGTCGGGTGCACGACATCAAGGAGTTTGATGTTTGCCATTTGCCCGGGCTCGGATTTGACGCCTCGTACAACGAGATCAGCCTCATGTTCCGACTGAACCCAAAGATTTCGTTGCGCAACAAGCAGGCGGCCGGCGCCGACCCGACAAGTTATGCCACGGGTCAGCCGGCTTTGCCTCAGCTCAAGTTTCTAATTAAGTACTCGTCCGAGACGGCGTGCGGTGGCATCGTGAGCGAGCCGCGCGAGGGCGCCATCGAACTGGTGGCCTCGCGCTACAACTCGAACTTGAGCCAGTACATGCAGGTGAAGGGCACCAATGCGGGCTTGTTCACCGAGAACTTTCTCGCCCACTTGTTCACAAACGAGTGCTCTTGGGTGCTGCGCAACCCGCGCCCGGGCCAACAGATACAGATCAACTTTGATCGGGTGCCGACGGAGGAGATCAGCAAGCGTATGAGCGATTGGATTGGCTACTTGCGCAATGGCGCCGATCGCGGCGACAACAAGACTGAGAAGAAAACAACGAGAAAACCGACCAGCACCAGCACCAGCACCACGAGGGCGCCCATAACGCTCAACCCGGCCAACAATGGCTGGGACGATCAAGGCCCAGACGAAACGTTTGCCGTCGTCGTGACGCCGCAAGCAAGCGGCACGCTGGCCAATTGCAGTCAAGTGTTTCAGGAGCTGATTGAGTTTTACGAGCCATCAACAGGTCGCAGCCGGTTTGTGTGCCCGAGCGAGCTCGTTGAGCAACCTGCGTTGCACTGGACCACGCTGGGCGACACACTTTATGTGCGCCTATTGAACGACACGACGGGCGCTCGGACGGGCGATCAAGTTTGGCAGGGTCGGAGGCCTCTGAGCGGGCCAGCCATGCGATTGAGCTACACAATGCTCATGCATCGCGAGACGCGCGCGTGCGGCGGCAAGCTAATGCAGTCCAGTGGCACTGTTCAAACGCCACGTTTCCCGTTTAGTTACGCGCCAAACGCCAATTGCGTCTGGATTATTCAGGCGCCGCGACCCGATCAACAAGTGCGTCTCAACTTTACGCGTTTCCATCTGGAGGACAGCTCGAGTTGCCTGTTTGACTTCCTTGAGATTCGCAACGGGCCCACGGACAAGTCGCCCCTGATGGGCCGCTTTTGTGGCCGCGCCCTAACGGATCGCGTGCTCGTCAGTCAATCGAGCATGGTGTACCTGCGCTTCCGCTCGGACGCCCACCTGAATAGACCCGGATTTCAGATGCTGTTCGATGTGGCAACAACAGGTTGCGGCGGCCTCCTGACGGCGCCCCGGGGCCAAATTGACTCGCCCAACTACCCGCTCGCCTATGCGCACGGCGCCAATTGCGAGTGGACAATCGAAGTGGCGCCCGGGAGTCGGGTGGCCCTGCACTTCGAGGATCTCGATTTGCGCGGGTCTCGTCAAGTCGATCAGAACATCATCAACTCCGACACAAAGCCTCTTTGTACACTTGCCGGGCCCAAAGCCGACTACCTGGAGATATTCGATGACAACCGGGCGCTTGGGGCCAGGCGCTCGCTCGGACGCTGGTGCCAGATGAGTCAGCTCGCGCCATCGGCCTCGCTCGAGTCAACCTCGAACAGGTTGCAGGTGGTCTATAGGAGCCAAGCACAAGATCAGGGCAAGGGCTTCAGGCTGACTTATGCAACCAACTGCACGTTTCAGTACGAGCTCACGGGCACAAGTGGAGTCATAGAGTCGCCCGGCTACCCGTCGGCCTACGACGTGAGCCAGTGCACTTGGATCGTGCGCGCCCCGCTCGGCAGCAACCTGAGCGTGGCCATAACCGACTACGCCGCCGACGACACGCACAACTCTGACCCGCTCGATGGTCTCTTCGTGCCAGCCGCCATCTGGGGCACTACGAGCCTAACAAGCACACCGCGTCCGTCTGGAAGAGGCTCGAGCACGCCCAGCAGTATGAAGAAATTGAACGACAAAAGTGCACGACTGGATGTACGACCCACGACCAAATGTCCGGGCGGCCAAATGCAACTGCGCTTCTGGTCGGCCCGGGTGGTCAACGCCAGTGTGCCGATGGCCAAACGCCTAGAGCCCTTCTCTGCCTATTTTATGTGGCTATTTGAACGGAAACAGTCGCGTTCGCAAAACATGACCAATTATTACAATTTCACGCGCTCAATTTACAACTTCACACTCGAGCGCAATTTGTGCCGCTCAAAACTGGACGACGACCAACCGGAAATGAAGTTCTTCGAAATCCCTAGTAACGTGCTGATTGTACACCAGCAGGCGGCGCCGCAGTTTGATCAGCCGAGACGCTTCCGGTTGGAGTGGCGCGCGCGGCAAGCCTGTGGCGGGCTCGCACAGTCGCAGTTGCAGCCGCGCCACATGTTGGGCCATCAAATGGACAGTTTGCATTTTGACGAGCGACTCAACTTGACCGGCTGGCAAGCGAACCAGCCCATTGAGTGTCTCTGGTCGCTGGGCGCCTCAATGGGCAATCTACCACTCGAGTACGATTTGCTCTCGGACATGCACGCGGCCGGCACGGCGGCCACCTGTAACGACACCTCGCTCACCCTGTACGACGGACTCTCGCCGAGCGCCCCGATGCTCTATCAGAATTGCGCACGCGACGAAACGCAACAGGAGGCTGTTTTTCCCCAAAGTGGCAACCTGCTCGTGCGATACCTGTCGAGTGGACGCCACGGCGGAGCGCTCGGCGCAAACTTTGTCCTTCAGGGCTGGGCGGGCTTCAGGGACGCCTGCTCGAAGAGTGTCTTCAATATTGACACGCCCTTCTTGCAGCCCGCCGGCTCGCGCGCCTCGCCCAACTATCCCGACTTGTACGAGGCCAAGTTCTACAGGTGCTCGAGTTTATTCACGAGCCCTCCTTCCGGTCGTCTGCGCTTCACAATTGACGAGCTCGACATACCGCTCGCGAGCGACTCGGGCGACTCGGGCGACTCTGACTCGACCTCGGCCGTTTCAGCCGGCGGTTTCCTCGATCCGGACGCGTGCCAAAAGTCGGGCAGCTACTTGCGCTTGCGCAGTGGCTCGCGCTCCGAGATTTACTGTGGCAAATTTGATCGCACTTCCGGTCTGGGCGTAAGCTCGCCCGGGACGCTCGAGCGAAGTGTTCTCGTGACCGACAATACCAATTTGAATTACAACGTACAACTCGAATTTGTGAATAAGCCAAGTGACGCCGGACTCGCGCAACGCGGCCGTTGGAAGGTGTCCTGGGATCGGCTGTGTGGTGCCGCCATTAGGCGCGCCACCATAAACGAGGAGCTATCGACGCCCAACTATCCGTCGCGGCCGCAGTGGCCCGCAAACGCGGCCAGCGGCTCACAGGCAAACGAGCAAGTGTGCATATGGCGAATTAGCCTAGGCGACCAAGCAGCCCGGGTTGGCGTCGACGGTGAGGTGGAGGCGAGTTCATCGAAGTTAGCCACGCCCAACTCCGATAAGTTGCTCTTCAATTTGATGGACTTTGACTCGGATGGTGGCCCTGCCGCGACCACGCCCATCCCCACGGGTGCTGGGCGCGCCGGCCCGCCTCGGAACTGTTTGCGTCTCTACGAGGGCTACAATATTAGCCTAGCACAAAGCGCGTTCAATCTCACCGACATGGACGCTCGTCTCGAGCCCAAACTGAGAGTGTGCTCGCGCGCCGAGCTCGCGCACAACTCGATGCTCTACGTGAGTCGGGGCTCCGAGATTGTCATCATGACCACCGGGCTCGCAACGGCCAAGTTTCGCGTGAGAAACTACGAAAACTCTTGCGGCGGCGACTTCCTGGCGCCCGACGGCGAGTTTGCCACGCCCAACTATCCGACGCCCTACGCAAACGATCTCGACTGCCACTATTTCGTCTTTGGCTCGCCCGGCGCGCACATATCGCTCAGATTTGACCAATTTGATCTAAGCGCGCCATCGTCGGACGACGCAACACAGGCGGACACTTGCGACAGCTCGGATTACGTCGAGGTGCGCCAGATTAGCGCCAAGCAGCGCGTCACGCTCAAGCTGAGCGGCCTCTTAGCGGGCCGCAGCTACAAGAACCGGGTTGGCTCAATTGATGTGCGACATCAAGCGGACGACTCAATGCTGGCCAGCTTGGATGTCGCAGAATTCTTGGCCACGCGCGGCCAAGAGAGTTACGCGCTCGCAAGCGCCGAAAGCTCTTCGAACACCAGCACACTAGAAGGTGTCAACTCAGCGACCAAGCCCGCGCCCGCGTCGACCGCCGAACGACTTAAATCTATCAAAAAATCGCTCAATCGACTGCTGCAACTGGCGCATTTGTTCTATTTGTTCGAGGAGTCACCAGAGGGCGCCTCGTACGCAAGATTGAATCGCATACGGAGCCACAACAGCCGTCTGTCAATCAAACTAGAGGACTTTTATGCCGCGTCCACTCTGATCGGCCGCTATTGCGGCAAACAGGCGCCCTCGATACCCGCCGGCACGTTGCGTGACGAGATTCTCGTTCGTTTTCGGTCGAACGGGTTGGCGGCCACTCGCGCGAATCCACAACCGCGCGGTTTCCTCGCGCACTACAAGCTCGATTACGGAGTCACGGGCTCGGAGCAAAGAAGTCTGTACGCAACAAGCGAGTGGGATTACCTGAGCTCGCCCAGTTATCCCGACCGCCAGGTGTCGCCCCGGCCGCTAATTTGGGCCATCTCGGTGAAATCGCGCCCACAAACTTACGGCAATCCACTTCCCTTTTCGGGTAATCACTTTATCGAGCTAGAACTCATCAGCTTGACACTTGGCTCGGTCCATCACGATTGCCAAGACACGCTCAGTGTCTATAACGATGTTCGCCAAACGAGCGCCTCTCGCCTAGTGCGCTGGTGCGGCCACTTGAGCTTCAAGCGGCTCCTCGATCGCGGCATGGACAAGCTCTGGGTGCGCGCGCTCGAGGGCTCGCTCGATGCGCGTAAACTGCCCGTTAATTTAGCGCACGAGCCCGAGATTCAGGCCAACCTGTTGCGCCGGGTGCGCACAACGAGCGGCTTGGCCACACTCGTCCTGGAGAATCATAAGCAGCCGGGCGCTTTCTTGTTGCGCTATCGAGCTGTTGAGAAGAGCGAGCCGGCCAGGGACGAACCGGATGAACCCGAGCGTCCGCTTGGCGAAGAGGAGGCGCTCGCGAGCCAATTTGGCGATGGCAGTCAAGCAGACCAGACTGAGGCCGCGGCCGGGCCCGGGGCGGCCAGGCCCTCGGCCGCGTGTTCGCGAGTCTACAGGTTGGCCGTGCGCGGCAACGGTCAGCTAAACGACTCGGCCGTGTTGAGCTCACCCGGCTGGCCCGCAGAGGTGCAGGAGCGCGAGCTCGAGTGCCACTGGCTCGTGACGACGAGCGACAACACGAACATTGCGCTCCAATTCGACCCGAGCGCACTCGCCGCGGGTTCGGGCGCTGACTATTCGTCGCGCGGAAGTGGCTCGAGCTCGGACCACTGTTTCAAGAAGCAAACTCTCATTTCGGCAAGCGAGCGCAACTTTGTCGTGGTGCACGATGGCGCCAGCACACTCGCGCCCATCATCGGCCGCTACTGTTTGCCCGCGCCGCCCGTTCAGCTCCGTTCGACGGGTCGCCATTTGCTCGTGCGCTACGTGCACGCCGAGCCACTCTCCACTTCCGGTCCCGACTCGGCGGTCTCAAGCGACGCCGATCAAACGGCCGCCGCGTACCCGTCTGGCTCTCGCACCTCGCTGTTTAGTGCCCTGGCGCACGTGGGCCGCTGCGGTGGCCAGTATCATATATCATACCAGGAGAGCGTTCGAGACGGGTTGCCGCGTTCTGAGGATTTCACTAGTGGGACGGCATTTGGTAGTGCCAAGTGGCAGATTGCCAGCGCACATGCGGGCAACCAGCTAACCTGCTTGTACTACCTGTTCGCCTCGGAGCCCAACAAGGTGCTCACCATTCACGGCATGATAAGCGAGTTCAAGTTTGTCGCGCCTCTGAAGTCGCAGAGTGGCGCGTCCAAGTCCAACACCACTGCCGAGTGCACCGGAGCGGGCGACTTGCTCGAGGTGCGCGACCTGCCCATCCAAAGTGACAACTTTGATTTCTCGCCCGAGGCGACAACAACGGGCCGCTTGCTCGGGCGTTTCTGCGCCGACCGCCCGATCACGGGGCCAATCGAATCGCTCGGGCCCGCGCTCGTTCTCCAGTTCAAGGTGAACGCGGCGCCCGGCGGCGAGCAGCGTAGTCACTTCAATTTGGTTGTGACAAGCGGCGAGCCGCGCTTCTCGTGTCCGCGCTCGACGCTGAAGCTGTCCGCCGAGCAGCCGTACGCGCGGCTCATGTCGCCCGGCTGGCCGCACGGCTTCGCGGGCACGCGCCGCTGCAAGTACCACTTGTCGGCGCCGCCCGATCGCAGGATCACCCTGAGCCTGTTGCGTCTGCGTCGCCCACGCGATCCAGGCAACTCGTCCGTGTGCCTAGACTCGCTCAGTTTGCTGGACGACAGCGAGGCGGGCAGCGTGCGCTACGAGTACCGACCACTGGCCGAGCTGCGAGCGCCCATCAGTAGCTCACAATTGCGGCAACTGGTCCAAAAGCTGCCCTGCGCCAGCGACAGATTTACCAGTGTCGTCGACCCGTTCCAGGTTCTGTTTAGCCCGGACAAGGTGTCGCCGCTGGCATCACAGGTAGCGAGTGCTGGCGCAACGGCAAGCGTAACGAAACGCCTGGCCGACTATCTGACCGATCAAGAGTTCAGACAGATTTCTGACGCGTCGCGCCCCTTTTACACTCTTCGCACCGAGAGCGACCAACTGCTTATCGAGTACTCGGCCAAGAATCTTCTGCCCATGGAGGGCTTTGCGGCCGTCGTGTCGCTTAGCGATATGCCGCCCGAGCACCGATGCGGGGGCGACATCGAGGCCAAGCCCGGGCGCAACCTGTTGGAGTCGGCCGGCTTTGGGCAGCCGGCGGACAACAACGGAAGCACCTCGTACACGACTCTGGCCGGCGGTGGCCAATTGGCGCACGAAAACTTTGTCCACTGTCACTGGCGGCTCAAGTTCGACAGTGCGGCCAATCGCGAGACGAGCGTCTTTGGCGGCCCGGGCACTTGGACAAATCTGGATCTGGTGCGGGCAGCCGATGATGCCGGCCAGTTGACTGCGAACAACGAAAACAGCCCGCAGCAGGCGCGCGGCCCGACAATCAACGAGTTCAAGACAAGCTTTCTCGTGTTCCAGGTGCTCGAGTTGGCGCCGCAGGTGCAAAACACCAGCTTGATAGAGGAACAGTACGGTACCTATGGGGAGTCGCGTACGAGCGAGTTGTGCGGCCTAAACAGGTTGCTTGTGACAGATTCGCATTATTATCACGCCAAAATTGCTTGCGGCTACCTCACAAACTCGCCCGCGGCCCTGTGGACGTTTGTCGACGATATGAGCTCAAGCGAGGTGCTGTTGCGCACGCGCAACCTCGAGCGGGTTGTGTACGATCAGTGGTACGAGCCGCCGCACGATTTGGCGCGCACCGAGCTCGAGGGGCGCACCAAGTTGCACCGCGGCATGCGCGCCTACTTTTATGAGAGCTCGTGCGCTCAGGCCGAGCGCGTACCCGGCGAGCTGATGCGCATTCGCTCGCATTCAGGTTTTTGGGTGCCGTACGCCCTGCCCAATACAACGGGCCAGGCGAGGGCGCCCACCTCCTACCAGCCGAGCATTTGCAAGTGGTCGGTACGCCTCAAGCCGGGCCACTACGACATCTCGTTCAGAGGCCTGAACTTGCGCGGAGCCCCGTCAAATACAACATCGCCACAAGTTGCCGCAACAAATGGCGGCAAGCAGACGAAATGCTCGCTCGACTGGGACTATCTCGAGATTCACGCCGCGGCCGAGCTCGACTCGCCCCTGCTAGCGCGCTATTGTGCCAACAACCAACTCGAGGCCACCAAGCACAGTTTGCCAATCAACGCCACTGTGGAGCTCACCATTCTGTTCGTGGCGGGCCTCAAGCGATTGCGCGAGGGCGCGGACAAGTTCGAGGACGCGCCCAGTGATCCGCTAAACAGCCCGCCCGATCTCCTGAGCGGCGAGCCTCAGACACGAAAACGCGCCACAGTGCCACCGGCCACGATTAAATCGGCGTACGGATTCGAGTTGCAGGTGATCAAGGTGAAGAACTCAACGGTGAACGAATTTTGCCGGCGCGACACCAGTTACAATATCTATCAGCTTATTAGAAACCACGAGCGCACAATCTACTACGGAAGCGACTACTACTCGGGCACCATCGGGGCCAACTCACTGTACCCGCGCAATACGCACTGCTCCATTGACATGTCGATTGACGACAACTTTCGCTTCAATCTGACCTTCCCGAGTTTCTTCGACCTGGAACCGTCGCGAGATTGCCAAAGTGACTATTTGGAAATCAGTGAGCTCGTCGAGAAGCGCCCAAGCCTGGCCACAACCAGAAGATCCACAACAACGACGGGTAGGCCACCGAAAACTGTTAACAGAAGACTAACGACCACGACGACAAGCACCAGCACAACGGGTAAACCGCGGACGGTGGGAAACGGCGCGACAACTGTGAAGCCCGCGACGGGCAAAAATCCCATTAAGGTGTACGAAAAGGCGTCGCTAAACTTGTACCAGGATCTCGAGCCGCGATTGTTAGGTCGCTGGTGCGGTCGCAGCCGGCCAAAGGGAAGCTTCCTCACGAGCACAAACAAAATTCGCATTGTATTCCATTCCAACGAGCGCGTAGAGGGCAAGGGATTTATACTCGAATGGTCAGCGGTGCCGGCGGCCAACCAGACGATTGTCGACGATGATGACGACTAGTGAGCTGTAAGAATTGAACCGTAATTTATCGTGGTCTCAGCAAATCAGAATGTCATTCGAGTTAGAGGGGGGGGGGCGGCGCGGCGCGACCAAGTAGAGCTGGTGTGCGCGAGCCCCCGAAAAAAATTTGGTAAATATCCGTTCACCGCGCATTCAAGCGCAGAACGTTATTTTCCTTGCTCCTCTCTCAGAGCACTAGAAAGAAAGCATAGCGGTGGTCGCGAAATACGCCAGTGTCCTTCCGGGACCCAGGCTCGCAACTGTCGGTAATTCAGACTCAATTGATCAGACGATTGTGTTCAATTTTAGATGGATTGATTTCAGAGCAGTATTTTGTCTAGAACACAAGATTCAATGAAATATCTCATGAGTTTCTAAAGAAAAATCTGTAAGTGTGTTATAGTCTTCCAAATAAAAATATAAATGGAGTGGAGCCTACAACTGGTATGTTGGTGGCATATTCAAAGCCTGAAATAATTTATTCTTCTCAACTATAAAAACCTTGAATCCTATTGCACATATACGAGATCAATCTGCGCGAATCATCTCACCAGGTAGAAGATCTTGTCTTCTGGTAGTGTTGGCGGTTCCAGGGTCCCCGTGTCGCTCAAGAGTTCTCTGAGTATGGGTCGATGTCACTCATGGAGTTACCGCATTCCTGCATCCAGCTGGACCAGCTCGTCACTCGATATTTTTGCATCAAATCACTAAATTTGTCCAGCGTGCACCTACTCTCCTCACTACCTTGCTCACAAGAGTCAATGTGCAATTCAATTGGCTTGCTTGGTACTTTTTGCATGTAGAAAAATCTGAGGAACCATTCGCTCTGGCTATCCTGGTGTAGCTCAATCATCATATTGGACGCATAGTCTGGCCTTATCGGAAATTTATCGACGTTGTCGAGGATGCCCAACAAGAAGATTAGATTGATGTCGTGAGCCGAGTAGTGGACAAACTTCTTTGTGAATGTACCTTGGTCAAAGTTTCGAACGTTATTCATATTCTTGATCATGTCGTCAATTAGCATACCAATTCTAGCTCGTCTCAGCTTCAAGGAGCTCTGATACAGTACAAGTGCCCGGTCACCAGCCTTCTCGAGTCGATCATAGACAGCCAGTACAGCTGGTTTCATCTTGTAGCCGAAGTACGAGCGCTCGACTTCGAGCTGACTGCTTGCCCAGAACCATTTATAGAAATGATCTATCTCGAAGCCCAACTCGTCGTTAAGAACCTGCGCCTCGTGTTTAAATTCCGTGAGTAGCAGTTTGCTCTCATGTGACTCGTCAAGCGCGGCGTACTCGGCATCCAAGCTGGCACATTGAGAGCCCTCATTGAGCATCCCATCGTACTTGGCAGCCAACGTGTTAACGCTGGCTGGTTGCCATAACCGAGCCAGTTTATCACTGGTTTGGTCCCACACAAGCGATTTGGCATCTGGACTAGAGGTCTTATCCAAGGCTAGGAATGACGATAGAAACACTTGTGCGCTCTCGATGCATCGCAGCGACCCGGAGGCTCGAGTTTTTCTCGAGTTTTTGTTAACAGAGCCACGCAAGAATTTATCGTAGCGCTCACGAATCATTTCACCGAGTAGATGTAAACGAGCTTTTCCGCGATTTGTCAGCTGTCCCAGGCCATGGAACTGCCAGAAAGGTTCTTTAGCGAGCTCATCTTTAGGTGGAAAGTTGATCGGGGTCCTGTCACCGTGCCTGTGGATGAAAAGTACTTGCTTGAGCGTGTCTTGATCCGAGGCCCGCCAGTAGTTGATGTCGCGAGATCTAAACAGAGTTTGATCTTTGGCACTGAGACGATCATCCACGTACTCTCGTCCGGTGATTGATGTTTCATCCTTTGATATGATGATTTCATCTGATATTGGTGCGTACGAATATGCTTGCTCGTGCTGTCCCGTGACACAATTATCTCTAGAGCTGTCGAGTGAGCACGCATTCCGTGACAACTCGTTAATGGCACTTTCGGGAATTGTTTCCAACGGTTTCGTATCCTGCGTTTCAGTTACTTGAACTCCACCGATGAGGGTCAAGCAACTGATAACCAACACGCCGGTTATCACATACTTCAATCTCCTCATGAGTATGGCTGATCTTTGGTATGTATTCATTATGCAAGCGTTCTTTTTGTGATATTCCTAGCGATTACATTAGTCCGATTCTAAAAGTACACCTAAACTACCTATTGGCCAACTGAAAAATAGCCTTTGTCGATGCTTGATAGTCCTTTCTTCCGTGTTGCTGATAAATTGAGCGGCCTCTTCCGCGAAACTATTTATAACCTAGTGGTACACAAACTATAACTACCAACAACACTGCAATATATTATGAGTGCATGTTTGCATTAGTTGAGCATATTTAGCTATCAATCCAACTTACCACCTCTTTGAAGAATAGGGTAATGATAGTGTAACTTGTTGAGCATTGCGACGCTTAAACAAATGCAATCTTTCTATCCATCGTAAACCTCAAAATGCTGGATTGAATGTCAGAATTCATGCATAGTGGCAAGCAGGATCTATCAATAGTGTGATGTGTGGCCAAAATGGGACATCTTATCAATAATTTTAATCCGATAGGGGTGCTCTTCACCTCGGATTTTGTCGCGCAGAATCTGTGATTTACTTCGATTTTTGATAAGTGCAATAGAGTCTAACTAGAGGCAAAATTACTGCGCGTGCTGCAGATTTTCGCTGCACAGCGCAGCGTCGAGATTCGCTTTCACTCGTCATTAATGACGAAGCTTGACTTACTGTGAACTATCTTTCAAGCCATCGAGACATCATGACTCGCACCTGGGCAGGATCTCGTTCAGATCGAGTTATCTAGTTTATTGATGGTGAGTGGAGATCGCTATCTGGCAGGGGTGGCGTTGGCACCTCCGCCGCTCATCTCGATGCTATCCGGAATGCCGAAAGTGCATGTGTAGAGATAGGCTTGGAACTTGCCAATCTTCTTTTTGTCGCTATCATAATTGAAAGACATGAAGCAGTTCTCGCAGAAGAAGTAAGGGTCCACTGGTAACCGATCGTTGTTCCTTGTGTACCAATGTGGCGGTCTCATGCGGCACATGTAACACTTGAGGCTGTCGTCCTTTCGATCAAATCCAGCGGCCGTTATAAATGGAAATCTCATACGATTCAGCTGAGATCCGTTTTGGACGTATTTTATATCACTGATTGTGAACAGATGCTCACAGTTACCCTGGTGGAGATACAGATAAGGGTATCCCAGCCGCACTGTTAGATCCTCAAACTTTGTATGCTCCATGCGAGCTGAATGGAATGGTCCAATACCACGTGAGGCTTTGATGTTTCGATTTTCCTCATCGACCATATTCACTTCTTCGGCAGCCCAGTCGATGATGCGCCTGCTGAGATCTGTGTTGTTGATATCTCGCATGTCGTTATAGAAGGTGTCATCGATCAGAAAGAAACCTGATTTGAATAGCTCGCCTCGGAACACGCGCTCATCTTGCTGGTCAGGGTTGTCGCTTAAATCCATGGGAACTCCATAGTCACGCTGGCACTTGAGCTGATTGCGCAAATCGGTGAGACATTGATCTGCCCTAAAGAGGACCTCTTTCTCCATTTTGAGTTTCTCGCTCTTCTTGGGTTGAGGCCATATTTGAACCACTAGAATGACAACCAGAGAGTTGACAGCTTGATCCTGTCTGAGTGCCACTTGCTGGCCCCCGTCTTGTTGTCTCGCAAGTCGATTCATCATTGCCATATGTCGCATCAGAGTCTCTCTTCTGGTTGTTTGTAGTTTGGATAGATAGTCCAACTTGTAGGCACGATTTGAGATCATCTGTTTAGCGTGTTCCAACTGCGAGCGATACATGTTGAGAACACAATTTGGTTCATCGATCAAAACTCGCTCGTCGGTGTGGTTGAATAGGAAATATGGCTTGACTAGATCTTCATCTTTGGCAACGAATGCCTCTAACTTCTTAGTTAAATGCTCAAACTCATCACGGACTGACTGTGCCTCTGACAACTCTATTGTAGATGCATCAAGTGTAATATTGTGATCTCGCAACAACTTGGAGCGCTCACCCGCGAGATAGCTAATCTTGAACTTGGACTGAGATATCCATGGCTTCTTTTCTGTATCATGAACTTGATCCATTCTGAGCAAATTGAACACATGTTTAGTAATGAAGCTGGGCAGTTCCGGTGCAAGGTGCAAGCTAATGATGCAACCAAAACATAAATCAGCTGTTAATTTTTCTGCTGTTTTCGGGCGCAAATTGTGCGCGATGTCCTAACGCTAGCTTTTCTTGCATTGCAGATTGGCATAACAACGTGACCTGGTTTCAGTCCAAATCGACATCGGATCATCGTCTTTATCTCGCTAAGACGAACGAAACTCGAAGAGGATATTATTACTGTGGGTTTGAATCAAAACAATCCGCCGGGATGGCTGGGGCAGCCTTGAGAAGATTGATGGCCGAGTACAAGCAACTAACGCTCAATCCACCCGACGGTATCACAGCCGGCCCAATAGATGAGGAGAACTTTTTCGAATGGGAAGCAGTTATCCTCGGTCCAGAGGGTACCTGTTTCGAGGGCGGCGTATTTTGTGCAAAATTAACATTCCCACCGGACTATCCCTTGAGTCCACCCAAAATGCAATTCACAAGCGAGATATTCCATCCTGAATATATACCCAGACGGACGCGTTTGCATATCCATATTGCATGCGCCCGGTGTCGATCCGATGGGTTACGAGTCGAGTTCTGAGCGCTGGTCGCCAGTTCAAAGTGTAGAGAAGGTACTATTATCTGTTATATCAATGTTAGCCGAACCAAATGACGAGAGTGGAGCCAATGTGGACGCCGCAAAGATGTGGCGCGAGGATAGAAAGCAATTCAACGACTTAGCCGATAGACTTGTGCGCAAATCGCTGGGATTGAAATAATCGGACTTTCTGGATAAATTATCAGGTTACCACCTGGAGAGGAATATTTTAGAGGCCTGATAAAACAAGGGGTACTCGAATACCCAAATTGGTTTTTGGACGCAATAAAATGCAAGGATCGTGCATGAGGGCAACATCGCTTGTTGTCCACAGTGCAAGGAAATGGCACAGTGAGGCTCACGCGATTTGATAAATAAAAGCACGTTTTTCTTAGAGAGACCTCGTGCAATCACTTACGTTTGTCTGCATGGCTTGAAACTAAATTCACACTTTATTTGTTAGATCGCATCAATATTTATTCGTATCCCACAATCTAGATTACATACAAAATGTCGGTTGGCGACGATGTGTCCTCCCTATTACGGGCCATATCGGCTAAGAAGCAAGAGCTTGAATCGGAGTTCTCGCCCGGTGGCCAACTCGATGGTTTCGACGGCATGGTCTCTGACCAGAAATTTGTGAAGAACCTGGATCCACAAGTTAGCGATCTCTATCGGGGTGTTGCAAAAGTCATGTCTCGTTATAGGTCGGGTCAGTTGCCCAAGGCATTCAAGATTATTCCAACTCTAGCTAATTGGGAGCAGGTCCTTGAACTCACGGATCCCAACCATTGGACAGCAGCTAGTATGTATGAGGCAACCAAGTTGTTTGCATCAAATCTCAAAGACGACATGGCACAACGATTCTATAATATCATCTTGCTACCCCGCTTACGCGATGACATTAACGAGTTCAAGAAGCTCAACTTTCACCTGTACAATGCCCTCAAGCGAGCCCTCTACAAGCCAGCCGCCTTCTTCAAAGGTATCATCTTGCCACTGTGTGAGGACTCCGCAGAGACTAGCCTCAGAGAAGCTGTTATCATCAGTTCCATAGTTAAGAAAATTCACGTGCCCTTGTTACACTCGGCCGCGGCTATGTTGAAGATTGCCGAGATGCTCCACAGTCCAGCCCGGTGTGTGTTCCTGATGGATCTCATAAGCAAAAATTACGCTTTGCCATACAGAGTTTTGGATGGCCTTGTGGATCACTTCAATAGGTATTCTTACGATCGTTCGTTCGAGCCCAATGTTCAGTGGCATCAGTGCCTGTTAAAGTTTTGTCAATTGTACACGCGCGACATTTCAAGCGAACAACGCGAGGCCCTACTCGCTCTGGTTAAGCACCACCCACACCCGAAGATCACGCCCGAGATACGTAAAATACTTCAGAAGTCAGAGTCGCGCGACGTTGAGGTTCAACAGGAGGGTGATGAGCGCATGGAGCATGTTGAAGATGACGAGGATTATGACGATGAGGATATCGAGGAAAGACAACAAGATGACGATGATGATGATGATGATGATGATGATGATGAAGACGACTCAGAGGAAATGGACGATGAATAAAATTTGACAAGATGGAAGATTTCGGGTTCCTCAGTGACAAAGGATCACGATGAGTTTATTTGAGATGTTTATACATAATTCCGATCGAGAGAATTGATCTCTATTGTCACTCGGTTTTAGGCAAACCAATCTATGCAATTGCGTCATAGATTGCTTTTCCGGCTTCGTACAGCAACGGAAAAGGAGTCATCAGGAACGGCATCTTGTCTTTTGCGATTGGCACTCGAATATCAACTTGAGCCTAGTCTCTTGAGGGGTCGGGTCCACTTGATTTGCTAGATTAGTTGATAGTTATGGGTTATTGTTTTGGGTGATCGGCCCAACTCGCTGTCGACTGGCTGCATTTATAGCAACCGATTTGGGGGATCACATTCACACTGCAAACTCGCGAGCAAGTACAATGCGCGTCTATACGAGCTGTATAGGCCGGATTAACTTTCAATCTTGATGTCTGTGAACGCCGCTTTAGTCGCCGTCGCAGAGGTGCCTGTGCATCGCGCGCAAACAACACTCGAAAGATGCACCAACCATTTCGCAAAAAAAAAATGTAAAAGTTTCCAGTGCTCGAACGCATTGCAATCTGCAGATAATCAACGCTTAGGTGAGCTAGACTAGCGACAGACTCGCGTCGAGGTCGCGATTCGCGAGTGGCCTCCCGCAAATTGTCAAATAATTGGCGGGAATGCCCTCAAAATCATCTAGACAGAATGAGAGCTAATTGCGCGCGCGCCAGTGATAAGCGCGCGCTTGGGTAAGGAACTTTAATGGCTGTAAATCACGTTTCGCTACTCTCGATCGCCTTGTGTACCTGTTGATCTTCCAGCGTCCGCTGTTGCGAACTCTTCTGCCAGAAGCGCAGGTTGAGCTTGGTGCCGCTCGTCTTGAGGCTGGCCAATATGTTTGAGGTGGCCGTTGTTGGTTGCCGTTGGGGAGACCCGTCGGTGGTGGTGGCGCTGTTGTCGCTTGAGATCGAGTTGCCACCATCGACGGGTCGGCCGGTCTTGTTGGTCTCGGCGTCCGCTTGAGCTTGCTGCCGTCGCCTTGTCGGCGACAACAGATTGACGCCCGTCAAGCTACTCAGGAGTTGCTGGCCCAGCGATGTGGCTTGTTGTTGGCCCTCCTGATGCTTGCCGGCGCCCGACAACCCCGCGAACGGCGCGGGCAACCTGACGCCCGCATGGCCCAGACGGCGCGTTTGCTCAGCGTGCTCTTCCCAAGTGAAGCGGGCGCGCACAGAACGTTGCATCATGAGATGGATATCGTCCTCGAACTGGGCGAGTTTCTGGCTGAAGCGCGCCCTTCTGCTGGACCACCTCCATGAGCTGACTCGAGATTTGCATATTCTCAATGCGCGTCTTGGCCAGCTGAATCTCGGCGTTGTTCTTGCGCGCGACAGCCTCGTCGCGTGTCCTCCAGGCGAGCGCCACAATCTCTTCTTTCGGTCTATCACAGTTTTTTAGGTCCTGCTCGAGCAGCTGGCACTTGTCCGCGAGCACGCCCGCCCGGGTTGCGAGCTCAATATTATCGCCCGCCGCCCGCAAGTGCTCATCGCTCTTCACACGCAGCTCCTCTGTCAGTCTCGCGTGCACTCGCTGCAAGCGCTCCAGTTCGGCGCGTTCGCCAATCATCAGCTGGCAACTCGAGCATGGCATCTCCTCGATGAGCGCGCGCAGCTGACTCGCCAACCGGCGCCACAGCTCCAAGTCGGTGAGCTCCTGTTGCTCGCTGGCAATGATTGATTTGCTCGGCCCGACCGACTGCGCGCCCGTGATCTCGTCGGCCGACCCGACGCCGCTGTCCTCGGCGGCGGCAGCAGCAGCCGCGACGGCATTGATCGTGTTCAACTGCAGCACCTGGTGATCGCTGCGCCGGTCACCATTAATTCCGGTTGTCGTCGCGAGGGCCTCTTTGCGCTGCTGCAGGGCCAACAAGAAGTCGTTGAGAATTAAATAAATTTCGCCTATGAGATCACTGAGCTTGTCCGCGGCCCGCTGCGGATTGGACGCGCGCTCGAGCGTGGCCTCGTCGTCGCCGCTACAGTTGGACGACAAAGAATATGGATCGCTCTCGTCGCCGCCGCCGCCGCCGTCAAGTTCGTTTGTGGCCGCGCGTCTTCGTCGCGCATGATGAGATCTTGTGTGCTGTCGCTTGCCGCTGCTGCCGCCGCCAAAACCTGCGGCCAGCGACTTCCGGCGCCGCTCGCCCGCCTCGAGCAAAATCATCTCGTTTGCCTTCATGCGACTGTTGCGCCTCAATCGCAACTCCTTGAGCTGGTCCACCAGCTGAGATCGGTCGCGCTCGCTAATTGTCTTGAGATCACATGAGGTGGTTGCATCGTCATCCCCCGCGCTCGATCGCACACATTCAACAAGCCGCTCGTTCAAGCTAATCATCGATTCGAGTTTGCTCGACAGCCAGCCGCTCGAGTCGCGCAACTCGTTGATTTCAAGCGCGAGCTCGCCAATGCGCAAATCGCGCTCGCTCAACAAACTCTCAAATAGAAGCACCTTGTCGCCCAGCTCGTCCAGTTCGCCGCTCAGGTGCGACTTTTCCGATTGCGCAAGTTTAAGGCGTCGCTCGAGATCTTGCTTTCGTTGGCTTAGAATGTGAAGCTGTACGAGCGTGCGCGCGTGCGTGCGTGCGTGTCAGTCGATTGGTGGCGAGAGAAGAGGCGCAATGATTAAAATCGAGTATAGATTGTATGCAAGCGTTGGATTTGACCGCTGATCTAAGCCGAAAAGCGACGAGTTGCAGTCAACGAGCGACAGTGACGCTGACGGTGACTTACCTCCTCCTGCAGGGCGTCCACCTGGGCCGCGTGGCCCGAACGATTGGACAGGCGCGCACTCAGACGCTCGTTCACCTGCTCCAGCTGACTTGAGAGCAACTCCTCGGACTTGGTCGCCTGTTGCGCGTCGATCAAAGTTGTTTGTTTATGTTTGTAAAAGAATTTTATTTAGCAATTCAAGTCGATTGGTTTCGGACGATTTGGCCAGACAGCTGACGGCCGACGACGGCCAGGCGAAACATTTGCATAAGGTCTCGAGATTTTTTCCGCCGTTACTCACCTCGGCCAACTCGTTCGTGAGTCTCTGGTTCTGCAAGACAAGATCCTCCACCAGCTTTGACTTTTCCTGTTTATTTTTGCGAGACAATCATTGCGTTAGTTTAGAGTCATGAATTCCGGCGCGCAGGTAGATATGCGGCACCTCGTGCGCCCATCTGGGTATCCCCGGGTGGAAATTTCAGCGCCCCGCGTTAGATTGCGTTGCTTGCTTTGATAGTACGGATCGTCGAGTCACAATTCGCGCACATCAACATCTTAAACTCAGCTAAAAAAAACAATAAGTTGAAACTGGACCCATACACTCGCTAGTGGGCCCTTAGATCCTTGTAAGGTCTTCTACAGTGCAAAATTCATGGGGTTTCAACTTAGATTGCAATATCTCGACAACCAATGAGCCGATTGCGATGATTTTTTCTGCAAAATGACCAGCGGGAGCCCGCGGGCACCCGTTTCAGGGCCCCACCTCCACCCTGCAGCTCTCCTGGTCGCTATTTCAAAATTTCAGAATATACGTCTCAAATGTTTGGATATTGGATGTGCATTTCCAAAATCTCACTTTTTTACCTCTCGAAATTTGGGCGCCAGAGGCCTTCCCGTTGGCCGAATTTGGCGACTTAATACCTGATTTCATCGGTTAACGCGAACCGGGTGCATGTGTCATGATGCCAGCAGTGTAGCACTTTGCATTCTGGACATATTGCAACAAGTTTGAAGTGAATCGCATAACTTTTGACCCAGTGGTGCTAGAATAACCATATTACTAGCCACGTACGCGTTAACGCAGCGCGAGTGCAAACCGGATGCTCAGAATCGCGAAAAGCGCGTTCTTGGGTGCAAAACTCGCATCTACTGCGCGATTTTCGTGCAATTTTCTGCATTATCTCCAGAACTGCAAATGCTATCGACTAGTCAATGTCACGAGCGTATAGCTGGACTGTTTTCGGGTCGAATGGACTCCTCGATGTCGAAATTGGCCCACGGGAAGGTACCGAAAATGCAAAATTTTTGGTTCGAGTCGGTCTATGGGAAATCCTGTACTAATTTTTCACGCAAAATCCAACATATTGACATTTTACAAAAAAATTTTCTGGACTTTGGCCGACTTTTGTACATGATTTTCCATAGGGCCGATCTTTGGTCCCTGGGCGTTTTGGGCGATTTTGAGGGGGCCCCAAATTTTTTCGTCGGCTATCCGATGCAGATAGTCCTTGATGTGACCCAGCACACCTCGGGTAAGTCACGACGCTCGGGTCGGCTGACAAGAAATTTTTGGGGCCCCTCAAAATCGCCCAAAACGCCCAGGGACCAAAGATCGGCCTTATGGAAAATCATGTACAAAAGTCGGCCAAAGTCGAGAAAATTTTTTTGTAAAATGTCAATATGTTGGATTTTGCGTGAAAAATTAGTACAGGATTTCCCATAGACCGACTCGAACCAAAAATTTTGCATTTTCGGTACCTTCCCGTGGGCCAATTTCGACATCGAGGAGTCCATTCGACCCGAAAACAGTCCAGCTATACGCTCGTGGCATTGACTAGTCGATAGCATTTGCAGTTCTGGAGATAATGCAGAAAATTGCATGAAAATCGCGCACTAGATGCGAGTTTTGCACCCAAGAACGCGCTTTTCGCGATTCTGAGCATCCGGTTTGCACTCGCGCTGCGTTAACGCGTACGTGGCTAGTAATATGGTTATTCTAGCACCACCGGGTCAAAAGTTATGCGATTCACTTCAAACTTGTTGCAATATGTCCAGAATGCAAAGTGCTACACTGCTGGCATCATGACACATGCACCCGGTTTGCGTTAAACGATGAAATCCGATATTAAGTCGCCAAAATCGGCCAACGGGAAGGCCTCTGGCGCCCAAATTTCGGGAGGTAAAAAAGTGAGATTTTGGGAATGCACATCCAATATCCAAACATTTGAAATGTATATTTTGAAATTTTGAAATTATGACCAGGGGGCCTCTAAATGGTAGGGCGCCTCGAACGGGCACCTGCGGGCACCTATCGGTCATTTTGCAGAAAAAATTACCGGGATCGGTCGGGCCGTTGCTGAGATATTGCATTTTAGCAAAAATCCCGTAGAATTTGTACGAGTGGCTCGGCCCATGGGGACCTCGTGAGCTATCCAAGTCAGTCTCTCCTGGTCCGACGACCTTCGTTATGGACCTTCCTGATCGATAACGATGGTCCACGAGGTGATTTGGGCCACTTGGGGGAGGGGGAGGCGAGTCATGACAGTATGTGGATGCCAAAAAATTTCGGGCCCCCTCAAAATCGCCCAAAACGCCCAGGGACCAAAGATCGGCCTTATGGAAAATCATGTACAAAAGTCGGCCAAAGTCGAGAAAATTTTTTTGTAAAATGTCAATATGTTGGATTTTGCGTGAAAAATTAGTACAGGATTTCCCATAGACCGACTCGAACCAAAAATTTTACATTTTCGGTGCCTTCCCGTGGGCCAATTTCGACATCGAGGAGTCCATTCGACCCGAAAACAGTCCAGCTATACGCTCGTGGCATTGACTAGTCGATAGCATTTGCAGTTCTGGAGATAATGCAGAAAATTGCATGAAAATCGCGCACTAGATGCGAGTTTTGCACCCAAGAACGCGCTTTTCGCGATTCTGAGCATCCGGTTTGCACTCGCGCTGCGTTAACGCGTACGTGGCTAGTAATATGGTTATTCTAGCACCACCAGGTCAAAAGTTATGCGATTCACTTCTGAACTTGTTGCATTTTGTCCAGAATGCAAAGTGCTACACTGCTGGCATCATGACACATGCACCCGGCTCGCGTTAACGGATTAAATCAAGTATTAAGTCGCCAAAATCGGCCAACGGGAAGGCCTCTGGCGCCCAAATTTCGGGAGGTAAAAAAGTGAGATTTTGGGAATGCACATCCAATATCCAAACATTTGCAACGTATATTCTTAAATTTTGAAATAGCGACCAGGGGAGCCTCGGGTCAGAGATGTGGCCCTCCAACGGGTGCCCCCTGGCCCCCTCTGGTCATTTTGCAGAAAAAATCATTGCAATCGGCTCATTGGTTGCCGAGATATTGCAATCTAAGTTAAAATCTCATAGATTTCGCGAAATAACTGGACCAAATGATGTTGAAGCATCTTAGGATCGCGTGGGCCCACTATGGGATGAGATACGATGCTACTGTTTCAGCGAGAGATATCAGACGAGTACTCACTTTATCTGCTTGTCGGCCGGTCTGCTGCTGCTGCTCGAGTTTGTTCTTGAGAATGTTGCAATCTGTTTGCAGCTCAATAATCCGATTCTCATACTCGCCATCCAGTTGGTCGAGTTGCCGTCTCAACTTGTGCTTTTCCTGCTCGAGGAGCTGCTCGTGTGTGTGTGTGTGCGTAATGTGGTGACGGAAAGGACAGGTAAGCAGGTTAGTGGCTAGAGGAAGTGGAGACAATGTAACTGACAATCTTGGTCGCTGCCAACCGCACGAAGTTTGCGCAAGCAATTGGCCGCTCTCTTTCAGTCTTTCTCTCTTGCCGACACAAAAGCCAGATCCTGGCGCTAGATCAAGGAAGAAGCGCTACGCACAGTAACGGGACTGTGTGGACAAAAAGTGTTCTCTCTCGCCGCAGCGATAAGTTTTGCTCGCTCGACCACCCGCCTGTTGCGTGAGATCTAATTCACTGTCATCTGAGATTGCAGCGAGAGTGTGTCGCACACACACACACACACACACACACACACACACACACACACGAAAAGTGACTCTAGACGGACGATCATCTTTTCTTCTTATCAAATGTGTGCGTGCCTGCGTGAGAGCCAGCGCCGAACGGACGGCCGGACGAACGGAAATGGCCACCTGTACCAAGTCGAGAGGAACTTGAATTATCTTCTCGTTCAAGCAAAGGCACACAATGAATGAAACGAACACAAGCGCCGCTTTTGTGCAAGCCCACCCGTCAACCAGCTAGTTAGCTCAATCTAACGAGCTTTCACTAGCTCGAGTTACCTGCACGGGGCCAGCTCATCGCGGTCTCGTCTCATTTGAGAACAAACTCGCACTCCTCAGCCTCTCATCAGTTGGCGGTTGTTTGTTGACCAACCAAGTTAACAACCAGCTCGCTCGTCATCTTGTAAGATACCGCGCAAGACTTAAACTTTCGGCGAGCGGGCGGCCGTCGCAAGTTCAAGCTCGACTCGGCTACAACTTGCAAGCGCAAACACATGTAACTTTTGCTCACAAGTGGTGTGCTTTTCCGTCCGTCTATTTTGTGTCCTACCTGCGACTCGTTGGCTTGAAACCGACTCAGTTTCGCCGCTCGCTCGCTTATTATTATCACCAGCGCAAGCCGAAGCGGATGAACTGCAAGAGATAGTGAGAGATGATCCTGCGAAGCGAACAGCAATCCCAGCGAGTGTGAAGGGAGAAAAAAAAAAAAAAAAAAAAAAAAGAGAGAGAGAGAGAGAGAGAGAGAGAGAGAGAGAGAGAGAGAGAGAGAGAGAGAGAGAGGAACAACGGGCTCGGTTACTCGGCGCTTGCAAGCCGCTCAGATTAGCCTGAGAGGTCATACCGTTTACCTGAGCCGCTCGCAGACGTGTCGTATCGTGCGAGCCGAGCGAGCCGAGCGAGACGTGCAATGAGCTTGCTCGGCCGCCCAATTGATACTGACACTTGTTGGCGTGAGTTGTTGTCCTCGTCGTTACGCTCAAGGCGCGCGCCCAAAGAGCTCGTGGTGTCGATGTTGCGTGGCGTAGACAAGCGACACGAAGATGACGATGACGAGCGATCATCATAGGCTTTCGTTTAGTTTTGTTCACGTTCACGCGCTTGCTTATGAAACTACGAGCCTAATGATTGCCCGCAATGGCTATTTGCGCTATAGCATGCAAGACTCTACGAACTTGCGAGCTAGAGATAAATGATTTTTGGCGCTAGAGTTCTGGTGCGAGAACGAGTGTGATCTATTTACGATTGTGCACTTGTTGATGGCCCACGACACGATTGGCAGGCGGCCGAACGTGATAGACACCTTTTTGCTAACTCGAACAGTAACTCTCTAGACGTGTCGACCGTCTCGCGCAGACAACGCACTTTTGGGACAATTTGTGCGCGCTTTCACGTGCACCCCCGCCTAAACCGGCCGACTCCTCTTCACTCTGTGCCCGTTACCGTTACACACAATTTGGTTATATCCAAATGACTGAACTAGAAAAGAGAGTGGAGCTTGAAAAATCTTACCAAAAAATAGCGGCCAATTTTTGGAAAACCATCAGCAAGGCGACGCCACCAAACACAATTGCTGGTCGGGCGAGTCACGACTTTGCAACTTTCACCCGCCCGTCCGCCCGCTCTCTTTTTCGTGTCGCTCGCACAGGAAGAAAGGGAACGAGATTGAGATCTCATCTTGTTTTGTCCAATTTGCTTTTGGTGGACAGAAAATTTGTAAAACATCGCGCAGGCGCAACAACTCGACGGCCCAATTCTAACCGGCCAGTCAAATTGCCACTCGGGCAGCTGAATCAATAATGATAGGAATCGAAGTGAAACATTCTTTTCACCTCTTTTTGTCGTCTCCAATATTTACTAGCGCACGAGCACAAATGTAACTCACCTCCAATTTGTGCGAGTACTCCTCTGTGATCTTCTCGTTTGCCCGGCTCAGCTCTTCGTTGCGCTCGAGCAGCACCTTGCCCAGCTCGGCGGCGAGCTGGAGGTCTTTCTCTTTCTTGGCGAGCAAAATGTAAACATCGTCGATTGATTTCACCTGGTCGCCGCCGTTCGCTGAGGACGTCGACCAACTGGGCGATCTCGGATTGAGCGCCCCCGATTGGCCGGCTCGAGGCGAGTGCGGCTGGTCTTGACTGGACGCGGACACTTGATGATTCTTCAAGAGCACACTCAAACTCTCGAGCTTGGCCTCGGCCGAGAGTTGCGCTTGCATTGTGCCTGTGTTTGAATTTGGCTGTGACAACGACGATGAGCTCGATTGCTGGTGACTTGTAATTTCGACCAGCTCATCGTCTGCCGGCCGACTAATTGTGTAATCTTGGCTGTCTTGATTCGAGCCGCCCGCCTGGTTCAGCAATTGCTGTTTCCTAGCCAACAGCTCGGCGGGTGTCCGGCCGCGGCTTCGACTGCGCGCGCCCACCCCGAGGCGCCCTCTCGTCTCTTTCGCGTCTTGAGTCTCTGCGCCCTCTCGTTCTGTGTCTGCCGGTGTTTTCGTCGTCGTCGTCGTCGTCGTCTTGGCCATCTCTTTGTGGGTCGTAGCGATTTCATCCGCTCTTTTGCCTTGATTTCCGCCTTGAACTCCAATGGCATCCTCTAATTGTTGCCCTCTTAATGTCGTGCCGCTGACTCATTCAACTGACTTACCCGTCGGACTGACTAACTGGCCGATCATCACTCGATGCGTGCACTCAGATGAATGGTCAGCTCGGCTCGGCTCGCCTGATCATAACTCTGCTCAAAAATTGGGCGGCTCATCGACAGCTCAAGTTTTCACTCGTCCACTTGCTCACGTGCTCACGTGCTCTCTCTCTCTCTCTCTCTCTCTCTCTCTCTCTCTCTCTCTCTCTCTCTCTCTCTCTCTCTCTCTCTCTCTTCTTTCTCTCTCTCTCTCTCTCTCTCTCTCTCTCTCTCTCGTTCAATTTCGATCAATCATCGACCACGATGCCCGATGGTCGTCCCTCTAAGTGATACCGGATGGTCACACCCTCGACTGGCCCATGCTGATCGATTTCATTGCACGTCACAATGACGTCCAGCCATCGTACGAGTAGAAACAAGCGCGCAACTAAACGTGAGCTCTACGAGTAGTGCGCCCACCGCCGTCGATCTGCAACTTTAATGATTCACCGGCACACTCGCGCACATCACCGCCGCCGAACAGACTCACTGGACACTTCTGGCGGCGTTCGTTTGCCCACCGCTCGCTGGTGGCAGCTGGAAAATTCGCAATAAAGAGTCACTCGGTTTACGTAACGTGTCGTCGTCGTTCGAAGCAGATTATTAGCTGCGAGAACCGCCTCTTAGTTAGCTCTCCATGAGCTTGCTTGCGTGTGTGCTTGCGTGCGTGCGTGCGTGCGTGTGTGAGCACGGCAACTTTGCCCAACCAACTCGCTAGCCCGTCTTTTCGCTCTTTGAGTTGTGGGCCGGTTTTGTCCTATTGTTGTCGCCACTCGATGTCGTTGTTGCAAGCGCGTTTGTGCGTTTGCTCTCTCCTCGCCAACGAACGCAAAGAATGTGCGCGCGAGTGTGTTGCGCAAAAGTGTCCAGGTGGCCGCCTTTGCCCACTCGCTCGCTCGCCCCTCCCGCTGACGGCTAGATAGCTCTTTGTAGCTCGCCTAGTTCTATTCGCTCGCGACTAGTCTTTGTTTTAGGCAGTACTTTTTGCGTACACACACACACACACACACACACACACACACACAAGCTGAGAAATTTCTCCTTCCAGTTCGCTAACGGCTAGCCACCTCTTTTTTGGCCACCACACCACAACACTTGCGAGCAGACACTCTCGAATTGCGACAATTCTTCTGGAATTGCCCGCCACGTCAAGACTTCCGCTAATTCACAGTTAGGTCTCTCGGCCACTTGTTACGACTCCATCAGCATGCCAGCAGGCAGCTTGATTGAGACTTTTTTGCAGGTGGTGGGCGGCAAAAAAGGCAATAATCCTAGAGCAATAATGATTAGAATATGGTCGCCATTTTGAGACTGACCAAAATCAGTCTTAGAGTCAAGAATTTTCGTGCTGCTCGATTAGCAAACACTTTCGTGCAAACATCGAAGTAAATTTTCACTAGCTCGACGAGTTTTTTTTTTCTGTCTCGCGTGGCAAACCACACAAACAAAATTTTAATTTCCTCTCTCTCTCTCTCTACAGGAAGTTTGAGCTCCCTAGACCCCGTAAACGGCGATTGACGTGCGCCGTAGCGCGATGAAATTTGTCACGGCACTCGATAATGGCGATGCAGGTTCAATGAACGAGGTGCGCCCTATGGTGGTGGCCAGCTCTCGTATCCGATCCCGCATATTGACCCATTGCGAGTGCATGCGCGTATCAGAAAACCCACCCTAACTAACACGGTCGCACGCGATGGGCGCGACCTCTTATTAGGGATCCGAATTGGGGGCTCAAAGTTGAGAATATCTACACGCTGTTCAATTTCGCCTAGTTCCGTGTTTTCACTACACACAGGTAACGAAACACCAACCGTGCTCTCGGGTAGTTGAAGTTGCGCGTGCAAGAGCATTTATTTCAGCACATGAGAAGTGCTCTCATATTGTTGCCATGGTGACGCGCACCATAGCCACTAGCTCATTTATCCCCATCTGATTCGACTGGGGCTTGTGCTTGAGGTTGGTCAACAACTTTCTCAGTTGATACAGATTCAGTCTCCGCCGCCGCCGTCACCTCATATGAGGTGTATTTTTGTTTGTGATCATCAGAATTGATGTGCTCGATACGAGCAGCCCTGTCACGCAAAAATACTTCGCAAGCCTTGCAAACAAATCCAAACACGGCCGGCACACACTTCAATTGAGATTGATCTATGGCCTGATCGTCTTTAGACTCGGCATCCCCTTTGGCCTTGACCACGGGCATCTTGCTCTTCTTGAGAGCTTCAGCATTTTTTCGAGCCTGCAACTTGAGTTGCTTGCGCTCGGCGGTCTTGGACGGGGGCTTATTTGCGGGCTCGTTTTGGACAACCTTAGCGGGCGAGACAGTCTCAGCAACAGCAACTTTGGCCTTGGCGGTTTGAACCGCCCCTTTGTTGGCCTTGGCGAGGGCCTGCTTTTTGGCCGCCTTGGTCGCCTTGGCAGACTGCTGTTGCTGTTGCTGCTTTTGCTGACGTGAGTTTTGGTCATTTTGCCGAGGTGCGCGCTGCTGCTGCTGGTTGTTGTTGTTGTCAGACTGCTGATGCCTCTGCTGGCCACCAAAACTCTTGTTTTGGTTCTGACCGTTGTTGGCTCTCTTATTGCCACCCATACGAGGTGCAGAAAGAGAACGCTGGTGCATGTCGACACCACGTTGCTGTTGCTGGAACCTCTGCTGGCGCTGAGGTTGCTGCTGCTGCTGCTGCTGCTGCCGCATTGGCACAGACATCATGATAGGCTGCTGCTGAATGAAATTGGCCGAATTTGGAACAAATTGAACCGCCGGTTGCTGTTGCCAGTGAACTGGCGTTGCCTGCTGCCCATGGTAGGCCCCCGTTAGATCGAAGGCTCCCATTGGCTGGCTGAACATTTGCTGAGCGACTGCCGGCGGCTGCTGCTGCTGGAAACCAGGTGGAACACCTGAACTCCACGGCGAGGCGGCTTGAGTTTGGCCGAAAGGTCTGGAAAATGCCATGATAATACGTTTATAGTTTATAATTTATGATTTATTAGATGATATAATACTAGTGGTCTGATGCAATGTAAACAAATCAATTAATAATTCCATGCAGCGGCTGTTCTTCGAACAAATTTCGAATTGTGAGAAGAGCCTGGCGGGAGGGGAACGCACGCAGTTTGCATGCGATGTGCGCATTGCCATTCCCCTCGAGGAATTTTGGGGTTCTATAGTGAAAATCAAGTGATTTGATCCAGTGAGCCCTGAACTAATGAACAAAATGAGATAAAATCTAAGAATACCCGTGAATTCAGGGGATTTTGGTAAAATTATTCGATAAATCTAGGGTGATTTTATTATTTTTCCCCAATAGCTATACAGTTTAGGGTGTTTTTATTGACATACTCATGCATGCCTGCTCGCATTCGTGTACTCCACAAAGCTCGAGTTGACCCTTGCCGTGGTAATCTTGACCGTTGGCTTGGACTTCTTTTTCTTCTTCTTCTTCGCATTTAGCTCATTCGCGTACTCAACGCCCGCCGTCAAAGTTCCACGTCTCTTCTTCTGCGTCTCCGCGTCCGAGCCGCTCTCCTCTTTCTCGCCGCCCTCGCCAGTGGAGCTCTCACTCGGGGTGACCGGCGTTGTTGTAGTTGATGGTGCAGTAGTTGTGGTTGTTGTGGAGTCAGGTGTGCTCTCGGTGGTAGCCGCTGTTGTAGTTAGCGGGGCACTGGACTCGCTCACTGGCTGGGCTGAGACAGTCGTGGCGGCGGGACTCGAGGTCGTCGTGGTCTGTGACTCAGCTAGCGAGCTGTTCTTCTGTCCGCCAGTGGTCGTAGTGGGCGCCTCTGTCGAGCTAGAACTACCCGAACCATCCGCGGGAGTTGTTGAGCTCAGCGCCTGGCCGACGTCCGACTCGATGGCTGCCGAGTCTGCTGTCGTAGTCTGACCAGGAGCGGCGGTGGTCTCGGGTGCCGGTGGTGGCCCGCCCATGAGCCTTTTGGGTGTCTCCGTTGCCTCACCGCTTGTCGCTTTAGATGTGAGCGGCTCTGTTGACGGGGCGCCGCCTCCGAAGTTGGGCTCCTGATCGGGAGGTCGCGCCGAAGTTGACGGTCGCTCAGTGGGCGCGCTCTCACTTGGACGAGCAGTCGACGCCTCAGGTGCGCTGTTGGTTGACTTGTCGCCAGTCAGCGGAGTAAATGGAAGCTTCAATTGAGAGTCGCCCTTGCCGTCGCCCGACTTGCTCGAGGCGCCCCGCGCACTAGTTTTGGTCTTACTTTTAAAGTATGGCCTCCAAACATCATTCGCATCCTTGTCGTTGGCGCCGAAGTTCACCACTTTCTTGCCAACACCGAGCCCGCTCGTCTTGTCAGCCTCCTGGCTCTCACTCGTTTTGTTCTGCTGCTGTTTTGTGCCGGTCGCAGACCCGTTAAAATTGGCCCCAAAACTCGTGCTCGCTCGCAACTCAACTCGGCCTCCTTTTGTTGCCCTCTCGGCGGGCTCGTTGGCCACAATCAGCGAGACGCCCACCTGCTCGACGACAGGTTGCACTGACTCGACCGCCCCCTGGACGGTGTTGACACTGATCGAGCGCATGGGCGAGCTCTCGGCCGATGAGAATCTACTAGTTTGCAGTGCGCTTTGGTCGAAACCGTTGAGTTGGTTCACCCGTCGACTTGGCGAGAGAGGAATCTGTGACTGGGCGAACTGTTCGCGCTGCGAGCCAAACTGTTTTTGGTCGCGGTAGGAGCCAGGCGAGAATGAGGCCAACTGTGAGCTGGATTGGAATCCAATGTTCGAGTTAAACACACGACCGCCCTTGGTACCGGCCAAGGAATAGGATTTTTCATCGAGCTGATGGGTGCGCTGCGCGGGCACTGCCGGCAGTTGAGCCGCTTGCAACACTCGCTGCTGGAAGGAACTCGAACTGGCCCCGCCCGCGCTCGGCTCCGGCGACGACTTGCCAAAGTCGGCATTCAAGTTGTAATACGACGACGACCTAGAGCAATCGACCGAGTGCCAAAAGTCGCAATTCATTATGGCCTGATTGAAGACGGTGCCCTCGCCGCACAGGAACGACTCGCGGCGGCCCTGGTAGCACATGTGGTACACCTGGCAGCCGGTGGTTTCGTCCGCGTACATGCCCGGGTCGAAGGGGGCGCCCGCGCAACTGAACTTGGTGTTGGGTATGCTCGCGTAGGCGGGAAAGTCGACGCCGGGCGTGCCCTTGATGGCGCCATAAATTGTGGACGACGACGAATGCTCGCCAACTACGCCGATCAACTGTTGCTGCTCCTGCTGGCTATCAATTGATTGCTCGACGACAACTCGTTGCTGCTGAACTGGTTGTTGCACGTGCTGCTGCTCGACTACTTGCCGCTGCTGTTCAACTACTTGTTGTTGCTGCTTTTGCTCGATCACTTGCTGCTCTTGTTTTCGCTTGATATTCACAATGTGCTCGCGAAAGTTGAATTCCGTGTTCAAATTGGTGGAGGTTTTTGATTGGCCCCCATCAGAGGAGCCAAACAAGGAGCTTGAGCCTGCTAACGAGGTCTTGCCGTTGTTCACAACATTTTCTTGACTTGAGACGGGCAAAGATTTCTGGCCGAGATAGAGACTCAGCAAGAGAAATAGGATGAGTAGCTGGTGAGCAGGGGAACAGGATGAGCTGGCCGCTTGATGTTGCAGTTTGGCCCGCTTGATGCTCTTCTCATATTGGGGCGCCATTCTCGTTGCCGCACTCGCGCGTCACACTCTATTTGCAGATTAAATTTATTTATTACCCGCTCGCAGGCACCACGAAATCAGCTTAACCAAAAAGTTAGACTACAACCGTCGAGTCGGATTGAGTTAGCGGCGCGAGCAGACAGGCCAGAGTTGCAAGCGCACAGTTAAACCGCTCTACAGTCTCCAAGACTAACTGAAATGTGTGCTCGTCGCCGCCACCGTGACCCAAGAAGGAGCAACTTCCTCCTCGCTGGTTGATTCCAAAAACCAACTAACTCACGCGTCACTTGACGGCGACGACGGCAACCAGCTAGCGCTTCTTTGTCCTCAGCTGTGCTACATTGTTGCTCTCCGATTGTAGTGTGTCAATTTAGTTGGAGGGCGCGACAACGGGACAGAGCATTCAGACAACTTGCGAGAGGGGTTTTCTAGCGGTCACGAGTGTAGGGGTGGCGGCGCACGCAATCCGTAGATCGGGCACGGGTGCTGGCTCGCGCGAGCGCGCTAGAGCGTCTCGCGACTGTCTTGGCCACGCGCGTTCCGGCTAATCGACCCAGACAGCCAGACTATTGCACGTATTTCAAGTTGCACCGAGTGAAAACTCTCGCCAGCTTTAATGATTGTGAGAGGGAGGCCTGGAGCAAAATCAAAATCCTGGCTGGTCTACACTGAGATCCATTTACTCAGATAAAGCTAGTGAAGGATTGGATATCCTCTCATTGAAATTGATGCCCAGTCAGAGGCATCTTATCAAATTGGGGATTTGATATCTGATGCGCCATCTTGGTAGGAGGGCGCCCTCAGCAATATCCGCGAATTTGATAGCGCGAGCTTCACACAAGAGGCGGTGTTGCACGAGCGCTGGCCAGCCGCAAGTGGGCCATGGTTGTTGTTGTTTTTGGCATTGGCACATCTCTCTGCATCCGAAATCCGTTTGCCCGAAGCTGTCCGCGATCTCTGCGTGGCGACCGCTGTCGCCGTCATCACTGCGCAAACGTTGATGGTTTCCAGCGAATAACCCACACACGCCGAGGTGGGAGTGTTGTTGGAAAGCACGAGAGCGAGAAGCGGTGAGCCAAATGAAAGCAACAGTTTCATCCAAAATCTATTTCATCATCTGTCAATATCGAGCTGGCCTCGATTGATCTATCACAAAGTTCATGTTCTATTCTAGCAACCTTCGACTGAAACAAAGCACTTGCAATGGCAGATTATTATTAGCATGAGTCATCTGTCATTCGCACCATGTCAAAGCGCACGCACTATTGGTGTTGACATCGTTGATGCAACACTTATCAGCAAAACCTATTAGCATTGGCAACACGAAAACTCGATGCACAAATCTAGGATATTCATCCAAGGAATCGATCAAGCCATATCAATCTAGTTCATTTCAAAACCATCACCTTAATCGATAAGATATTAGGCGAATCAAAAACGATAACTATTCATCGATCTTGAAACAGGCGATATATATATATATATATATATATATATATTTATTGCAACTACTAGCATGCAAGCCAGGGTTCTGTTCGATTTTCCTGCACAGCCTGATACGTCTGAGCTTAACATCCGAGAAGGCGAGGTTCTGACTGTTCTGAGAAAGGATGTAGGCGAAGGCTGGTGGGAGGGCACAAACGATCGGGGCGAGCGCGGGCTTTTCCCGGCCAGTTACGTCGAGGAGATCAGTGCCCAGCCACCGCCACCTCCGCCACCACCTGCAATCACTGCAGCTGCGCCTATCACCCCCACGACTGGATTCGATCAAAGCAGTTCAGTAGCAGGGTCCAGCTTCTTTACACCAACTCAAGCGTCTCAATTCAAAAGTCATGCCGGTGAGCAGCAACAGCAGCAACAACAACAACAACAGATGCACCACGCTGAGGAGCCGGATTGGCCCGATGAGGACTGGGATGACGACGATGATGATGACAGCGGTGATGGTGGAACGGATTTCCAAGGTAGTCAGAGGGGTTATCCGACGGGCGGACGATTTCCCGGCGCCGCAGATCAAGTGGCGTCCGCTCGAAGCAGCCACTTTGGAGCACCTCCAGGCGCTACTGACGGGCTGACTTCGGCGGCGACAAACTTGTCGTTAGCCGACAATAGGCAATCGTCTAATGCTCTAGCCAAGCCTAGGAAGAACCTGAATCGATTTTCAAACTTCGTCAAGTCCGGCCTCGAGGGCTACATACTTCAGCCAAAGACCATTAATGTGCCCCTGGAGAATGTGGTCCATATTCAGTATGACCACGAGCTGGGCATAGTTTGGAAACCCAACCTGAATCCCTACACCTGCGCTGTAACCAAGCACGGAAAAGAGACCAAGATGAAGGGACTGAAAACGTACATTTCATATGATATCACACCCTCAACTAGCAACATCGTCGTCAGGCGCCGATATAAGCATTTCGATTGGCTGCTCGCGCGTATGGCTGAAAAGTTTATCGTCACTCCCCTGCCACCATTACCTGAGAAACAAATCGCTGGTCGATTCCAGGAAGACTTTGTGGAGCACAGGAGGAATCTACTCCAGTTGTGGGTCAACTATATCACTCGCCATCCCATTCTATCGCAGTGCGATGTTTGGTGGCACTTTATGACCTGTAGCACGGACGACTTGAAGGGTTGGAAGCTGGGCAAGCGGAAAGCCGAGAAGGATGAGCTGGTGGGCGCCAATTTCTTCTTCTCCGTCGAGGTGAACCCCTCGACTGCCCCGCTAGAGTCTGTCAAGACCACCAAGCAACTGGACAATTTTCAACGTTTCGTGGCCAAGTTTGATGACGCTGTTCGGCACATGTATACAACCGCCGTAGAGCAGAGCAAGAAAGTGTCAAGCGTTTATGCAAAAGATTATAAGAAACTAAGTGAGTCCATCAAAGAGCTTTCATCGGCCTTCCAATCGGGCACTGCCTGGCGCAATAGTTTAGGCTTGAATGAGGCTATTCGGCAAACGAGTGGCGCTTACGAAGACATTGCACGCTTGCACGAAGAGGAGCCCAGGTATGATTTCGAGCCCATGGCCGACATACTACATCAATATCGTGGTCTACTCTCAGGTTGGCCGGAAATTCTACAATTGCATAAGAATACAATGAGCTTACGAAACGAACACGAGCGACTGCTCGAAGATGGCAAAATTACCGATGCCGAAATGGTTCGAGTCAACCAGAGGGCCAACGTAATCACCTATTCAACCCTGGCCGAGATCAATCATTTCCACAACGAGCGTCTTGTTGATTTCAAACAGATGATGCAAGTCTTTCTAACTGCTCAAATCAATTTCCATTCGGACATTTTAGGCAAACTACAAGCAGCATTAAATAAAATAAACGATGCATGAGATCAGTACAATCGCGCTATGACATTTGTTTGATAGTGTAACACTGGCATCTTGGGTAGTTTCCTATCGTTTAATGGAAGCTTGAGAATATCAATCTAGCTAGGCGGCGTCATTCTCGGCGGCTAGCTTTATATTTCCTCATCATCAGAGATGCCGTAAGTTTCGAATGACTTGGTTTTCATGAATGCGAGTGTTTCATCGGTGGTGGCAAATCCATGGACAAACTTGACTAATCTCACCACGGTCTCATACCTTATGACTGTCTCTACGTAGTTCATGAGATTGTGTCTAATATCTCCATTTGCTTCCTTCTTGTTGCATCCGAACAATTCTAACAAATAACCTCCCATGTAGTCTCTCTGTTCGTTTGTGAACAGGGTTGTCCGGATCTCGCATTGAAGCTCCTTCTTGCTCTCACCAATGAGTTCCTTATATCGATCATGAAAATCAGATTTAACCTCGCCACTCTGGATGCCCTTGAGTTCGTCATAGAAAACGTAGTGGATCAGGTATTTCAGATGTTCAAATTTGAGATCCTTAACTTGTTTCACTTTGCGTACCTCGTTCTCAAGGTACTTGAGTTCATCATTATCGAATGTGTCGCTAACTGCGTCCATCCCTATGTTAATATATTTACCCTCAGTGTACTCCTCGTGTTTTGCGGCACCCCTCTTGAGGCCGGACCTGGTGCTCTTGAATGCTTTGGTCACTGTATTTCTTATCTCCCGCTCTTGAGTTTCTCGCTTAGCCTTGGTGATTGCCTTACCAAAGTCTGTTTTGAGTTGCTTTAGATCGTCCATATTGAACTTACTTAGGGCCTCCTCAGACTTCTTCAAGGCTGCCATGGCTTCCTCAAGTGCCTTTGAGATCCTTTGCTCCTTGGGTACAGGCGACTGCGTCTTTCTAGGCTCCGATTTCGGTGTATCACAATCGGACTTCCTGATAGGCCGCTTCACTTTGAGAACTGTGTCGGCCATCGGACTTGATTTAGACTGGTCTTTTGGACTATTTTTGGCTTTTGGTTTAGATTTTATCTCGACACTCGACCGTGATTTTGTCTCAACTTTTGGTGGCGATTTCGGCTCAATCTTTTTTACTGCTCTCGACTCTAGATTTGGCTTAGCCGGCGTGTCTGCTAGACCCCCCGGATCAAGCGGAGACTCCTTTTTGGCGGTTTGAGCCTCTTTCAGCCTTAATGAATGCCTGGTGACTCTACCCGTCATCTTGTTTGTAATAAGTTTGCTCCCGGTCAATGCAGAGTGATGATGATTAGAATTCAAGTTTATTGAAGCTGAGGCTTAGAGAAATAACAAATTTGCTCGGTTGAAATGAGTGCAATATCAAAAGTTTCCTTCCACGAGAATGCCACGATCAGATACCGCCGGCAGAAACGTGTCTCGAACAAAAGCCCGCACCGAACTTCACATGGGGGCAGTGTTCTATTAGAACAGCGTATATGAAGGATCATTCGGGATCGGGATTTTCCCAATAAGAAAGGTGTGCGCGGGAGCGAAAAGCCGGCCGCGCAGAAAGCTGAGCCGTTGTTTATTTACATCCAAACTTGCACCGTTTATTCGCATCATTCATTCTAGCGAACAAGTGTAGTTACTGTTTTGCAACGAACCGAATGATCTTCTTCAATCAAAATTGTGAATATTCCCTCACCATCACATAAATATCCTAGACTTATTTAATCTGGACTCATCCTTCGCTAATTAGGAAGAAAAACTTTTGCACATTTTTATGAACTTGCAGTTTTCACTGCTTGCTGCACCTGTCAAAGACCTCAACATTATCATCAAAATAATATGTCATCCTCATCGCTACAGTTTTCCACTAATTCTGATGGTGTGCCGCTATTCGCTTGCACTAAATGCAATAGCCGCCATCCATTTGAGGATCTCTCTCCTGGACATCAGTTGTGCAAAGACTGCCGTAATACATACCAAGTGATCAAATGTAATTATTGTAGGTCAGAATTTCATCATGAATCCAGCTCCAATGGATCAAAATCCAACTCCATTTGTGTGAAGTGCAAGCAATTAGAAGAGCAGCATGGAAAACCCGGCCCATGTGCTTATTGTAACATTATTGCCGCCTTCATTGGAACAAAGTGTCAAAGGTGTACTAACTCGGAGAAAAAGTATGGTGCACCAATGTCCTGTGAGCATTGCAAACAAAAATGCGCCTTTGATAGACAAGATCCGGCCAGTAAGAAGAAAGTTGATGGGAAATTACTGTGTTGGCTTTGTACCATGGCCTACAAGCGAACTCTCGCCAAGGCTAGACAGAAAGAGATGGCCAAGATATCATCCTCTGCTTCATCGTCGCACAATATTGGCGCCGCCGGTGATACGAAATCATCATCTTCGTATTCATCGAGTCGGCATCATCACCACAGTTCATCCTCTGGTAGTCATAGACATTCAAGTTCACACAGCAACAACAATAACCACTCTAGCGAAAGTACAAACAATCAACCGCACCATCGTTCTTCCTCGTCCTCGCATACAAGCAGGCATTCAACATCGCATCTAACGAATGGCGTCAGCGGTGGCAGTGCCAGTAAGCATCGCGAGTCTTCATCATCGTCTTCCATCAGCCAGAAAAGGCCACGCACTGAGACCTCCACATCATCGAGTGTGCTCCAGACATCATCAACTATTTCCACTCCATCGCTGTCATCATTCAGCGATGGTCGTTTTATTGAACCAAACAGTGTGAACGACCTGTCATCGGTGGTCACTCAGCTTAAGGATCAGGTTGCAACTCTCAATAAGAGGCTCCAATTGAAGGAGAAGGAGTTACTGTCTAAAGATCAGCAGGTAAGTGACGTCATCTGTTGCACTTTCCACCCTTGTGATAGCCAATCTTGAATTACTTTCTCACTCACCCAAATCCCTATTCATGTATCTCGTACCGAAATATATCTTTACTTCCTTAGATTGCTGAACTCAAGGCTACAACCACCCGAGAACAACGAGAGTATAAGGAAAAGATAAATAATCTGCAGAGGCAACATGCAGATAGACTGAGTGAGCTACAGAATCGAATTGTCACCATGCAGAAGCAACAAGTATCGCAAGCTAAGTCTGCCAAAGCAGCCACGACTTTTGTCGAGCCACCATTGGTTATATAGGCACATCTGAAACAAATTTCTCTTCATCGAATCACATATGACTAATTATAATATTTTAAATTCGGCATAACTATTGACGAGATTGTCGGTGGACAATCAAAAATAACAGCCGAATAAAGAAACAGGGATTTCCCTACATCTCAAGCTCTGATAGCTCGCTCTTTATTTTGACTCTTCACTAGGTGTAAACCGAATTTGACACCTCTATTAAGTTGCGTGTTTCGGAATCTAGATGGCGTCCTTTGTCAGACAGCTGTTGTGCCTTCAACTGAAAATCTTAAGCACGCGCTCGGCTCATTGCTTGTCATCTGGTCAGGACGCTAAGCTAATCATCTCAAGATCGATAATTGAGGTGGCCGCCCAAGATAAGCTGAGAGAACACGTTCATTCATAATCGATAAGCAGGCCCGATTGGCGACCGCGTGATTAGACCAGCGTGCAGTCAAAGTCGGCGACAACAATCCGTCTGCTATAGCATGTTGAGCACAATTCTGAGAGTAGAGTGGCTGTGTCAAAAGAGAGGTCGAGAAAGTATCTAAAATTATCCCGTTCAAGTGCGAGTGAGGAATATTAATTCGATTTAGTCAAATTAAATTTAGTAGTTTGCTTCGCTTTATTGCTTGTGCGCTAGAG
>JAHHUK010000036.1:0-136887 GCA_018703695.1 Prunus fruticosa
CTCTCGCCATTGGCACGTTCTCAGATCGCGAATCTCACACTTTTCACGCACACGCACCGCACGCACTAGATTTCAGGAGATTTTTGCAGCACAACTGCGCGCTCCGGGCGCCATTGATTCGCACATTGGCCATTGAAAGACTGCACACATCTATGAACCACGAGTTCGTACCCGTATGAACCTCGTCTGCAGCGCGACCAAATCTCCGATAGCAAACATGGCCATCGACGCGTGGTTGTCTCGTGCCGAGTGTTTGGTTCTTCGCCTGTAGAAATTTCGCAATCAATCGTTTGTATTTCATAGAAACTATCTATTTCATAGAGAAACTATTACAATGATTAGCATACGCCAGCTGGTTGCATTGACACGACGGACTGTCGGTCAGACTGACCGTCGCCTCAGCCATGCAATAATCGAAAATCTCAAACCAATCAGCCAGCAGAGTCTCATATGGAAAGCTAATGAGAACGACCCAAGGAAGCACACCTCTGATCATGAAGGTTTGTATTATATGTTACCTGACGAGAAGCAAATAACTCAGATATTCGGCAACACCAGCCCGTATGATAAAGAGACAACACGATTTTACAAGACTATCGGAATATTGCCCCTCATGGTACGACAACCTAGTCTGACAGCCATGGACTACATGAAACGAATCAAGCCAGATTTGCAAAATATCAGAGTTCTGTTCTACGGCGACAAAGGTCATGGTAAAACGCACACGCTGACACACTTACTACACTATTTACATCTACAACAAGAGCATGTAATCATCCATATCAGAGAGATGAAAAGATTCACCCGATCTCCGTGGGAAATGAACGCCTCGACGTCTCGTCCCGGCCGCCTAGATACACCAGTCAATGCTGCCTTACTGCTGCAACAATTTCGTCTGCAGAATGCTGCCCTACTGGAGAAGCACAAGGATGAGCTGCTATGTTCCAAAGACTACATATGGAGTTTGCGAGAGGTTACGAAAGCAGGCGAACCCTTGATTAATGTCGCTGAACACGGGGTCAATCGAGTCATACACGCGTCAGATTGTGTTGCAGTGCTCTTTAAAGAGCTGATGATGGCTGCCGATGCGGGAAAGATCAAGTTAGCCTCAGTATTAGATAATGTGAGATTCCTGTTTTTACGAGAAGCAGGAGTTTTAAAACACGCCGACAAGAAGCAAGTACTTGTTGACGAGATAACAGTTGCTCGGGCGCTCAAGAAACTCATTCGAGGTACCTACAAGAATGGTCTGGTCCTCGCCACCTGTGATGACAAATTGTCTGACAAACAAAACCAAACTCCCCAGGACGCAATAGGCCAAGAGGGTTGGGACCATTTTGACCCGTTCCTGCCCGTTCAAGTGCCAAAGTATTCTCGAAAAGAGTTTGAGAGCTGTATGAACATGTACCAAGACATTGGATGGCTCGCTAGGCCTGTCTCGAGGACGGTCGAGGTTCGCGATGAGATCCGATTCATCTCAGGGCTAAATCCAGGCGAAGTTCATTATCTCTGCCAAGCGATCTAAAATAAATCAAAATCTTGATCCGGTAGCATGTTATTCTATTTTGACGTAAAAGAAGCGAGTCGAGTCATATCAGACGAATGATCATCGTAGGCATGGTATCCACATTTGCAAATCACTTTTGATTGCACACAATGTTGCCGCACTCGCGCGAGGCTGAATGTGTGACGTGAAACGGGTGAAAGTTGTTTATTTTCATGACCTCCTCTCGTGCAACCGGGCCAGATGAACTACGACCAAACAACAACAACTACTCGAAACGAATGCCGAGCCTTTTGTAGCAGTTTAGATGTGTTTATCTGTGAATTGAAATGGTGCTGGTGAATGTGGTGCGATTGTCATAAATAAGACCGGCTGATAATTTGCCGCTGACCAAGATTGGCAGGCAGCTGAGACAACTCAACCCTATTTTTTATTGCGAGCCGCAGCGGCAGATTGTCAACAGCAATCTGTAAAGGTGCAAGATACTATCCATATTTGATTTAGGAGGAAATCTCTCGACATGTTGAATTAGTGAAGCAAGCTTAGTATGAGGGGGCTGATAATCAATTCTGAGTTGTTGGCGGAGGTGAGTTGGCTCGTACGGGTGAGATCCACAACCAAACGAGAAAGTGAAGTTGATCGCCCTCTGCGCCCCTCTCAATGCAATGGCAGTCACACGCACGCACACACACAATGATTCTACCTACATAGACAGGGTAAGACATGAGATGTGTGAGAATGTGGTGTTTCACACTTGCTCAAGAGATTGCTAATCAGCGCGTGTTGTCTTATGTTGGCAACAACGAGCGCAATAGTGGACTCTCAAGCGCGCGAGCTACCGCAATGTCACCAATTGCATTTGCGTCGATCAACCGGCGATGACGACAAAGACACGTTAGCTTAGTTAGGACGACGGCAGAGTTGTTGATGGTGCAAGAGCCAGGGGATTGAAAACACGCACATGTCCGCACACTGGTAAGGGCCCAGAGAGCAGCACGGCAATCAACTTGTTGCGAATGAATGTGCTGCACGAACGACTCGCGCAAAGGATTGGGAAATCCATGGTAAGGTTGAGATCTTTCCAGACACTTTCGCGCGTCAGCGAAACTCTCGGCTTGGTGAGGGTCAGATGATTTGAACAACAACAGCGGCAACAAGTGCTCTGTAACCCCTATTGTCTCGACAAAGTCGGCGCACTCGCAATGCGCTATTACAAACAACGGCGCGTCTCCATTAAGCATCGATATTCGCGGGTCCTCGTGATTCTGGTCCTCTAGATCTCGGTCGCTACTCCCGACATTTCGTCAAATTACTTGCCGCACTAATTTACTGCAATGAGCACTATCGATGATGATGACACGCGCAATGCGCAAGGCAGATCAGGGCCCCGTCTAGGCGGCTCGAGGCCGCGCTATTGTTATGTCACGAGAACGAGAACGAGAATGAGATCGAGAACGAGAGAACCTGTGCGACGCTGGCAAGCAAAACCCGGCGAGTGGGTAATCTCAGCTTATTGCTGCGCGCGATGAGATGGTATTTGCAGCCAAACAACTACTTGACTTCAGCCTAATGTGTTTGCATTGTGAGGCATCCGTCCTGTTCGCGAGGTTGCTGTCGAAAGAAACAAACAAGTCGACCAAACCAGCGCGTCGGCAAACTATCCGGATCACACAGTGCACGCGCGGCCCATGTGGTTTGCGCACACATGTGCAATCAACCCTACACTGCGAGAGCGCGCATTGGATTTGTCGTTCGTGTTGAGTCGACTTGCGGGCTTGATGAGCCGAAGAGTTCCAGTCTGGCAGACACGCTAGCCATTCGGCATTTGTGTGATCACTCAAATGCCAAATACTTCTCGTGTTCTCGATCTCACCATGATGCCGCATGTCTAGCGCCTAGCTCGCAAGGGCCACACAAATCACTACGCAAAAATCTCATTCTGTGGGCGGCAAGCGAGCGAGCGATCGAGCGAACACTTACAATAGATTCGATACGATGATGATTAGCTTGATGATGATGATGATCATTATTATTATTATCATGATACTTCAGCAAGCAAGCATGCTGTTTACTTAGCAAGAACCCTAGTCGAGATTGCGGGCTATTTACGCGGCGCGACGCGAGCGCGCGAATTGGATCGATCCAGAGAGCCGGCGACGCACCACTACCACATGCTGAGCTACCGAGCACTCGACAGGCAGTGGTTAAGCTGGTGGTGGTGGTGGTGGTGCACTGCAATCTTGTATCGATATTGCGCGCCGTATAATAAGACTCGACATCATCCTCATCATCATGCGACCGCCGTCACCGTTCGCAGCAAGCACGAACTGCCTCCAAGTCTGGAGGGCGCGCGAGAGGACTTCTAAAGAAACGCTCATAGAGCTGGTGTGACGGCAGCAATGTGCACTCTGGGCTTGGACAGCATCGTGTCGTTTTGGCAAGGCAAGCGAACATGCAGCCTCTTGTATGAGATGAGCTAGCTAGCTAGGCAACCTCAGCCGCCCTACTTCAATTATAACCAGAGAGTGAGCGAGCGAAAGATAGGCTGGGCTGGCTCTGGCTTGTCGTGTGAGAGGGACGAAGCTACCTCGTTGGACTCTACGCAGCACACATGGAGTCGCACGAATGGTGAGAGAGAGAGAGAGAGAGAGAGAGAGAGAGAGAGAGAGAGAGAGAGAGAGAGAGAGAGAGGGGGGGGAAAGGCATAGTGCTCATGAGAGCTAGCTGGCTGGCTGGGTGGCTGGCTAGCTAGCAAGAGAGGAGGGGGGGGCGATAGGAGCTAAACGATGATGGTCTGTCAAGTGGGGGCGATAGGAGGAGGAGGAGGAGCATTTGACTACGCACAAGAACGCGCGAGAATGGCAAAGTCGCAAGAGGGAAGGGGAAACTGTTGCGAGTGACAGAGCGCGCACACACACACACACACACACACACACACACACACACACACACATACAGTGCCCAGGCGCAGACTCGCACTCTCTACGCTCGCAAAAACCACGACGACACGATAGGGCGGCCACTAGCACCACCATCACCACTGGCAAACAAAAACAATACACTACTCTTTATTGTTGTTTTGCATTGGCGTTCGTCACCGGCGCAAATATAATCATTCATCTTGGAGGTCGGATGGCTATTAGTACGACGACAACGGCGCCGACGATGATGATGATCATGATGATGCTATCTGTTGCTTGTTCTTGTTATTATAAATAATATGGTCTCTTACCCATTTGCACATATTAATATAAAAAGCTCAACACTCTAGGAATTGCAGCTCACATTAATCAAACGACCTAAGAACGTAATAGAGTATAGTTAGGCAACCAAAAGTAATCAATTGAACCACATCACACTCACTCACTCACTCACCACCACACACACACACACACACAAAGTTGTTACCAATCGAGATATACACAGAAAACTGTAAGAAAAGGAGCCAAATCAAAGAGAGATCCTAGAATAAAGAGATATTCACATTCCAACAAGCAACATGTGGGAGCAACACACGGATAGTTTCAAGTTCAGCATGTTCGGAGATCACGCCAAGGCCACGGATAAATACCAACTGGGAGGTACGAGTAGTGGGCCAACGAAAAGTGGTTCAACTACGAGTAGTAGTAGTAGTAGTAGTGGTAGTGGCGGCAGCAGTGGCAGTAGTAGTAGTGGCAAAGGAAGCAAGGACAAATTTGGGGCTGGCGGCTTCGTGTCGCGTTTAGGTTTTAAATTCGATGTTGCAAATTACGACATCAACGCCATTTCGCCAACATCATGGTGATCTGAGTTAGCAAAACAAAGGATCTCATACAGCACGATTAGATACGTTCTTCTTAGATAGCAGCAAATGGGACACCAATGCAAAGCGAGGCATGCAGAAACACCTGTCTCGTTTTGTGTTTGGCTCCACAACCAAGAAAATGACAACAACAGCAAACCAATAAAACCGGCCCACTAGATCCCATGGGACCAGAGATGATCGTCACCTGTTTGCCTGTGAGAGTTTGCCACGTGCACTGCTCACCGGGCAAATTGGCTGAGAAAAGATATGTTTGACTTGTCTCTTTAACCCTCTACTGTTTGTTCTGCAACTTTTCTACGTAATCTAGTTATGTTGGTTCTGCTATACTACTAAGATAGCGCCGGGAGAGAGAGAGAGAGAGAGAGAGAGAGAGAGAGAGAGAGAGAGAGAGATACATCAAGCGGCTGTCGAATGAGGGATGACATCATACCGCCGAGACAATGGAAAGCGACTTCACTCTCTAAACGATCAACCGGACTAGCTGGTTCACACATGGAATGAAAATCCGGTGCATCTCGTCAAGATGGCAAACAAGAGATAGCGCGCACAATCACGCATGTGTGCGAGACATGCCGATGATCATAGCAAGACCATCATCAGCACCACTCGCTTGATGCCGGCGGCAAGACCTCTAGCGGGACCATGTTGTTCGTCGATTCTCACAGCCTACCTCTGGACGGCCTGAACCAGTGAGAGAATGAGAGATTTTGGAAGATCGTCCATCAGCATCAAGATCACACTGTTGAGACAGCTGACTCGGTCAAGATGACGCGCGCATGACAATCGCGACATGACACTGCAGCGGCGAGCAAATACAAGAGCCGGCCCATTGTGCGCGCGTGTCTTCTCTGTTTGTCTTTGTCGCCGCGCCACTCTCTCTTTCTCTCTCTCTCTCTCTCTCTCTCTCTCTCTCTCTCTCTCTCTCTCTCTCTCTCTCTCTCTCTCTCTCTCTCTCTCTCTCTCTCCCCACACACACACACACACACACACAATCTATTGTGTGAGTGTTCAATTAGACACTACTTTGCTAATCGGCGCCGAGAGATTAGATTCTACTCGAAGAGTCTGTCTAACAAGTGTTTGCATTCAAAAGACAGAACAAGACTAGCACGAGCGCGCGGGTGGAGCGAGATCACTTGACCCGCATCATCAGGTGATAACAAGATTACGGGTCGGATTGGTAAATTTGAACAAATTGGACAGGTTGGGAAAGTTTGTGGCCACAAGCAAACCGGCGCGTGTGCTCATGGGTAATTTCAATCGCGTCAAGCGGAAGACGGCCCGTGGCTGTCCGCAACTGTCTTGTTATGCACCTAACAAGCGGCATGCACTCGCGCGTAAGTTTGCACTCGCCGTAGCGTCGAGTCAAACCGCCAAGAAGTCTAGCTTGTCATTGGTTACCGCCGCCGAGCAAGTCTTGCCAAGAGAGGGAAAGAGGCAGCTGTTCGCCTCTCGCTCTCTCTTCCCCCCCCCCTCCCTCGCGACGATTGCACAAGAGCTTGAGCGTCAGGCGGACGCCACTGCCGTCGTCACCAGCCGTCAACATGGCGCTCATGATCGGAGACATGAGACAACGAGATGACAATTGAGCAGGCGGCGTGATGTCGAGTTTGTTTCGGCGCGAGAGTGAGAGTGAGAGAGTGCGAGTGCGAGGCGCGCAAGCCAGCTGTCACTTGTGCGGCGCACTCACCGACTGTCGCCTCGCAAAGCCATTTGACACCTACAACTTGTTGTCATGAAGACGAGCTTGCGAGTTAACCCAATTCATAGCAAGGCCCCAAGAAGCGTGTGCATGGGCTACATTGTTGCAGTCGATGGGCGCGGTAGAGGCGCGAGTGCGCGCGGAGGGACAAGTAGAGGCAGAGGGGCGCTCGAGGCAGAGGTTGCCCTTTGTGCCCATTGTGAGCTTAATGCTATCCAATGCGTGCGTATATTGGAATCTGGTCTGGCACCAAAGAGCAAGTCGAATCTACGGGCAGAGTTTCTATTTGATTCCACCTCGATCGTTTCTCGCTCGCTCGCTCGCCCGCCTAAGCCTCTCGGATTGATCATTTTTGTCCAGCGCACAGTCAGCGCGCCCGATACTTGTTGGTCGAGCGCACAACAACCGTTCCGGGAGACAACCAAACGAGAGCGCGCAAATCCCGAGCTCGGCGCGTGCAATCGAGAGCGAGCTTGCGTCATGACAATGCACACGCGCGAGTTGCAGCCGCGCCATATAGAAAACGGCTCGCAGCCCCCCCCCCCTCGCCGATGCCAATGAGTCATTTTGTCTCGACACGACCCTTTGGTTCCGCACGAGGCCGACCCGGCTTACGCATTACTTGCGTGCGCAGTCACAGCTTCATGCTTGCCGTTTCTTCGTCATCGTCGTCGTCGAGGCTAATTGATGTATTTCTTTCTATTGCGCGCGTTTGTTCGTTCGTTCGTTCGTTCGTTCGCTCCTCGCTCGCTCTGATAGAGCACACATGCACACAATCGAGTGCCCGCTGCTTATGGCCTGACATCACGCCATGTGGCGCTCGGACGCACTCGGGCCAATAACAACAGCAGTGCAATATGACAAGACCATTTGTGGTGCCGCAGGCTCGCGCGAGTTTTCATAGACGAACGCTCGAATCTATGAAAACTCTCTCGATTTGTGTCGCCGAGTCGACCGTTTGTCAGCCTGCCGGCCAGGCGGGCGGGCGGGCGGCTTGCGGGAATGTTTCAAGGTCTCGCGGAACATCATTCATTGTGGCCGGCGAGTCAGCGAGTGGGCGAGCGAAAGAGTTGGCTCTACTCGAGCGAGCGAGCGAGCGGGCGAGCGCGCGCGCGCACGCCAACGCCGGCCTATCGAGAGATCCCGTGCGGCCTCGTAGTTTGTAGACGCGTTGTATGCGCGCAATGCACTCTCGTGCGGCGCGTCATTCACGAACGAATCGCCGAAATGTCGAAATGCGAGACATCGGGCGACATGGGCCCGCTCTAATTGAATATTTATGCGAGCGAAAGGGAAAGAGCGTGAACAAACTCGCACACGCTCGAGTTCGAACGGGAGTATCGAATTGCAGTGGGTTAATCTGCGATTGGCCAGTCCACGGCGCCCAACTCCTCCCTTTCGCCTGTCCATCAGTCTCACGCATGACGCCCCATGCTTTCCAGGTCGTGACTGAAATGGTCCTTTGCTGTCTGAAATGCTTGTTTAAAACGGGGTCCGCTCGAGATGTTTACTTGGCTGGCCAACTTGGGGGCGGCCACGCCGGCAAGTGCTCTCGGGCTGGACAAACAGACACTCGGTGCCCGTCGTGGCGCGGCAAACGAGATGCCCAGATAAGAGCACGCGCTCGAGCAAATATTGAATTTGGCCCCGCGTGGCCATCGTTGAGTTCGCTCGATGGGAAATAATATTTTGCCTCACGCTCGCCCTTGGGCTGGATCGTAACGGTCCGCTACGGCTGGTCGCGCGAGCTGAGGCGAATGAAATAAAAACGTAATGTAGCGCATTCTCACAGCCGATTGTGCGAGCGAGCTGGCAGACGAGTGTGTGTGTGCGTGCGTGCTAGCGCGTTGAAAGTCAAAATTGAGTTAGCGGCCGCGGCCGCGGCAGCGCGCACGAGGCCAAGTTTGGCGAGTTTGCTGCGTGCGCTCTACTTTCGTACGTGCTAATGGCGGCGGCGGCGGCGGTGGCAGCAGCTCAGACTACACTCGAGCCGGCACGATCAGCGCAGGTCGTCATTTTAAACTTTCACGGGCATTTGGCAGACACGGACCCAACGACGGCCCACAACGACGAAAGGGGTTTGAACTCGGCCATTGCACCACGCACCCAGTTACTTAATCTTGTTTTCAGAGCTCAATGGCGCACACGGGCGCCATTCTCGCGCCCGAGATGCGTCGAGTTTGCGCGTGCTCATGTGCGCCCATTCGTTGACTGCGCACGACTGTGCCCCTTGCACGGCCACCGGCAAACGTGCGAGAATGGGCGACTTAAGCAAATCAGCGGCTGCTCGGTGCTACCAATGATGATGATGATGATGTTCTACTCGTGTGCCCTCATCTCGTCTCGTGTCATATCCGCTTAGATGATTGGCACTTTCTGCTCCTTGATGCGCGCTATCTGGCATGCACCTGCGCGTTCGCGGGGGCTCGCGCGAGACCAGTCAAGGTCGACTCTCGCCGATTGGCCGAGGCCTTTGGGCTGGCACTCGAGTCGTTTGTTGTTGTGCTCACTCGATACTTTGCTTCGCTGTCGAATTGGCCTGTCAGAAAACGAGTCGCGCGGGACACGAGACGAGGCGAGAGGGCCCGCACAAGCACACGAGCGCGCGCACACACACGCACGCACGCTAACATTGGAAGAAACTGCAATTCATTTTTCTTTAGGGGGGGGGGGAGAAGAATGACTCGCTGTCCAGAATTCCTCGAGGAAACCCTCTCGGCCCTCCTAAAGCAACGCGCGCGCTCGCACACACATGCCCCGCAGTCGGTGAGATAAAAGCACGCAAACTCGAGAGATGATAGGCCGAGATAAGATGGCGTGCGGCACCACCAGGTTGCGCTCGCTCGCTTACTCTCACTCGCTGTCGCACAGACAGTGCACGCGCGCTTTCCAGTTCCAGTTCTACGACTTCATCTCTCGTGCGCCCAAAACCTGTACCCATGTTTCACGGCATCCTTTCGCTTGAACTCGGGCACTTTGGCGCCTTCCCTCACCTCCCCCCCCCTCTTGCGTCTGTGTGAGCGCGCGTGTGAGTAATTGGTTAGTGTCTCACTCGGAAAGAGCGAGAGCTGTCTCGCTCTCTCTCTCTCTCTCTCCCTCTCTCCCTCGTTTATACGATCGAGCTTGATGCCGAGGCTCTCGGTGGACTCATTTTTCTCGCTCGCAAATCAGACGCCGGCACCGACGAGACACGACACGCGGGCGGAAACTCTTAACTCGTTCGCCTCTCTAGATTATGGGCCCAGTCGAGAACACGAATGACAAAGAAGAAAGACATTACGCGTGCGCGCGCGCGCGCGTGTGTGCCATCGTCGGCGAGCACTCGAAACTTTCTCGGTGTCTTGCCGTCGTGTTGTTTTCACACGCTGGCAAGCGGGCGGGCGGGCGAACACACTCGATAAGCTGGGCGCACTTGCAGACAATGGACAACTGGCGCTCGTTCTTGTTCGTTGTCACCAAGGTCGGCCCACATGGACGACAAGACACGAGGCGTACACGTTCTCTTGAGCCGCGGAACTCGCTTAACTCGTTGCGCGCCAGGCTGTGCACAATATGAGCAAGCAGGCAAAGGTTGGCCCATTGTGTTCGCCCGCTTGCTTTGCGATGCGAGCGAACACATTACGCGCATCCTCTCGAACACGATGCGAGTCGTAGAGGCAAAAAGGGGTAGAAATCTTCTCCGAGAGCCAGACTTGATGGCCACACTTTTTCGTGAGCAATCCTCACCAGACACGGCCGGCTGGCGGTAACAAAAGAGAGGCCCGGCCGATCGAACGACAATGGCGCGCAATTGATGAGCACCTGGGCAATATCTGAGCGGCATGGTGGCCAAACTAAAGCCGATTCGACCACAACAATTAGGCGCGACTCTGATTCGGTTTTGTGTACGCGCACAGTTTGATTGCACGAGTGTCCGCCAGGGTTCGCGTGCAGCCAAAGCACCAGCGTGACTCGCGCGCGTCGTGCGGCACAATTTATGTGGTCTGGTTGCTAGCGCGATTGCGCACTCGCACGCGGCAGCGGGCCCGTCGAGCGCGCGCGCCATTGGCGCATTGCATTCGGTACCATAGATCACGGTGGGCGACGGCGGCTCATTCGAGAATGTGCTCGTTCGGAGAGTTCCGAGAGGAGTCTGTTTTTCTACTTGTACACAAATAGTTCTCGGGAATTTTATCGCAAGAATTGCGCGCGGCTGCGCGAAATTTGTCGATCAAGAATCACAACATCGCACAGACTCGGGTGAGGGCAATAATAGCGCGACCTTGTCACACTCAAGCACACAAGTCCAATAACAACAACAGGGGCCTACGGGCTGGCACCAATTAACACAGCAGAGCAGAAAAGGGAAGCATTGCGCAACAAATCGGCCCAACACCATGATTAATGCCTGCGAGCCGGTGCCGCGGCGTCGGCTGTAGGCAATAGCGCGCGCGCGCGCGCCCTGGAAGGAGTGAGCAAGAGTGTGTGGCGGCGGCGAGTCCGAGTGGAGCGCACGCGAAAGTGAAAGTGAAAGTGTGCGGGTGCGAGCGAGTGCACGAGTTGGTGCGCGGGCTGTGTGCGAATAAGAGCGTGCGTGCGTGCGCGCGCGCGCACGATAAAGAGTTGCCAAGATGATTGCTCAATACTCTTGTGTCGCCACGTTTGTGTGGCTGCCGCTTGCCATGCTCGCCGCCCAGCTGATTAATTGTCAGCAGCCCGAGCCCTTGCCTATTTCGTCCGCTGGGCCCGAGCAACAGCAGCTAGTCAACTTTCTGATCAATCCGCCTCAGCCGTCGCCGCCGCCGCCGCCACGGCCAGAGGAACCGCCCCTCTCGCTCTCGCCTGCGCCGCCTTCCCAGCAACCCGCAAGCAGCGTTTGGTTCCAGGCGAACAACAACAACAACAACAACAACAACAACTTGAACAGCAATCACATTGATTCGCGCCATGAGCAGCCGCCGAACACAATGAACGGCGACGGCGGCAGCGCTGCTGGCCTCAGAGTTGAAGAGGATCAAGTCAACGAGCACACGCGTAAGTAGCTATGCCTTGCCCCCCGATTCGCTCGTTCGCTCGTCTCTTTCGTATAAAGTTGGCGAGATTGCCTCCAAGATAAATTGGCTTTCTCGTTCTCGCGCTCACGCGCCACACAAGTCGACCGTCCTCTTCCCGTACGCCCGTTTTGTCTTTCATTCTCATTCTCTCTTAAAGAGAAAAAAAAACGTTTTCGACTTGGTTAAGAAGAAAACTAAAGAGCCGAGCGTGTGAGAGACCAATTTGAATATTGTACCAGTGACTAGCAGACGGCGCGAGTCCGAGCAACAAGCGCTCAGGCGGTGGTCGGAGGCGAAACGAGGAAGGCAAGCGAGCGGGAGAGTTGCCAAGTTAAAGAGCGAGATGATTGAAAATAGAAAGCGAGACGAGAAGGGCCAACGAGCAAGCCAATTTGAAGCCTTGAGATTAGGCGAGCGAGTTAGCCAGCCGGCCAGGCTGGCTGGCTAAGGCAACAACAGGTCGCCCTTTCTCTCGCTCGCTCCGAATTGGATCCAATTCATTTTGGTTCGGTTAGCGGCAACGGCCAACAGTTGAACTCGCAACGGCGACGACGACGACGACAAAAATAGTGTAAGCTTCCTAAAAGTGAATCGCTCGCTCGCTCGCTCGCCTGCTAGTTCGAAGAGTGAGAGGGGTGAGCGAGTTAGAGTCTCATAGGGTTGAGGCAGGAAAGCTGCGAGCCAGGCAGAGTGTTACTGTGTGCGCGCGGCTTCTATCTGTGCTATCAGATAAAGAGCGCGCGCTCGCCCTTTCGCTCGGCCCGTGCGCTTGCTTGCACGCACGCACAAGCTTTTTTCTGCCTTCGCTCAGCGAGAGTCGCTCGCTTGCGCTCCCTCGCTCGTGTGCACGCTTTTTGTGCGTATATAATACTCGCTCGCGCGAGCTGTGAGCCTTAACCTGGTGCGCCATCTCGGCTGGCGACTCGCCTGGATTGAATCCTATTCGCAGACACAAACCTTTTTGGCTTGCTCGCAACTAGACGATGCAAATGCAAGAGAGCAAGCGCCGACTAGGAACAAGGAAATCAAGGCCAGAATGAGCTGTAACAGACTCAAGCCGAGCAAGCGGGTGGGCGGCGGCTTTCTCTTAGCAATGGGTGAACAAGCCACAAAGGATTGACGGTTCGGCTATCAATTCCAGAGCGATGCACTCGTGCGCACAGTTTGAGACATAACAGAGCGCGTAAATGTGCGGCCGGTTGGCTGCGGCGGCGGCTAGGTGAACAAACAGGTGGTTGCTGGTTGCTGAGACTTTTGGTGGTGGTGGTGGTGGTAGACTCGCTCTGCTCATTGTGGTGTGTGCGCACGTGACTTACGTGGTAGCGCGCACGTAGGCATATTACTTGTTTTATCGTCGTCTAGATTTCACGTTTTTGCAGAACTTGCTGAGGAGCGCAAAACAGGAAAAATAGAGAAAGAGAGTACATCAATTGTTTCATCTAGCTCGCTTCTTGAGACATCTCTTTAGATACTGATGCGCTGTGCTCGAGTCTGCCAAGTGACAGCGAAAGAGATTAAACGCGGCGCGACTGGAGGATGAGAAAAAGCGGCTAGATTTGATGACGACAACAGCAAGAACAAGTGCTCGCGTCTGCCGCGCGTCTCATTAATCGAGCGAGCGCGCGCGTCTCTGTTAATTGTTTGTTGCGCGCGCGTACAGGTGCGTGCATGGCGCTCATTGGGCGTACGTGTTAGCCCGCTTGCTGCGCAGTGATATCGAGAGTGAGAGAGAGAGAGAGAGAGATTGAGATGCGTTTGCGAGCCGAGGGATGCACAGCCGCAGCCGCATTGTAAGAGGGTAGGATTTGTACGAGATTGACCTGTCAGGTGGTTGCAGACAGGCCGGCGGCCGGCTGACTGACTGACTGACTGACTGACTAGATAACTAACTGGCAAGTCGCCGGGAGCAACTTTTCAAGAAATCATCATCGGGCGAGCTGAAGGAGAGGATTCGCGCGGTGTCAACCTGTTGTCGTTGGCGAGGCTCGCTTACTGTGTTAGCGGCTTGGCTGGTATCAAGCGAGAGTTGAAACTGTGTTTTGTGCCATCCGACAGCGGGTTTAATGTTTGCCAGCGAGGGTCGTAAAGAGAATTAAACGCGCGCTAGGAAGCGAGCCGGCGGCAACGGCAACGGCGCAGAAGAAGTTCAATCCGAACGTTCGCACTCGTCGTCGGCTGTTTGCGTTTGTGAGCGGGGCGCTGTTTAAAGCAAGTTTCTCAGCAAGTTTCCAGGTGAAGAAGAGACCAGCTAGTGAATTCACTCGTCAGGTTGTAAACGCCGCCGCAGCGAACATTTTTCTAAACGGCGTCGAGAGCGCGCGCTAGAAGTGGGCGGCGCCGGCCGCTTTCATTAGCAGCCAGTTGTGCGACGCACACGCAAACGTTTCTTCCATCAGGCCCATGGCTTGAAGCATTCCAAAAAAAGCGTATCATCTAGAAATTTCTAGTTGTGTTGCCGAGGCATAGCCGCGAGTTGAATGAAAGGTGAGCTCGAGGTGAGCCGTTCGAGCCAGGTAGTCGGTGTGGGAGGGAGTGGAAAGTGAGCGACTTCTCCTTGTTCTTCTCATTCGGTCGACGTTGCCGCCGCCGCCGCACGATTTCTAAACTCTGCTCGGCTTTCGCCCCCTCTCACCGCGCGCACACAAACACACACGAACGCATTGCACTTTGCGCGCAGATTTGTGTTTGTTCGCACTGTGCGTTTGTCTGCGGCTGTGCCTGAGCGTGCGTCTCTGTGTGCGTTTGTCTTGAATGGTCGCTTGGTCGGTCGGTCGGCCGGTCGTTGGCATCGATTCACGCCAACCTGGATTGTGGCACCTGCGGCAATGGTGGCGGGAGCTCACCTCTTCATGAATTAGCTCTCGCTCGCTTCCTAGTTTTAGCACACGCAGGCACACACAAACAAACAGACAGACACACAAACACACACACACACACAAATCCACCTGAAAGCCAACGCCGTTTGTTTGTTTGCTTGTTCATCTGCTGAGAGAGAGAGAGAGAGAGAGAGAGAGAGAGAGAGAGAGAGAGAGAGAGAGAGAGAGAGAGAGAGAGAGAGAGAGAGAGAGAAAAGAAGAGGGAGAGAGAGAGAGATTGGGCGAGAGAAGATTCCTCGGCAGAATTCGCGGGTTTGTGTGAGACCGGTGCCGGAGTCGATCCAAGTGAGAGCAAGAGTTGGAGGAGGTGGAGGAGTAGCGTTAACGTTAACGTTAACGTTCGTTGACCGAGCAGCCATCAGCCAGAACCAGGTAGAGCTTCTCGCCGTGTCGGCCTTTGTCAGCCGTCTGATTTCTTCGGCGGTTTGCGGTGAGTCATCGCCAAATGCCGGCAGTGGGATTCTCCGGATCGAGCAGATTGCCAGTTCACGAGACCAACAACTAAACCAGCGGTAAGATAGAAAGAGAGAGAGAGACGCACTCACAGATTGTGAGACATTCTTGAAATAGATTCAAGCAGCGGGCCAGCAGAACAAGACGCAGGACCTGCGTGCCAGATCTAACGCCACATTGACGCCAGCAAGTGAGTCGCGCGAGACGCAGCACACAAAACGTAAAGCGACCAACAGCAGCAACAGCAACAGCAGCAAACGAAAACAATCTCGGAACAAACGCATCCATCGCACGCGTGCGAATAATTCACGTAATGTAACAACACGATTTCGGCCTTGCGCAACAGATTTTTTTTTGTCTGAAGAGAGCCGAGCTGAGCAGAAGCAAAGATAACAACAACAGCTAGCAGGAAGCATAAAGCACTCACAAACTACACCAAGCACAGGTGTCGTAGAGAGCGCGTGTAGAGAGCAAGCATAAAGTAGACAAACACACAAACACACACACACACGCACACGGACAGGGACAGCCTCCATCCAAATACCATTATTATTGTCATTATTATTTTTGTCACCTTGCACACAAAACATGATCGACATTACAAGTTTCCTACTTAAGCACCTTTACGAGCTTATGGCCGACAATTATAATGCGGCCAACCAGGACCAATCGTGTTTACAGCGATACCCGACACAACTGCAGCAGGATCAGCAGTTAGAGGATCTGCCGCCGCCGCCGCGAGTGAAGCCGAGCCCACATCATCATCAATAACAAATCAAGTGACAACAGAACCCAAGACGACGACGACGACGACCAAGAAGGGGGCAGATCTCACGCAAGCAACTATTGCAGCCAACAACCAACACAATACTCAAGTATCAAGTGATAAAACGACGACACTAGACGATAATAATCAAAACACAAGTGGCTCGAGGCCGTCGTCTTCTACAACGGCCACGAGGAGTCTCTCGGCCACCCTACAGAGGCATTTTTACCATTGCCGATTGTACCAGTGGCAAAGGCAACAGCACCAGTCTCAGCAGCAGCAATTGGTTACGAGAAACTTGTTGGCGCGAGAACAAGAGACCAATCAACAGATTGTGTCGTTTCTCATCAACAACCAACTGCCCGATTTAGCTTGCGAAACACTGATTGAGCTCATATTCATTTGTGTCTTCCTAGCGGTGAGCTGGATCTTTGTGATGATCATCCAGTTGCACTGCCATCAGGCCACAACAATACCAAATCTCACACAAACAACCACCAGCACCATCAATTCAGATCTTAACTTAACCCCATCGGCGTGGAACGCTCGCTCCACCGCGTCCGTCCACGAGTCGTACAGTCACGCTCGAGACTATTATTGTAACACCAAGTTCCTGAACTCGCTCATGTATTGCAACAATCGGGATTCCAAAGCGTATTCGTCCTGAAACATTTATCTCAATTATTGAGTATCAGCAACAGCGAGCACACAAAAATTGAGGCATTTTTCCATTTACAAAACACTCACACAAATCAAGACAACTCACCCTCCTAGACATCCTGCTCGTGTGCTGCCAGATGCTGAGCGATATCTCTCGCTCACCTGGATTCGCCATTGTGTACGACATCACATCATCTAGTCTCTCATTATCATCTCTCTTAGCTTAGATCATTAATAGAAATGATTTTTATAAGAATTTTAATAAATAATTCCGTCAATGATAAGCATCATGTGACCCTCCGAACGGTTTCCATCGAGAGCATAGATTCAGTCGTGTTTATGGTCATCCATAAACACGACCTCCGGACATCTCGATAAGTCTTGTGGCCTTTTGCACGAGCGCGCACCTTGCATTAGTGCGTGCAATCTTGAGTGCACATTCTTTGCTCGCATGCGATGAGCGCGCGTAAATTTGAGCGTGCTTGTGTGAGTGCTTGTAAGAAAGGGTTTTTTGTACCGCGAAATGCATTCTCGGTTCGGCTCTTTTTGGTCGCAAAAAAATAACCATAAATATCTATTGAGCGACGACACTTCTCAGCTCACACTCCGGCTATCAGTTATTCTTATATTCAGATCCACTCTGCTCAATCAATTTCCCATTCGCCGACTGGATGGATGAAAGCCTTTTTTGCCAATAAGTCACCACCTAACACTTTACGCCATTCGATTACAACCCAAACAGTATCCCAGTATCCTAGCGGCCGAGTGGCCCACCGAGCCGAGTTCGGGCGGCTCGAGCGGCGCGTTGATCGCTTGGAGTTCGAGTTGCGCAAGTCCTTGCACCAAATTCAATTGTTAAAAAACGAGGCCCCGGACGCACGTGCGCCCAGTGTCGATCCATTGACAATCCAGCAGCAATTTGATGGCAATCGGCATCAGGCGCCGGCGCCATTCCTGGGCCGCGGCGATAAGGACGACCAACAGGAGAGCAGACGCACCTCGTCGGGCGGCACCATTCTATCAAGCGGTGGAAACTCTGATATCAAATTGATTGATTTGAGCGAGCGCTTGAATTTGGTTGAGAAATTTATAACAATAACGACCGGAAAGGTAGGTGGTTAGCAAGCTCTCCAGTGGCGAGCCAGCGCATTTTTACTCTACGAAAAAAAAAGCTTAGATCGCGAGTTTGGTGCGCCTCTGCGCCATCGTCACTAGCGCGAGTGTGCATATTATTTATGGAGTGCCTAAAGTAGATTTGCCCCAAGCAATCTCGAGTCTGGCACTTTTGTGCGCCCTCTAGGCTCTAAGCAGCGAGCAGTTGCCATAACTCAAACGCAAAGTGGCCGCGGGCTTTCGCTAGTTGCGGCCAGATTGGATTCATGGCGCCACCGCGGATGGAAAACTGCGCGCGATGGAAAATGAAATTTTGCACCCGGTCGCATCCGGCGGTGCTCCGCGCGCAAAAATCTGGCACGAGCTGATTGATGAGGCGGCCCGGTCAGCCGCCACCGTTTGCCACCAATCGCGAGCGCCGGTTGGGCTCACTTTTCATTCTCATCATCGTCACGATGCTCCGCGCCGAGCTGTAGAATCCGTACCAATTTTGTCGTCGCTAACTTTCGTTTTAGCTGTGTCTGTTTGCTGTGTCTAAAACGTGCGCTAAAAAGTGGCCGCGATTCGGCCCCATTGGATTGGAACCAATGGGAAAATGATGAATTGTCGTTAGCGCGCAACGGGTTTTCAGTGTGGCATTTGCTACACTTTCATCCTGGCCAGCCGCCGACTCAGACCGACTTTTTTTCTGGCTCGAGGTGAGTCGCCTGTGCGCAGACAATCAGGAGGCGCCCTTATCATCAAGCAGACCCGAGGCGAGTTTGGCTAGTTCCGCTCTCTCTCTCTCTCTCTCTCTCTTTCTCTTTCGCTCCGATGACTCACAAGAGTTTTTCCCTGAGCAATTGCTTAGGGAGTTGAGTCGGCCGAGGGGCCTCGAAATCAGCGCCCAACACACGCGCTCTCTGCGTGCAAGACGCGACAGAAACAAAAGAGGCCGACAAAAACAAATCGCATCATTTCTTTCTCCCACTCTGATTCTAGCGCGCACACAAGACAATCAAGACGCTCGCTTAGACTCGGCCCAACTGGCAACAAATTTGTAGCTGTCGAGCACGAGAAGCCGGGGCGCCTCTTTTGAGATTTGCTGATGAGCACAATCTCGAAGTTCGCTTAATTTGCTCACCAGCTTTAAGCGGCAACGGGGTCTAGCGTTGCTTGATGAGCCCAGAGATAAAGGGTTTTTGCGCGCGAGCCAGAGACAGATGCGGGTGCGCGAAATGCATTGCGTGGCCGAAGGAACGATGGCCCAGATTGGAACAGCGCGTTGGGGCGGAAGACGTGCCGGAAATGAGCGCAGAAGAGATAAAGCACCAAAAGCGAGCTCATGTGCACTTCGCCCGTCTAGTTCTTGTTTGAAGTTTGTTTTTGAGGAAACCAAAAAAAAAACAAGAAAAAACAAACGAACGCGCGCGACAAAGATTTTTATGTGTTTCTCGCCTTTGGCTCGCTCAGCCCGCACGCAGCCAGGGCGCGCTCGATTTGTTGGCCGCGCGATGATGCGACACGCACGAGGAAATCAAACGCGCCAGACTCGGAAGGAAACATGAACTTCCTCTGCTCGCGCACGAGCGTTGGCCACACGAGGTCGCGAAAAGCGATAGGCGCACGTCTCAAGGTTACCCGATCTCTGGAACGCGCGCAGATCTGTCGCGTCGCTGCGTAACACGCTCTCGCTCGAAAGATAATAAGCGAAGATGGAAATCGAGTTTGTTTTATATTTTATTTCGCCAGTTTGGCGCGCGCGCAAACACACACACACAGCGGACCGACCCCATCGCTCAAGCGCTACTAAGGCGCCATCTCTCTCTCTTTCTCTTCGCGCTGGTGTTTGTGAGCCCAGCCCAGACGGACAACAACAAAAGAGCAACTTCTTTCTCGAGCGCCAACAGGCGCGTGCGTTCGCCAATTTGAATCGAGCAAACTAAATTATTGGCCTCGCGCAAATCGATGAGAGCGGGGAGAGAAAAAGGGGAGGCAACGGCTGCAACACGCGCTCGCCGATGCGATCCAGTGGGCGCCGGAGAGTGTGAATTGATTCAAATGATAAGAAAACTGACAAACAAACAGACAGACGCGTTCGAACAACAGACGAACGCGCGCGCCAAGCTAGCTTGCCAATCTCTTTTCGACTTTTGGTTCGCGCAATCTCTGCGCTCTAGCGATCTTTCAGCCCTCTCTCTCTCTCTCTCTCTCTCTCTCTCTCTCTCTCTCTCTCTCTCTCTCTCTCTCTCTCTCTCTCTCTCTCTCTTCTCTCTCTCTCTTCGCCTCAAGCATTTGTGTGCTCGCGCGCAGAGGAGCGAGCCAAATCTGCGCTCTGACAAGAAACAGCAAATGTTTCTTATCGCTGCATTTGCATTGCTAGCTCCCAGTAGTATCATTTCGACTTTGTTCTGTCCGCCGACTAGCCAACCAGTCAGCGTCATCATCATGGCTAGCCTGGCTCTTGCAGCAGCGGCTTGTAAGGCGTTGTTCGCTTGAGCAGCTCGTCGTACGGGCGCGCGCATTGCAATCGTACACTCTTACGCGATACCCAAATAACGCCACACAGTCGCCGCTTATTGGAACAAAATCTTATCTTCTTCCACCGTCTAGCAACGTTAAGTCTTGAATATTTCAAAGTCCAATCACATTAGAGTGCAAGCTAACATGTAAATTATGCTCATTGACAAATTATACAATCGTACAACGTGCCCGTCAAACAGATGTACGAAATGGAACAATCCCTGAGGCAACTGGCAAGGTGCGAGTGTCGGATGGGCTGCAAGTGGGCGGCGCTAGACCAGCCCCACGACCCGCAAGCAGGTCGTCGGCCCGGAGACGACGAGCACGAGGGAAATCACTTGCACGACGGGGCGCACCACGAAACACAACAACACCAACAGCAGGCGTCATCGTCGTCGTCGTCGCCAGCTCGCCTCCAGACGGCCCCTCGGCACTCGGACCACTCCCAAATGAATGAAACAATTACACAGCAGTCGCTGCGCCACGTGCTGAAAGCCGACGGCCAGATTTGGCAGGACGAGCGAAACAAGTGCAATGTTTGCTCATGTCACGTAAGTTACGCCCATTTGATTGATTCGGCGATTTCTCGCAACGCCCCGAGAGAGTGATCCCACGAGAGCGAGAGCGAGTGGATCTTGGACATGAAGCCAAATAGTTTTACTTCTTAAGGGCATTCTGTTCCCGCCCTGAGAGCAGAGTGAAAGTGATCGGTCCCCACGGGCTCGCGCACGCGGCAAGCCAATCAGTTTTGTCTCCGCGCGTGTGCGAGAGCGGCCGCCTCTTGAGCGCTGACGAGCCCTCTCGCTCTGAGCGAGTCGCTCACAATCTCTACGCTCGGGCGTCGTTATCTGCGTTTGTTTGCTCAGCGCGCGCGCGCTCTCGCTCGCTCCTCGTGCTTGCCAATTGATTTTGCGCGTCACCCGAGCACGAGCGCGTGTGCGAGCACAAAAATCATTCTCGAAGCGGGCCGGGCGGCACTTGACATGCCACCAGGCCCGCCGTTTATAAGCCCCAGACACACTCAAACTAATCCTACACGCGCCACTTAAACTCCCGCCCGCCCGCCCGCGCGCCCAAACTTCAAAACAGCGGGGCCGCGTCGACTGCAAACGAGTCGCTTGCCCGGAGCAAAAGTGCGACAACCCCCAGCAGGTGCCCGGAAAGTGTTGTCCAGTTTGTCTGAGTAAGTGGCCGCCGCTCTCGCTTGTACAAATGCGCGCGTCGTTCTAGACAACTCATGGCGTGTGCGTGCGTGCGTGCGTGCGTGCGTGCTTACGACCTTGAACGCACATAAGCTGTGTGGCTAAAACAACCAACTCAAACTAATCAAACTCGATCTGCCATCCCCAAACAGAGTCCTGCACATTCAAGCAACGGCTCGTCAAGCACGGACACAAGCTTGTGATAAATAGCGACGAGCAAACGTGCAAAGAGTGCTTGTGCTCGGTGAGTTTCCTAGTTCTCTCCCTCTCTTTTCCGCGCCTCTTTGATTATTCAGGCCAACAACTTCCGGCCCGCATTGCTAACTCGATCATCTTTCCATGATCACGCACGCCAACTTGCATACATAAAAAACAGGACGGCCGCTTGAAGTGCCAGCTTGTGGATCAGGTGGTGCCGGCGTTGCAAAAGTCGACGAGAGTGCAACGAAATGCTTACGAGGATGACATGTACGATGGCATGTACGATGACGAGTACGATGACCCCGAGACAGTTGCCGGTCAAACTGAGGCGAGTTCACTCGAGAAAAACGACCAATTTGACGGAAGTAATGATCTTGAAGAGGCTGAGGATGAGGACGAAGCGAACGAGAGAAATCTCGAGATTTCTAACGAGCAAACAACGCGTAAACAAGTCAAGCCAGTGAAGCGCGAAGTTAGCGAGCAAACCAATACAATTAGGAAAAGGATGAGGACGACGACGACGACGACGACGAGTCGGCGAGCGCAGCGGTCAAGGGGCAAGCGAGCAAATGAGCTGGAAGAAAATAATCGGTTAAACGAAGAGGACGATCATTCTACTTCAACAAAGACCGCCAAGACGATTGTCTCGCCCCGGGCCGGGCCCCTCTTTTGTCCATTAGTCGATTGCGAGCCGCGCGATCAGTTCAAATTAGAAAACGATTGTTGCATTTACTGTCGGGGGTTTGACTTTTGTTCGTACGATTTCCATCGTACATGGTCAACCGTGCACGATTCGCACAGCCTCGGCTCAAATCGTAGGTGTCATCCGAACGCCAGGTGCACCAATACGAATATTTACGCGACACTTTTGCCCGGCCAGAGGGGGAGCGCAAATTCTTCAAGCTCTCTTCTTCCTGCAGAAACCAACTTGAGCCCGAGCGGCGACCAGAATAGGAAACTGACAATCAACTCAATGTTCACGTGCGAGTGTGCGACGGGTTTCACGGGCGACGGCACGAGTTTGTGCCAGGACATTGACGAGTGCGCCTCGGCGCATTTAAACGATTGCGACCCGAAGACAACGCGCTGTGTGAACACGCCCGGCTCGTACGAGTGCCAGTGTCGCGCCGGATTCAAGCCACTCGGCGGCGCGCACAGAATTGAACGCGCGCAGTCGGCGAGAGCGACGCATAGAAAGCGCACGGCTGTGCCTGTGGTGCAAGCGGGCGAGCGGCGTCTGCTGCAGAGATGCACAGATGTCAACGAGTGCTCGGACGGCAAATTGAACGGGTGCCATACGCAAGCGCGTTGCTTGAACACGCCCGGCTCGTACAAGTGCCACTGCAAACGGGGCTACCTGGGCAACGGGTTCGAGTGCCACAAGTGGTTCACGTCGGGGCCCAGTGTGGCCGCCTATCTGCACCGGCACGACACTGACGAGGAGAAGGAGGAGGAGGAGGAGGAGGAGGCAAGCGCTCAGACCGCCCGACTTAGGTTGACGCCCGAGAGCGCAAATAAACTGGCCGATCGAGGGGCCGGTTTGCGGGCGCGCGTCGCTTTGCCCCCGCTGAACACGCTCGACGAAGACGACGAGCAGGATGACGACCGGAGTGACCTGCACGGTGCGTCATCGAACGACCCTCAAGAAGAAGGAGAAGCGGAAGCGGGCGAGGAAAAAGTGCTGGCGACAAACGACGAGATTCAAGAAGATAAACCAGCCAAGCTGAGCGAGTCCAAATGGGAGCCACTCAAGTTTGGCTTTGACTTTTTTGGCCTCTCCAGCGCGACAACCATCGGCCCGCCCTCGCAAGCACAACAACAGGTGAGTAGCAGATAAATTGCGCAGTCGAGCGTGTGATAGGATTGGGATGGGCGAGAGCGATAGAGAGAGGACCATTTGCGGTACAGCTGATCGTGTGCATCCGTCGTGTGCGGCTGTGAGATGCGTGAGAGAGCACAGTCGCGCACAGCATTTGGTTTCGGCAGTCTTTAGTTTCTCAGCGCATGCTTTTGATTGCCCACTGAACACTGCGCGAGCGGCACCCGCCCGCTCGAGCTGATCACTGATCAGAATCGATCTCCTGCGAGCGGTCGCTTAATGCATGATGCGTTTCGATTCTGCTGCGCGCAAGATCGATCGTTAATGGTTAGTCGCTGGCGTGCGCGCATCTTCGCGCTCCCCAGTAATCAAGTGCGGAGATGCGCGGCGACGGCATCGGCGCTGATGTCGCGCGCACGTGAAACTGATCAGCGTGGTCGTTCTGCTCTGCTGGCGACGTCTCGTGCGCGCAGGTTTGAATTTGAATATATCAATTGGGAGGCTGCAACTCCTCGGCACTCCAGGGGCGTCTTCTCGCAAACGCTCCTGGAGTGAACAAGATAAATACGCGTCTCGGGTTTGGTGCGAAACGATCCGAGCGGATTATTCAAACAGCGCGCACAGTAGAGGAGGCTCGTGCTTTCGGCGTATATTGAGTTTTGTCGCGACCAGCGCGCAGATTTCTCGCCCGGTGCGCACCGAGACGGGGCGGGGGGAGGAGGCGCGACAAACCGACGCGTGAACAATTTAATTGAAACCTTGGCGACGGCAATGTACTTGCGCGCACAGGATGTATCGACAGCGGCTCGTTTCGCGCGAGCGGCAGCTGCGCACGAATGTGACAGCTCGCTCGTGCGACATTCATCAGGGCATGCGCAGTGTGTGAGGGAACAGGCGCGTACACCGGCCAGAGGCGCGCGACAAGCGAGCCGAGCCAACGAGTTTGATATTGAAATTGAGCTCCGGGCGGGCGCGTGTAAGCGTGGCGAGCGCATTACAAATCAATGCCAATCCTTTGGCGCCGCACAACAACAGCGAGCCGCCGCCGCCGCCGCCGACTGACTGACTGACTGACTGACGTCTTGTCCTTATCGTCCTTTTGTGCTCGCTCACAATCTGGACACACTCCGGCCTAGTCTCACTGGAATGCATCCATTTGACAAGCTGACGCGCTCGGTCTGGTCGGCCGCCGAGCACGATCACCGCGGCGCGGCAAGGACGATGCGCGCCACAGATTTCATCTGTCGTAAACAGACAGTTGCGCGCCAACTTGGCCTTCGCTTTACGCTCGTCTAGTTGTTGTTGTCCAGCGGCGGCGGCAGCAGCAAGCTAGCAAGGACCATTTGCGCCCCCGCCAGTTTAAGCATGACGACCATCGACGCCAACCTTCGACGCGCGCGCGGTCAGCTAGCTCTTCAGCCCTCCAGACAATAATAACAATAACAAGTGCCAGCACGCCCCCTTTTGCGTGCGAGGCCCGTCTTGGTCCATAAATTGCCCGCGAGCTGCCACCACGCGAGCGCGCGCCAGGCCGCTGATGCGGCCCAGCGTCCATATGCCGCGACCGGCTGTGTGCTGCTGCTGCTGCCGCTGCCGCTTGAGACGCGCTCGCAGCAAGTAACCCATAAAGCGTTCACGCACGCAAATAATCCCTTCCCCCCCCCCCCCCTCTCTCTCTCTCTCTCTCTCTCTCTCTCTCTCTCTTCTCTCGTCTCTCTCTCTCTCTCTCTCTCTCTCTTTTCCCAAGTGTGCTCGCTTGTGTTCAAAAGTGTAAGTGAGATCCATTAGTTGAGGCCACGCTGCCTAGCGAGCTGTGTATGGCCACCGGTGTGAGCCCAACCACCTGACGCCTGGCTCAGGTCATTGCGCCATCGAGCGGGTGGGTGTTTCCTAGCATTCGTTAGACAAGGCTTTGGATTTTTTTCATCTCTCGCGAGATGAAACCGTATCTGTCGCGAGTGGCTGGCCTGCAGCAATGACTTGAACTCGCCCTCACTTGTTAAGGCTCTCCCACAGCCTTTAATTAATTTGTGCGACCTGTTAGATTGATATTTTTTGATTTTCAAATTGACTTATCCCTCTAGCCTTATCCCTCTAGCCTTATCCCTCTAGACTTATCCATCAGTGCCATCTAGCGGACGACTAAAAAAAAATATAAATGGTGGTGTAAAACAGTTTGCTTTTGTGTCTAAACTTTACTACTATGAATTTATTCTTTTTAGTGGTAGGTAGACAAATGAGAGCCGCCAAGTATCATACGTACACTTGCCATGATAACCCCTTTCGTCCTTCCCCCCCCCGCCTCGTAGATTTGTCGCCAATTATTCTGACGTTTCGCTGACAATCTCACTTGGTAGTTTAATTTCCTTTTTCGTTAAAAACACTGTTGAACCGTGCTCGAGACCACGCTTTTCCAGTTGCTCTTCATCCTCGAGTAATTGCCCCTTGAAGTGCAAGGTCTGCCCCGATGCGGGCACGCCGGTATTGTAGGCAATCTCATCCTTGAGAGCGCCAACTGAACTGGCTAAATTCAATCATGACATCGACTTGGTTGTAAAGATCTGTCGCCTGAAGAACGTTTATCTTCGAGAGACCACCAATTTGCGGGTGTATCTTTACATCCACGTCCGAGTCTTCTCTCAAGTAATAGTCCCACAATCGCCTGCGACCACCCTCCATTGTCCTGTCCTTATGAATCAGCTCAATACGTTCCGGGTCGATGTGCTCGTTCCTCGCGGCCAGCTCCCTGAGTTTCTCCACACTCTCGCCCTCATCGACGTAAACAACCTTGGTGCCAAAGTTTGGGATCTGCAGGCGAACGCGTATCTCGCCCGCCTCGACCAGCTGAGAGGAAAGAGCCATGGCCATGGTGGCCAAAATAGTTACCAGAAGGAATTTCATCTCAAAGTGTTAGTGCGAACGGTACGAATTGTTAGCTTTTCGCTGCTAGCGAAATTATCAAGTCCCGAATATTGTCGGTTGATGTTGGATAAGAATTCAAATGCAACTTATCTATGCCAATAACTATCATTGATAAATTTCAACTTCGCTTCTGGTGATGTGATGTCTAGCCGGGCTATATATAAACTGAGTCGAGGGGGTTTAGCGCAAATTGGCGCGCGACTCGTCGGCGGGCACCATTTGTTTGTGTTGATTGTCTGCAAGTGAGGGCGCTCTATAATAGGAATTTTTTTAGACAATTTGGCTTGCTTGAGAATCTCGTGGAACGAATCTCTAATCCTGCCCCCGCCCCACCCTCAACAAGTGACTTGACAGTTTGAACTTATGATTTTGTAAACCATAAGAATGGTCAACAAAATTTGCGTCATCTCGACGGGGCGTATCAGTCGAGCGAGTTGGCGCGCCAATCTGGCAGATCTCCTTTGAGGCCTCATGCACCACTAGCCAATAGTGTCCCTCTATCCGCCCATCTCGTAGTGCGTGGGCGCCGTTCTAATCGAGCAATTTTTCGCGAGACTTCTTTCGCGCGAAACTTTCGCAACGAAATTACCCATCTCTTAACTGAACTCCCAGCAAGGAGTGGCTAGTCGCGTACCTAACTTTTGGGACCGCCCCTATTCACACACCATCCATGTGGCCAATCTAGCGCGCTTGTGCTCGTTTATTGTGTAACGGCCGGCCAAGGTTCAATTTGCGCCCGGGAAGCGAGCGAGACTGTTCATTTGGGCCGACTCGGCGGTTAAATCATAGCAATGGTTGGTCAGCAACAGCGGACCAGCCCCCCCGCGGCATCTGGCGCGAAGTCAATTCGCTCGACCTTGACTCGAGCAGTCCCGTAACAACCTCAACCGCGGCCACCACAGGCGACCACTGGTGCAGCCTGCGTGCGGTGAACATCAGGCCATACTAACCGTGACCGAACAAGTGGCGTGCGCTATGGCAGCGCAATTGTGTAGCAAACAAACGCACACTCTTGCTGGCTGCTAGAAAATAGCGCGTTCGTAGTTTTGTTTCGGTCACGAGAAACATTTTTTCTTGTTTTGCTTTGCTCGCTCCAGCGGCTGCGGTGGTCGTTCTGCGGCCGCCGCCCGCTCGCTTGATTTTCTCTTTGTTTGTTCGTTATTAACAAAATGCGCGCATTCTTTCTCGGTATCGTGCGCACGGTACACCCTTTCGCACACGCACATGCACACGCGCGCGCACTTGCACCGCGCCATAAGCGCGCGTGCGCTACTCGCTCCCAATTGCTATCATTACGGCACGCAACTTTCGACTGCGCATTCACTCGCTCGTGTGGTCCGCGACGCGCCGCTCGCCTAATTTGCGGCGCGTGCAATATGACCTCAGCGCGCCACGGCCCTGGCCTGGCTCGCAAATGACCGCAGAAAGCGGCGCCGGGCTAGGCTCGCGAGTGTGTGAAAAAGCGAGCGAGTGTGGAATCACTCGGTTGATTTGAATCATGCGCTCATTTGGAGCCTTAGCCAGAAGTTCACACGAAAAGTTCACATGGACACACACAGACACACAGAGAGATAGAGGAGAGCTCGCTCGCGCTCGCAATCACGGCCAGCGGATTTACAGGGGCACACTCGCACGCTAACAAGCGTAAGCTCGACCAAGCCACTTAGGTGCGTTGCCGCCGCCGCCGCCGCCGACCTCGCCGAGACAAACAACTGTGCCCGACATGTCAAGCAGAGACAATGCAAGCGCGCGTGCCCCGCGGTGCCAAAAATCATCATGGGCCGCAAATATCGCGAGTACGCGCCAAAAACGCGCTCACAAACGAGCGGGCACGAACGAGCTCGCTTGTCAGTCGGCCCCCTTTTAGCTGGGCGTCCCGCTGACGACGGGCGCGTAGGCCCAGGTTTTAATTTTCCAACAACAACAACAACAGTTCACGCACGACGGGCGGGCGAGGAGCGGCGAGCGAGTATTTGATTGCGTGATCTCGCTTGGTGGTGTTTGCGTCCGACTGTGTGCATACAAGACAGTTGCAGTGCGCGCGTGCTTGCGTCAATGATCATCTGTATCATCGTGTTTGGTTCCAATGAGTCACATATTCATTGGCACACAGTCGCAACTAATGCGAAAGAGTTCCCGATCTTCGAGCTATTTGAATGGTCGACATTCTGCTGATTCCCCTCACACGCGCGCGGGCCACTGCCGCATATTTATGAGGTCACGCGTGGCGCGTCTATAAGCCTCGAAAAGCTTGTTCTTGTTTGGATTCACTGTCTTATCGCGCGTAGTAGACGATACTCAATCACACGCAGCTTAATACCTGCGCTAATATTGATGTTTTAATGAGCAATCACCGGGCTAACTTGCTGTCGATCATTCAAATTTACCCCCTGTCGCACGTCAATTGCAAATCATTACAACAGTTGGGCCAGCAGGGCGGCTCATCATCGGCCGCAAACGAGACCACCAAGCAGATGGAGGAGGGACGTCCTCAATGGCCGCCGTCGTTCAATACGCGCACCATGTTCTTTCAACCGCCGCCCCCGATGCCCCGGCCTAGGCCCTGGTGGGACGAGCCAACCACAGCAACCACCACTACAACAACAACAACAACTGCAACCACCACAACTGCAACCACAACCGAGCCGTCAACTGCCGCCACGGACGTGACCGAAAAGCAGACCACTCGATTAGCCAGCGACGGGCCGGAAGTTCAAACCGCCGCCAGCCAACAGAGCCCACCAAATCAAAGTGATATCATGCGAACGGATCCGGGCGTCGTCGTCGTCGTCGTCGTCGTCGTCGTCGTTCTCGAGCAAACAAGGAGGAGCCCCGATGTTCGCCGATGGCACCAACACCCAATTGGGCCGGACCACACCTAACCAAGTAGCGGCTAAGCAACCACCGAGGCGGGGCACCATCATTGCCTCGGCGTCAACCTCGTCCAGACGGGGAGGAAGCCCTTCTAATGGTCGCGCCTATCTGTCCTCGCAACAGCAGCATTACAGAGCCTCATCTACAGCTGCCCCCAGCTTGTTGACATCGTCCAGGGTCTTGATGAGGCTCGATGGGGTTCACCTCTCTGGACTCCACTCGATCTTACAAGTTCTAGCAACACCCGCCATCGACATGATTTTTTCTCTACTGATCCTATTGTTCAGTCAACACCTATTCTGTATGCAAATCAATCATATCGTTACAATTTATTCACTCTGAACAAACACATTCATTCTGCAATGCGCAAATCAACATTATACACTCTCATATCTGTACATATATAGAATTATACATCTAATAAAATCCATAGTTTGTATGCATCAAACTGGCATGAAAAATAAATGACACTCTTCGTGCGGAGATCCCGTAGTTGTGACTCATCCATTTTTTTTGGCACAGTCCGAAATTACAAAACAGTCATCCTATGACGCATGTGCGCTGAGGCATAGCATAGGTTCGAGTCTCTATTGAGTAAAACTCCACATTGATAGAACTTCGGCACCCCCACGCACGTGTCTCTTGTTAGTGACATTACAATATATTGCATAATATTTTGTATCAGGCACGCGCGAACCCGTGCGCTTGGTAGGCCTGTACCCAAGCCCATCGAGGGCAACATCATGAAACAATTCGTTAGATTCAGCTGAAGAGCAGCCAATCTTGGTGAGAGGGATTACGCGTTTCAAGCATCGATTTTGTGCGTGTTTGGCCCCCGAACAAGCCTGTTGTGGCCAAGGTTCCTACCTACTTGGGTCGCTTGCCCCCACTTTTGGTCTTGGTGCCTTGCTCAATCTGCTTGATTTGTTTTTGACGCCTCGCTGTGGCCATCTGCTGGTGCTTAATAGTAACACTCTCGGGCACAAGTCCTAAAGCCTGACACCGCCGGCTAACCGTACCAATGCTTACGTTTAGCTCACGAGCCATCTGCCTCAGCGACATCTGGGGTTCGTGCATGAGAAGATACTCGACTTCATCGCCGTTGGGTATCTTCGTAGCTTTTCTTGGGTTCTTCACGTTATCCACAGATCCGTGCTCTACGCACTTGGTGAACACGTGCTTGATGGTTGTCCTAGATGGACATGGAGCATCTGGGTAGTATTTTACAAACCTGGTTTGGACTGCCTTCAACATCTTGGAGGTTAGCACTTGGGTTTTCTGGAAGTCACTAAAGCATTTTTGAGTTGTTGCAATCTCCTGCTGCAGCTGCAGTAGGGTCTTTGTCTCCTCAGCAGTGATGTCGCTCTTGTTGTGATTTGTTTCTCGAATTGAACCATTGCTCATGGATGTGCTACCACCACAACCAGAGTTAGAACTAGTTGTCGAAGGCTCTTGGAGTGCTGAGTTTGGTACGATTACTGTTTGACCATTCTGATCTACTTGGTAAAGATGACTCTCGATTTGCATGAATGTGTCGGGTTCAGGATTAGGTGGGTTAGCGCTTGGTCCAGAGTGCAGGTATCCCCCTGCCAGGTGGTGCCCATTCTCGCTGACACCACTGTGGTCATTACTTGCTTGGATTCCCAATTCAAGGTTGTCATTTTTGCTACTGTTGCCAGTTTTCTCTTGAGTCTTCTTGAGTAGTTTCTTTATGGCTGTCTGCTGTTTCTTTATTGAAACTGTATGGCCGTGCAACTCGAGTTCCACCACACACCAGGCATACATGTCCATGCGCTGTTTCTTGGTGAATTGCTGCTTTTTATCCTTAGCATCCTGTTTGCTGTTGCTAGTGGTTGAGCCATGATTTGAATCGTTGGATGTGTTTGCTGTATCCATGGTTGAGTCCATGGTCAGTCGTGCCAGAGTCCACAATTTAATCTCGTCGGTACGATTGTTACTACACCAGTCTTGATGTATCCATTGTGTCCAGTCACTGCAATGCAATAATCCAAGGTGGCAGGTCGTCCAGGATTGAACGGTTTATTGTGCAAGCGATAGAAGGATAATAGCCCCACTATTGGATAATCATATCACCTATGAGTCGACACTTGAATGAGACTGCACCTGGGAGATCCAGTAGCTTGCCGATGACACGCGCGATTGCCATGTGACACGAGGCGATTTAACAATCACGGTCAGATGCTCGTGTGGCTTTGTTCTCTTGCCGTTTGCATGGCGTAAACAGAGGAGAGAGCGAACACGACGAACAATCGAAGGGCGAACACGCGAAAAAGAATGTCCGACAACCACGAAGTTTGGCAAACATGTGCGCACAAATAAATGCAAGTCCACGAACAGGGGGCGCGCGCAGATTCGAACACCACCACCTTTAGCGCTGAGCATTTTTTTGCCGTCGCGGCAGATTGTTTTCAACGCATATTTCGTCACAGCCAAAACGCGATCAATCTATTACCATATTCTATGTCGAACAAGAACAAGAGCATATGTGAACATTCATCTCATTTGCGAGGGTTTGCGAACTCGTTTCAACTGAGCTTTAACTACCGATCATTGGTCGGAGGAGTGATATAGTTCATTGGTCGGAGGAGTGTAGGATATAGTTCATTATAGCTAGCCCTAGATTGCATCATTGAAGCTGATCTATCGCCCCGGAATAGAGTCATGGGTGGATCCGTTGTCCTGTACGGGTTAATCTTGAACACGCGGTTGGTTGCATCTAAGGTTTTCTTTTCAGCCGCAACCTCCATCAGAGCCTCCCGCATCACCCTGACAGTGTGAACCAGAGAAGCCTGCGGCATCATTTGGGTGATCTGAACCAGAAAACAGGTGCATGGCGAAGAAGTTAATGCCGCTCGACGACACATCATGATGCGCGGGTTGGGACCCTTTCTTGGAGCCTTTTTTCTTGGCAGTCACATCTCTTTCTAACGGTGTCATAAGCGGTTTATGCTGAGGAGTCCCTCCCATAGACAGTGACTTCTGATCGGCCTCTAATATCACAGGTTTGGATCTATTCTTGAGGAACATTTTCCTTTCGCTACCATAACGGAACTTGAATCTATCACCAACTTCAAACTGTTTGGACTTTCTTCTCTTGGCGTATAGATTGCACACGGCGATGAGGATACTTGTGATCAATATGATCCCAAGTATAATGGACAGTGGAACTGCCACTGAGACCAAGTAGTCCATAACTTCATTAAGTATTCCGATGAGATCATCGTTGAGGCTAGTCTCCTGATCGTTTTGGTAGAAACGGATAAGGGATTACCTGTAGATGCGATAGTATTTGTGATAGTCTCTGAAATATTGTTACTTGTAGTCCCAGGTGAAATACTGACATTTGCGATTGGCACATCAGTTACCACTGATGCACTAACTTGTGACATGGTTGATTTTGGTTGTATATCAATCTGCAAATCAAGAGAATTTGCAAATGATGACCCTGCTTGAGGGTGCGAGTTCGTCAGCTGATTGTGCTTAAAATTAATTGATGATGAAGTTCCTATTGGAGGCGCAGTGGATTCAATCGCGCGCCGTGTATTGGTTTGCGCCTGAGTTGACGCGTGCCGCGTGCGTTCATAAGCAGGTGAACTCGGCTGTCCGGCAGCCGCCTGTACTGTTGCGCTCGTCTGCGTGTTCTCTGGTTCTATAGACGTGTAGTTTTGTGTAGGGGTTGCAACGAGTTGTTCTGTAGATGAGGACAAAGTTGATTGCTGTGTTGACGATGTTGTCGTATCTGCTGTTGTTTTCTGTGAACCACTTTCTCGCGGTGACGATGGCGTCGGCTCGATCGAGATAGCGAACGATGTCGGACGATGACTAGTGTAGGTCTGATGGGTGATCGTTGAAAGCGTTGTTGTGGAGAGAGGTGGCGACGGCTCGCTCGTTGCGTGTGGTTGTGGATTCTCGAGTGAGTCAGGCCAACTTTTCAGATCTGCGACACCGTTAGTCGGCCCAGGCCTCTCCGTCAGCTCGCCCGGCAAGCTATCAGTGCTTTCGCCCGCACTTATCCAAACCAAAGGACCATTTGGACTCGTACTGCTGCTTGTTGTCGTATCCTTGCTCGGTTCGGAGACATTCGATGTGGCCGATTCTACTGTTGTAGTATCTGGTATATTATTGGATCGATATTCAATACTCGATGTCGGATATTCTAGCGCCTTTGGTGTGACGCCCAGCTCGTCAATTGCGCGCTTGTTTCTACACGAATTGAGCAAGATCAGGTTCAGTGCATAATTCCCACGCTCGGTTGGGATGATCGACTGCGTGTTGGCGAGCGGACCGTCCAGCGAGTAGGGGATAATGTACTTATCATCTACGCTGCTAGAGTACAAACTAGATCGACTAGATAATCTGGAAATAGTTTCGTTGATTGTTTGTAAGCGGCACTCGTTGATGGCATGGACGGTGTTGTTCACGAGCGACGGGTGGCTGGTCCAAGTCAGCGAGAAATATTCGCCGTCCGAGGTGGCGCTCGAATCAATTAATAGAAACTCGATAAGTTTGTTGGATAGTAGCCTTATTTGCTTGGTCTGCTGCAGCAAGGCTGTTATTGTCGAGCTTGTTGTAGTTGACGATTGTCGCGGCGTTATCGCTCTTGATGGTGATGTTGCGAAATCGGCACTCTGGGTGCTGGGGAAAAATGGGGAAACAATACTGTTTGTTCGTGAGAATACATCGAACACGGAAACAATCTGAGTTAATAACAGAGGGTAACTTGAGTGTCTACGCAAATACTCAAGGGAGAACTTGTGATCAATAAGCTGGTCTATATCGAACTTGCTACTTGGGGCGTTGCTTCCAGTGTACGGCCTGATGACCTCGACCACAATGTTCGCGACTACATCGCTGAGGTTGATTAGTCCATTCTCACTATCAGCCTCGTAGTCAATTCCTGAGGGCAACAAAACAAAGTAATAAGTGGCAGGCTTGACGCTCAAGCTCGGCCAAGCGAATAGTTGCTGCTGTCGATGGTTGTACTGGAACCAACCATCATCGTCAATAATAAAGTTGCGTGCCGAATCGTTTCCATGCAATCGAAGCTCTTTCTCTCCGTGACTAGCTTGTAAGCTGTTCGTTTTGATATTGAACTTCCAATATTTGCCTGCAATCAATGTAAATTTCAGGTGTTTCGGTTGGGTGGGCGCCGCCGCCGCTACCGCCGCGTTTGTTGTACTCATGCTAGCGCCCAACGTGGTAGTAGTACTAGTAACGCTCGCAGTAGTAATCAACGAGTTATCGACGACCGCCCGCGAGCTCGATGGCGTCCACGCAATTGCCACATGATTCTGTGGCAATTGCGACTGCTGAAAGTTGCGCGCCAAAGCTGGATAGCTCGTGCTGCGTTCACTCGTGACCAACGAGTTGACGCGCTGATCGCCAGGTAAACGGAAGCCTCCGGCGTTTGATATTGTCGTTTGCGCAAGAGTTGTTGTGGTCTGTAATGAGCAGCATAAATATAAAATGGCGACCAAAGTAAGGTCCAAGTGGTAATAACAACAAGTCATTCTGCGTTTGAGGTAACTCAGGATGACCAGGACTTGACTCATACCTCGTGTAATTGTGTGAAAGTGCTGATTTGCACTCGAGTTGATCCTGCCAGAGCTCCTTCAAAATTCAATCTCACCACCTTGTTGATTCATATTATTCAGGTTTCCCACTAACGATGATTTGCTTGCAAGGCGCGTGTTTGATAGACCAATGTAACTTGTTGCTAATCAATATTCGCCATACCGCGCAGTCCTGGTCGCCGATATTGGTCTCGTGTCCACCAATACTCTTAGTGTGGTTACCAGTCGAAACATGGCCGCAAAAGGTTCTGTATGTTGCATTCAGTCTTGTTGTGGTGTTGCTGCATCTCAGTCTGATTTCAACTATTGTTATTGTCTCGAGGGCTTCATTTTGAGTAGGAAACAGAAATGCATCGCGCTTTCTGTCCTCTTGCAAGCTGAGCCTGGTTTCAACTATTGTGTGGCCTCGTATTCTAATCGAATCTGCCCCTTCTCAATTAGTGCAAGTGATGTGTCAACTGGTTTTCTCTGAACTCGTATGAAGCGAGCTTGCGGTGGGGCGAATCAGGTTTCACGTTTTTTGCCTGGGTGAAGCAAATGTCCGCCAGGGGTGGTTTGGATATGGTGCATTCGCAGTGAAAGCTTCCAAAGCTTTGTCAACAAACCAGCGCAAATATTTGCAATCCGGGCTCGCGCAGCGGAACGTCAAAAGAAATTAGTGCGCGCTACACAGGCTATTTATAATAGGAAAAATAATGAGGAATTCGGCAAATTCCTGGGCTGAAAATCTAAAATTCTGCATCTTTGACGCTCGAGGATCTCGTCAATAGCATCAACATGAAATTAAAACTATATTCATATACGTTCTGATTTCCACTTATTGCAAACTATTGGGTCAACTCACTTCTGCAATTATGCCGCGTGTTATGACGAAGGGAGGCGTCTGGCGGAACACCGAGGATGAGGTGCTCAAGGTAGCGGTCGCCAAGTATGGCCTCAATCAATGGTCTCGTGTTGCCTCGTTGCTTCACAGAAAGTCAGCTAAACAGTGTAAGGCAAGATGGAACGAATGGTTGGATCCCTCAATCAAAAAGATAGAATGGAGTCGAGAAGAGGAGGAGAAATTGTTACATCTAGCTAAAGTATTTCCAACACAATGGCGGACTATCTCGGGTCTCATTGGCCGTACAGCCGCTCAATGCCTGGAGCGTTACGAGTACCTCCTTGATCAAGCCCTTAAGAAAGAACAGGGTGATGCCGAGGGAGTCATCGATTCAGAGAGCGCGCTAAAGCGTCTAATGCCTGGCGAGATCGACCCCACACCCGAGGCGAAACCAGCCAGACCTGATCCACAGGACATGGACCAAGATGAGCAGGAGATGCTCAGTGAAGCAAGAGCCCGATTGGCCAACACTCAGGGCAAGAAAGCAAAGAGAAAAGCTCGTGAGAAGCAGCTTCAGGAGTCTAGACGTTTGACGGTCATACAGAAGAAACGTGAGCTTCGCATGGCCGGCATAGAGACGGGTCAGAATAGGAAACGCAAGTATGGTATAGATTACAATGCTGAGATTCCCTTCTATAAGCCAGTGCAAGAGGGTCAGCATGACCTCTCTGCCGACCCCAAAGTGAACAGTAACTTAGATTTCAAACGCCTTCGTCAGGAGCACCTCGATGGCAAAATGCGCAGTGAAATTGAAGCTGAGGCTCGGAAGAAGGACAAGGCCAAACCAACCCCACCACAGCCAGTCTTCCAGTTTCAACCTAAACGAAGCGATCTCATTTTAGACGCCCCAATAAGTGAGCAGCAACAAGAGGATGTGTCTACAAATAAGTCTCGACTTGATATTGAGGTCGAGCTACCCGAGTTGCTAAACTTGCCGGCTCCACAGAATGAAGTTGAGCTCAACGAAGATGATGAGTCTGAGTGCGAAGATTCTGAGGAGACAACGATCACGCGCCATGACCAAGCGTATTTGGATCGTTTGGAGAGAGAAAAGCTGGAACAGGAGCGAACCGCAGAGTTCAAGCGACTAAGTCAAGCCGTCCAGAAAGAATTACCTCGACCCAATGAGATTCCATTCAATTTAAAGGACCTCAACAAGCACTGTTTGAACCAGGAGCTTAAGGCAGCCATGCAGCTAGTCAATCAGGAAATGCTAACTTTGTTGCACCATGACGCCTTGAAGAACAAAACAGAGGAGCAACAAAGGTCGGATAGTCGGAAAGCGCGCTCAGGTGTAGCTGTAGATCATTTCCGTATCAACTACCTAGAGTCGTACCCGAGAGTTAGTATCAGTGACAAAGCCCTGGATGACGCACGTTTATTAGTTGACCGAGAGGTCAAACTAGGTGGCCTGGATCGGTTTGAGGAATATGAGAAGCATTTCGAAAGAAGATTTGGGCACTATCAACTGGGCTCAAAGGATATTGTGCATTCACACGGCGAGCTGTCTCTCGTAGCCAAGCGACTGGACGATCGTGTCTCGCGAACTATTGATAAGATCCAGCAACACCAGAACGTCTTTCACTCACAATTCAAGAAACTTCGTAAAGCAATGCAAGATCAAGTGGATAAGATAAATGAGTCACAAATAGAACTGGTCACCTTTGAGAATCTCAAACGAGTTGAGTCTATTGCTGCACAAAGGCGTCAAGATAACCTTAAAAGTGAAGTTGATGCACTCGAGGCCCAGCAAGATCGCCTTCAGACAAGCTATGACTCGCTCGTGCTAGCACTTGAGAGGCAACAATCAAGTACTAGCGTAGACAATAAATCTCATTAACGTCGGGGCATCCTCATCCAAGGATGCACCAAGATGGCCCCCGACCGAAGCCTTTTATTCACGTCCGGCTCGATCATTTTCTTCAGCAGATCTTGCAAGGACTCGTCAAGTTTACTCTGAAATCGCTTGGGTATCAACAAGCCTTTCTCCATTTGTCTCCGTACGAACGCTTGAATGGGCAGATCGTCGCGGAAGGGTTGCAACAGGGTCACACACTCGTAGAGACACACGCCGAGCGACCAAACATCGGCCCACTTTGCATTGTAGGGCGGATTGAATACTTCGGGGGCGACATATGCTTTTGTGCCGCACGATGTATTTGATAGAACCTCCAATTTCTTCTGGCGGTCGTAGGTGAAACACGAGAAACCAAAGTCTGTCAACTTTGCGTGCCCCTGCGAGTCAATCAGGATGTTATCATTTTTTAAATCTCTATGAGCTATCTCTATATGATGCAAGTAGGCGATGGCATTCGAGATTCCACCAAACCAATTGCGTGCTGTCTGCTCGCTCGCAGGTTCCTCTGTGGCCTCTAAGTGACTCGCTACAGACGCGGCGGCCATATCCATGAATATGTAAATACGCGTTCTCGTTTTAATGACATCGTAAATTGTTATCACATTTGGATGCTTGACACGCTTGAGTATCTTGAGCTCGCGCTTCATTGAGTAATCCTTCCAAGCAACAGGTAACTTGGGATCGTCCACGCGAACTATCTTGACCGCAATGTCTCGATTGGGCACCTTCACCGAGCGTGCCCGGTACACGCGACTGAACGCGCCCTCTCCTACAGTATCGTTCTGGTTAGCGGTGTAGCCCATTCGACGCACTGCCGGACATAGAATGTCCTTCTCGGCAGATGCCTCTTTAGCTGTCGGTTCACCCTCCTTATTGGCGGACACGGCGCCCGAGTTTATGAGACTTGCATCATTATTGAATCGACTTTCACTCTGAACAGATTTCTTGATCTTTTGATCGGCCGGGTTCTCTGTGGCAAGCGGTGTCGCCGTGGCGGACTTGTTTGATTTAAGTCCGACAAAGCCCATTGACTTCTTTGCCTGGGGCTCCTTGCCATCGAGAGTCTTGATTTGCTTGGACATGCTAGTCGAATAGTTATCTTCGCGTCGACTCTTTAATATTAGAGTGTCTAATAGTCGAGCAATGAGCACTAAAGGTGAAGCTGAAAAGTATAAATTTTGAAAATCTAATCGATTGCACGATGCGGTTGTGGTGCGCGTTCTTCATTTTCGTCGTCTGACATCTCAATTGCACCGGGTATTGAGTCCAGATCGACATCTTCCTCATATGGATCTGTCTCGTATGTCCTCTTGGTCCCCTCAAAAGCTTAGGATTGTTGTTGAATGTCATGTCTCGGTTAGATGAAAATATGCACTGAAGATACTAAATATGATTAGCGTGCGCTACAGATACTTACCAAATTTCGGGTAATCTAAACGACTGAGATACAGGCCATAGGGCTCTGCAATATGCATTCTCACATCCCAACTTTTACTATCTGGTTCGTCCAAAAGCTTTTGAATATCACTTAGCTCGACTAGATCGAATGTCGCGTAACTCAAAATGGCGCCCACTAGTCGGCGCACCTGTCGGGTCGAAGAAACGCGGTCGAGGCCACGAGAGCGAGGTTAGATTTCTAGATTAGATGTTGTCGGTGAGTTGACACATGACAGACTAGTACTCACTTGATTGTGTAGGAAGGCATGACTCTTAAAGTGTAAATGGTAGATATCAACTGAGGTATGGGAAGTCTCCTGCTCAAATGTGAGATCATTCACTGGTTTAATATCAATTTTAAGTTCTCTAATGGTGATATCGTGCTCATTAGGTTGGAAGCTAAACGAGGCAAAATCGTGTACGCCTCGAAGAAGATTGGCGGCCTCCTCTACTTTGTCCAGATTCAAATGACTAGATTGGTTGTGGTTATGTTTCAAATCAGTTCAGCTGAAAGGAAATTCAACGGAATGCTAATGCAGTATTACAACTCAACACTTACGGCACGGGTAGAATTCTGTACAACTCAGACGCTGGGAACGCTTGGAATAATTCTCTGGGACTGTTCAGACCGTTGATTCTTGATAAGGATCCTGAGGATTTAGGGACGCCAATCCTGTAGATGTATTCTCGACTCACACAGTTTCTCCTGGGATGAAAGTCAGTTGGTGCTAGAAGTACCTCGTTAAGACTAGCAGTGGGATTGGAAGACACGAACATCTCATTAGTGGATGTTTCCAAACGAATAATGTGATACCATCTCTGAGATGAGCAACTCACATTATATCGTGCTTTTTCTTGATCAGACCGCTATTGACGTGGCGTTTCACCTTATCCGTTGGACAGCTATAATCCATCAGGGGGAGCGTGTAACAATTCATCAAAGCGTGCACACCTCGGTCCGTACGAGAGGCAGCAGTGAGACGACATCTGGCTCGAGGAAATACACTCTCTAGAGCAGCCTCTAAAGCCTCCTGAATGGTATCCTGAACTCCAGTCTTCTCTCTATGAACTAATCTTTGGGATCCGAGATATTTTGTGCCCATGTACGAAACCATGAGAACATAGCGGTGCTTGCATAGCGGAAGATTGTTTGCGATGGCAGCCATGAAGAATGATACAGTAGAATTTAAATTGTTTCAATGGACTATTGAATGATCAGTCAATGTATAAACGCATCGATCGAGAGAAGCCGCAAACTTGACCACGCGGAGAAAGTTCGACACGTGCACCGCATTGTTTACGTTTTGCCGCACGTTGTTCGGCATTAGAAAGCTCGCGTCGGTCAAGTTCAACATTCATGATTCATGATTGAGATGTACCATATTGCTAGGGTGCATCATGATCAAAGGTCTAGGTATTCTGAGAATATTAAACAACCAAACCTTATGCACCTATTGTATTGCGCAGCGTGGCGCGTCTGAACTATGCAAATCAGGAAAAAATGTGAATAAACACACAGAGAGATCTCACACATGTGGCCAGTTGTCACAAAATGATATTGGCTACAGGGTCAACTTGTTTGGATGGGTCAAACACTCCAGATTTGATAACAAGATAATTGCTCTAAGAGACAGTTATGGAACCGTGCAATGTGTGATAGATAAGAGCTTGCTAACAAAAGCCTTTAGGAAAACTGCAATCCACAACGAGTCGATATTGAAGGTGTCCGGGATTGTGAGAGCTCGCCCTGCGAATCAAGCCAATGATGGATCGCCTACTGGGGCTATTGAAGTTGCAGCTGATAGCATTTTCGTGCTTAATAGTGCAAGCAAAGATCTTCCAATCTTGACAAGAGAAAATGACCAAGAGCATACCCTAATCAACAAATTGAAATACCGCTATCTTGATCTTCGTGGTCATAAAATGCAAGAAGCTCTCAGGTTACGATCAAAAGTTTGCAACCTCCTGCGACAGAAACTCTACGATCTAGGCTTTATCGAGTGTGAGACTCCTACACTCTTCAGGAGAACACCTGGAGGAGCAAACGAGTTCATAGTACCCACCAAAGTTCCAAATATGTTCTATAGTCTAACTCAATCACCTCAGCAACTGAAACAACTACTCATGATTGGTGGCCTCGATAGGTACTTTCAGATCTGCCGATGCTATCGTGACGAATCGGGACGAACAGATAGACAGCCTGAGTTCACTCAAGTGGATATTGAACTCTCATTCACTAGTCAAGAGATGGTTATTCAACTGCTTAGCGAGTTGATATATCATCTATTTTGTAATCTGTACTCCGAGCCTGCCTCGCAAGACATTTTGGCTGGGGCATTTTGCCCTGATGGTGCAATACCGAAAATGAACTACCATGAGGCTTTCCTGAGATATGGATGCGACAAGCCTGATACTAGATTTGGCTGGCTGATAGAGGACTTGGATACCGGTGGAATCTACATAAGAATACCTTCCAGCGTTGATCACTGCTTAATCACTGACATGTTAGTGGCCATAAAGCAAGAGAAAAATCTTAATACTGATAGGTTTAGGGTGGAACTCGCTAGTACTGAAGAAGTCTATACACAAGTGACTATCAATAATCCAGACGCTGAAGCCAGAAAAATCCTGGGCCAGCTGAGACTTGCAATAGCATCAAAACTTCACCAGCAAGGTGTCCATGTCTACGACAGCAAGTTCAAGTTTGTCTGGATTACAGGATTTCCGCTGTTCGAGTTTGATGAAGCAACTCAAACATACAACTCGAGTCATCATCCCTTCACGGCGCCCACTCATGAAACTATGCATCTCTTGCGTTCAAACCCCCTAGATGTCATAGGGCAGCACTACGATCTAGTTCTAAATGGCCAGGAGGTTGCGGGCGGATCCATAAGGATTCATGACGCCAAGTTGCAACGTTCCATATTTAAGGATATACTGAAACTTGATGATCAAACTTTCAGGTACTTCATTGAGGCGCTCGAGTCAGGTTGCCCGCCGCACGGTGGAATTGCCATAGGTCTTGATCGTTTGATGGCTATAATCCTGGAGCGAGAATCTATTCGAGACGTGATAGCTTTTCCCAAATCGAACGTTGGACGCGATCTCATGTGTGGTTGTCCGCACGAGCTAGATGAGGACACCCGAAGGATGTATAATGCCAAATAAAATTGCGTGCCGCTACTCGAGTCTCGAGATTCAACCCCACCCCTCTCTGGGTCAGTATTAATCGTGTTGAACTTTGCTCAAAAGCTACCGCGCGATAGCCAGCGGCAAAATGCTCCGATGGCACGGCTGCCACACGACGTCTTTAATCATTATGTCTCTTAGTCGACCTGGTCTTACTGATAGAGTATTCCTTGTTCTGTCTTGAAATCATAGTCGCTTTGCTTCGATCTTAAGTACGTGTCAGCTCTATCTACAACATCGGCTGTCTGTTTTATCTCCTTAAATAATTGATCAAGGCTAACCAAGTTGGTTGAGTTATTCAGGGTGAGTTTGGCCTCGAATGGAACTTGATCCAAAGGTGATAGGTGGTTGTGTGCTAGTGTACCATATATGTTGCCTTGATTGGAGCTATTGGGACCACCGCCGTAAGGCGTTGGCATTGATGGTGGCTGGCTGAAAGGTAGCGATGGGTAATATGATGATGGATGTGCTTGACCGCCTGCTGGATAGGGTACGGGTGGATAGGGTAAATTTGGCGGCTGAGGCATCTGTGGCGTCGACATTGAGAATGGACCAGTCATATGATTGTTTGGATTAGGCATCTGTCCTGGTGTCTCACTTTGGGAGTTTCTACCCGAGCCATTCTTGCTCTTCGAGCGTCCGAAAACGTTAGTGAATAAATTTTCAAGCATATCTTACAACTGATTGTGACCTCGGATTGCAAAATAAGTTACAAGTTTCATACAATACGTCCATAAGATGCTAGATATTCCGGCGAGTAACCTACAGTATACTTTCAACTTTATAGCTCATTGAAATATTTGATTTTACCAAGTTTGTTTTCGTCAAATTTTCCATCGTAGCCTTCGCAGGCTGAATCATTTGTTGTGCTGCATTTGCTGCAGCTGAGGCAGTATCGTTCGCACTAGCTACTGCGCGCGAGTCCCATCGGATATCAACCGAGAACCAGACGTTATCAGGTCTAAACAATTGGTGTATCGTGGACCTCAGGCCTGATCCGACCCTTGATGGTTCAATAGATAGGAGGACTATCAGAGTGGGTATTGACAGCGTAATGCGTAAGCCACAAGACAGGAGGCAAGATAAGTATAAGTGTTTGATACACAGGGCACGCTTTGGTTAAATTTATCTCCTACAGGAGGTTTTAATTATTTGAGTTTATTTTCCCTTCTTCGACTTCATTCTACGGTGGTAGAATTCCAACTCTTTACCCTCAAGAATGTAACCGTCCGCACGACCGTTTTGACCTGGACGAGAGGATATACAAGCTGTTGTCGGGAGATGAAGTGAACAATGAGTTGTTAGTTAAGCGTTTCAAATTGAAAAGTAGTGTTACATAAAAGAAGAGAAGTCAGGGTAACTATGATAGGTCAGCTTATTGACCGGGTTAGGGCCAATCTGTGAGAGAGTTAACGTTATCATCATTCGATTCGCAAGAAATGAGGGTGAAATGACGCTGAATGTCAATGCTTACCTAATAGCTTTCCGCTTGTGAATTGATCCTCAAGGAGTTGCTCAACAGCAGCGGTCTTTTGTCTCGTGATGTACTTGCTTCTGTTGCTAGCGCTAATCTTGGTTATATCTTTCTTGTTCTTGAGGGACTGTTAATTTAAAGGTTAAGAAAGTTAGTTGGATTCAACAAGAACACTCGATGAGAATTACGAGCAATACATTGTGATCAGGAAGTAAAAACTTAGGCTTCGCATCATAATCTCTCAGCCGAAAGATGGTGATTCAAGTAAATTCATCATTTCAATGTTATTGTCCAGCTCAACTGGTCTACTCGAGACCTTCCATCGATTTCAACACTTACCTTGGCCGTGGCCTTACGCTTACCGATGGAGGCAGCGTAGTGCGACTCGTACCACTGTCTGAATGGAGTCGAGTCGATAAGAACTATACAGTTTTTGACAAGTGTTTTTGTTCTAACTAGCTCGTTGTTGCTAGAGTTGTAAACGACGTCGATGATCCTAGCCTTACGCGCCGTGTGCTCGCTGGCCCAGGCAAAGTTACCGTGACTCAGTCTCAGAGCACGAGCCTTAAGGTTGCCACCCCTGACACGGACAGTTCTGACCCTTCTCACGCCGATCTTTGTGTTTGCTGCTGGTCTTCCCAACTCGAACTTCCTCTTCATGCGAATTGGCTTTCGCTTACCACCGGTGGCCCGGCGTTTGTGCCAGTTATCTTGAGAAATACCTATTTGGTTACGAGATTGGAAATGGTATGATATGTGCTGTTAGATATGATCCCTTTGATTCTTGCGTCCTGATACTTGAAGACAGGGCATCACTATCACCATTGAGCAAGGTGATGACCCTTAGCCGACTCAAATCATCAGCAGCACTTACCCATCTCTCAATGATGATTCCTAGATCAATATATAGTTTAGAGTATGCCAACGGGGTTGGTGATCCAATATTAATTTAGCAAGAGCTCTATTAGACTCTTGTCGAATACAATAATTAGTAGTTAATAATAGTGGGATAAGGAAATAGAATAATAGCAGTCGAAGGGCCAACAAGTTTTTCGGCCATGCCAAATCGAAAGACACATGCATGCAAAATCTCGCTGTCTTGTGTGCGCGTATCCTATTGGAGCGGGCTGCCTTTGGCTAGTCTTCTTCCGCTGCATTCGATTTTTGCAGCGTGCTGACCAAGTGCGCAGTCGCAGTTCTCTCGCGGCAACAAATTCAAAAGTTTTAGCGCGAATACTACGAACACGAGGTTCTTTCGCCACGTTTTGTTTACATCCCCGACACATATTCTTAGTGATAAGACTCTTAGATGGATCAGTCTACCAGAACCAAATATCATGTTGCTCACTCGAGCAAGCCATTTATGGAACACTATTGCTGCCAACAGACTTCTTCCAAATCTTTTGCGATGCAACACCAATCTCACTCGCACCATAAAGACAAAAGACAAGGCGCTAGCCGAGAAGGAAGCTGATGAGCTACTTGACAAGCTCTACTGCGAAGTCAGAGCCCAGAGATTTAGTGAGATAATTGTCATTCAGACCAAGTTCAATGCCAATCCCAGATATTTAATTCTAGCCAATGCGTTTAATGCGCGGCATCTAGTCAGCGGAACCGAAATGATTAACAAACAATATAAGAAGGATATGAAACAAAGGGAAGACGATTTTGCAACAATAAGCATATCACCCGATTGGAATGTGCTCGACTTCCATGCAATTGTTGTGCATCTCTTCTCTAAGGAATGCCGAGAACATTTCGATATCGAGCAATTATGGGCAGTTGGTGAGAAGTACGATAGCCAGAGTCAAGAGGCAAGAGTGAAGCGGGAGAATGTCAGCCTATTGCGCCTCGAGGATGAGCAAACAGTGAACAGACAACGGTAATTCAAGCTGCATTTCCTCTCATGACTTACATAAACGACCGATCAAAAAGCAAGAAGGTTCTAGGTGAGCATCGGCATCCAGCGTCATTTCACTCTCATTTCTTGCGAATCGAATGATGATAACGTTAACTCTCTCACAGATTGGCCCTAACCCGGTCAATAAGCTGACCTATCATAGTTACCCTGACTTCTCTTCTTTTATGTAACACTACTTTTCAATTTGAAACGCTTAACTAACAACTCATTGTTCACTTCATCTCCCGACAACAGCTTGTATATCCTCTCGTCCAGGTCAAAACGGATAGTTAAATTCTACATCGTGGAACAGAGTCGAAGAATTGAAATTAGCTCACACTAGTGAGACCTCTCTATTGTGAGGTGATAAACTTAACTTAAATGTGTACATTGTGTCTTTTTCACAAGTTATTATCTGGTCCTTCCCGTTCAAGAGAAACAAATGCACAGTTGTTGCTATTCATGGCCTCTGATAGGGAAAGTGCGTGCATGTTCGGGACACTCTCACTTGGAGGATCTCGACAAGCTGCGTGTCGTTGATGGCGCGCAAGCAAAAAGCAACAGTGGACTCATAGTGGTGATTACATACCTTCTGTACATACCTTCTGAGCGATAGAGAAAGAGAGCGAGAGAGACTTCACCGTGCGACAAACTGTGATATCCCGATGCGCAAGCGGCGTCACCTGGCCAGCTTGCTGCAATTCGCTCGGCCAAGACCGTCAGGCGAGACTACTCTCTTTAATCTGTAGAGTCGCACGGTCTGCAGAGTTTAGTGGTTTCATATTTTTTTAGCAGCTAAGTCTAATACGGCGCCACTTGATCTCCACACAACTCGCGTAGAACTAGCCACCGCCACCGTTGCGCTATTACTGACCGACTGACCGACTAACGCAGCTGGACGTCGCCAAATCTCGGCTGGTCGCTTTCGCCCGGCCTCGGTCGCTTATGAAGGATTTCTCCTCCTCCCTCTCGCGAGTCTCTTGGCATCGCGCTCGTTGTGTCATTGCGTCCCGAGAGCTATCATTTCGTTTAGAAAAAAAAGTGCGCGAGTGTAGAGAATGGGAGAATTAATTTCATCCCAGCTCGGTCATGTAAGTGACGGTAGCAGCAGCAGCAGCAGCAGCAAACGCGCCTACTACACCTCCTCCAATTTCATGCTTGACAACTGCCAGATACAATCTATCAGTCTCTCGCTTGTTAGTCGGGCTAGTCTGAGACACCGAGCGCGCCGCTCTCTTCTTAATCCAGCGGCGAAGCTTGGTCATCGTCTGGCCGAGCCAGTCGCGGAGAGCCTTCTCCGGCGAAAGCTCGCTGCAACTTGCTGTGTCCAGTTGTTATTGTATGCCCACCATCTCACATGTGCCCATCCCAACTCACATATACGCTGAGCGAACAAAGCACAAGGCTAAACAGAAGCAGCGAGCGAGCGAGCGAGCGCAACCAATCAAAGCCCGCGGCGAGCTGGGGAAACCAATCGATTGGCACCAGTGGCGAGTGGTCATAATTCGAGCGAGAGTTGGCTCGAAATAGGCTCAAGTTTCAACTTTCGCATTCCAATTGATAAGTTCCAGCGAGTGAGTTTACGCTTTGTGTCAGCCCTCGACTCCGATTTGTTGTCGGTAGCCTTCTTATTGTCGAGAAAAACACACACACACACACACACACGCACGCATACAAACAGCTACCAATCATCGGCCAGCGATTTGGTCGATTGCTGCGACAAGAAGCGTCTTTGCGCGAGGAAACAGCAAGATCGAGTGGGAACGAGGAGATGAGACGACAGTTTCAGTAGGACAACCAGAAGCATCATGACAACTCCTAGACCATCAGACAGACCCCCTGGTCATGCTGCGATCACGCTGATAGTGTTGCTAGTCATCCTGGGATGTTTATGTAAGTATTTTGAGCGTGTAAAATTGGCGACAAATTAGCTTCGAGATTTGAGATGAGCCATGGCAATGACTAACCGAAAACAAATTTATAATGCACCACCTCTCAAAACACAGGTGGCCTGAGTGAGCAACAGCAAAACAGACGCTCGCAATCGAGCAACAACCAGCAGCAGCAGCAGCAATCGCAGCAGTCGAATCAGCAGCAGCAGCAGCAGCAAGCACCAAGCTCAAGCACAAACAACAATCAGGCGCTGCGCTCGTCGTCGCAGCAGCGCAATGTCGCGGCCAACATTCAGGCCGCCTCTAATCAGTCGCCGACGCCCCTGCAGCAGGCCAACAGGAACAAGCAACAGGGGCGGCGGCGGCGGCGGCGGCTACGGCCAACCGGAAGCCACTCGATCCGGACGCCGAGCCCGAGGAGGGCGGCGATTCCTCGTCCTCGGACGTCAAGTTCGAGTGCCCGCGGCCCGATGGGCTGTTTGCCGACCCGGCCTCGTGCAAGCGCTTTATCTTGTGCGGCAGTTCGCACCCGTGGCAGCAAACGTGCCCGCCCGGCCTCTATTTTGACTCTAAGCTTAAGTTTTGCACATTTAAAACGAGCTCGCTCACATGCGGGCCCGTCAGCGACGAGGAGGAAGTGAAACAGGACGAGGCCACTCAGGACGCCCAGGACTCGCTGCCCACCTGCGACGCCAAATGCCGGCTGCCCGATTGTTTCTGCTCCGCGGACGGCACCGCCATCCCGGGCAATCTCCAACCGAGCCAGGTGCCCCAGATGATCTTGCTCTCATTTAGCGGCGCCGTCAACGAGCTCGTTTTTGATCATTACAAAAAAATTCTCGGCTACTCAAACAAATTTGGCTCCGGCCAGAGTCGACTCAATCCAAACGGGTGCGGCATCAAGGCAACCTTCTTTGTAAGCCACGAGTACACGAGCTACTCGCAAATCCACTGGCTCGCCGCTCAACAACACGAGATTGGCCTCCACTCGATCACCCATCGGCTGCCCGAGTTGTGGTGGACAGACAAGGCCAATTACAGCGATTGGGTCGAGGAGATGATTGGCATGCGCGAGATTCTACTCCAAATGACCAACATTAATGGTGATTCGCCTGTGATAAAGCGCGAGGACATGGCCGGCATGCGTGCGCCCTATATAAAGCCAGGCGGCGACAACATGTACCAGATGCTCAACGACTTTGGTCTCACCTACTCCTCGTCCATTGTCGCGCCCAAGGCCGAGTATCCGCTCTGGCCGTTTACACTCGATTCGAAGGTGCCCTTCGATTGCGCCATGGTGCGCCACAACAAAAAGTCATCTTCATCCTCATCTTCATCCTCATCGTCGTCGTCGCCCTCGTCTTCGCAGCAGGACGACACAACTTCTGGTTTGAGCTCGGGAGGCGGCCGACGCCAAAAGCGCATGTCCAAGGCAATGCGCGGATTTGGTACTGTTGAGGACGAGATAGAACGAGACACTGGCGTGTCGTCGTCTATTCACCACAACCAACGATTCAAGCGCCAGTCCACTTTTGCGGGCAAATCGCTAAAATGCCCGACCAAATCGTATCCAAGCATTTGGGAGGTGCCACTGAATCCGCTAACAAACGAGATTAGCACTTGCCACCATTTGGACCAGTGCGTTTTCCCAAGCCAAGACGATCACTCGGACTCGTCGGATATTGTCAACTTTTTGGTGGAAAACTTTGAACGCCATTATAACACAACGCGCGCACCGTTCCAGATCAACCTCCACGTCCAATGGGTGCTCAACGCCAACCGAGTCAAGGCCCTAACCAAGTTTATAGATCACGTCTCGAAAGCCTACCCGAACGTTTGGTTTGTTAGCTTCAAGCAGATGCTCGATTGGGCGCGCGCGCCGACGCCGGCCAGCACAGCGGCCACGCTGTTCAAATGCGAGGAGCCCGGCCGGGTCAAATTGACGAGCTGCAATAGGCCGCAAACGTGCGTGGTCAAGTTAAACACGGACAATGAGAGCCAAGCGACCACACAGGAACAAGCGAAACGATCCGAGGCGCGCTACATGCAAATTTGCCCGGGCGTCACTTGCCCCAAGGCGTACCCCTGGTTTGGCAACCTGCTCGGCTCGGAGCGCAACCTCAAGACGGTGCTCGAGCTGGTCCAGGAGTCGTCCATTCAGGAGCAACAGGCCGGCGCGACCAACTCATCGCAACCGGCTAATTGATTGGCGCAATTATCTCGAGCTCTAGATCCTAATAAACGACGACGAGAGGCGCGAAATCTAACTACAAACAAACAAACAATTGAGACAGGTGGACTTGAGGTGTCATGTGGGCAAACGAGCGGCACTAGCAAACACAAGAGCTTGTGCGCGGCGCGCGCCCAGTGCCCACAACCTGCACGCTAGCAGTTGACTTGGTTTATTGGCCGGCGATCTTGATCTCAAACTTGAGTCAGTGGTGCGGATAGAGCCCGGCAACGGGCCCGGCGCCTATGGGACCACCGCCAGCGAGCATGTGCTGCGGCGGCGGGTAGTAGTAGAAGATGGGATAGTAGGCGGCGGCCGCGGCGGCTTGAGCCGCGGCCACCATGGCTTGTTGTTGCTGGTGCTGGTGCTGGTGTTGCTGCTGGTGCTCGTTGGCCGCTGATTGCTCGGCCTGTACGAGAGCTGGCGGCTGCTCGCCAGATTGATCGCTAGCCGATGTTGAGCTCGAGAGCGAAGTGGCCGAGCGACTTGATTCGGACGAGGGCGACTCCGATTTGTCGCGCGCCTTCTCGCCAGATGGCGCGCTCTCATCGGTTTGGCCATTCGGCGGCTGCTGGACGGACGCGGCCGAGCTGGACGCGCTTGTTGCGAGCTCGGCAGTGATCTCGGCAATTGTGGGCGCGCTTGTGTACTGTGGCACGTGATGGTAGCCCGCCATTGAGTAGGCAGCAGGGTGATGGTGATAGGCAGCTGGCGGCATCTGGTGGTGATAGGGCGGCGGCGGCGGCGGCAGCAGCTCGACTGGCGGCAAACGCGGCAAGTCCGTAGCCCAGCGTCGGCCTCAGGTCGTCTATGGAACTTGTGTGGACCTCAATGTAGCGCTGCTTCTTGCCGACGGTCATGATGCGCCGGTGCGCCTCTTGGGCGGCGCCGCTCGCCGCCTGGCACGAGTCCATCTGTATAATGGCCTCGCCCGTTGGTTGGCCCTCCGCACTGTAGACCATGTGCACGCCCTGAATGAGTATGCTCTCGCTAAATTTGCCTAGGAACGCGATCACGTCGTCAATTGACGCCTCAAAAGGCAGACCGCGCAACCGGATGCAGTCGCGTCGCGCCGTCAGATTCGGGTCTGGATAGGGATTCGTGGGCGGGTATGTGTGCGCCGCCGCCGCCGCCGCCTGCTGGGCTAGCCACAGCTGGTGGCGATTGTGCGCCCGCAGTGGCACTCGCACCGCTGGCGTCCGTGGCGGCTGTGGTTGCAGTTGTGACGGCAGTAGTGGATGTGCTTGTTGTGAGCGGCGAGTCTGTCTGGGGCAGGGGCGCGTAGTGGTGATGAGCCGGATTGTAGTAAGTGGCCGCTAAATGATGATGACCAGCCGAGACAGCCGGCTGAGGAGGATAAGTCGCGGCAGATATTTGCTGCTGCTGCTGGTGCTGCTGGTGGTGGCTCGAGTAGCGGCTGACGGGCGGCATCATGGCGTAGGGGCCCGCATAAGCCGTTGCGTCTAACTGCTGCTGGTGGTGGTGGTGGTGGTGGTACATGGGCGCCATTGTTTGATGATAGACGGCGCCGTGTTGGCCGCCGAACTGGTGATTGCTGTGGTATCTTGTCGCCCCGTTGCGGGCACCGTTGTTGTAGAAACGTCTATGATTGTAGGCGTGACCGGTGTAGTTGTTAGCATTATAGTGGTTGCTGTTGCTGTTGCTGTTGTAGCGAGAGGCCGAGCTGATGGAGCTTGAGTTTGAGTGTTGGCCGCCCGTGTTGGTTGTGGCCAGTGTTGAATGGGACGAGCACATGCTCGAGACGGGACTCTGGGCCTGAGTGGAGTTGGACAGGGGCGGTGTCGTCGAGGCCTGGCCATCGCCAGCTCTGGTCTGCTGATCGGCCGGGCACAAATCTACAGACTGACTGTCGGCCTCTAACTCTGGCTGCTTGTTTTGTCCTGCGGCGCCCCCTCGCGGCGCGCAAGAATCTTCAACTGTTTCTGACTCTAAACTGTTCACACTTTTAGCGCTCGTGGCCGAGATTTCGAGTGCGCCAACCGCCGCCGAAATGGCACTGTCGATAACCGAACTTGAAGTCGCCCCTAATGAACTGACTTCGGACGTTTTAGTCTCAATCACAGGTTGCTGCTGCTGCTGTTGTTGTTGTTGTTGTTGTTGTTGTTGCTTGATGTGTGCAACCTGGGCGTAAGTGGCCGCCTCGGGCCGGCGCCACACGACCGGCTGGCTCGACAGGGCCGGGAATGCGCTCTTGTTGAGCTGAGCTGGCTGCTTGTTGGATGCACCGTGACTCTTGACTTGCTGCTTGACCGATTGCTGCTGCTGCTGCTGCTGATTGTTGGACTTGCTCTGATGGGCAGACTCGCCTGCGAGCTGGCTCTGACCACCGGTCGAGATGCTCAGCACCTGTTGCACCTCGGACACTGTCGACCGGAACAGCTCGACATAGCGCGAGCCAATATTTTGGTGGTGCTTGGCCAGGGCCCGACGTGCGTGATCTTCACTGGCGAACAAAACAAACGCGTCGCCCGTCGGCTTCTCGTCTTGATTCTTGACAAACATGACGCCCTCCGTGCCCGCGAGCACCTCGCAGCTCTTGGATTTTGTAGTTGATTGCTGATGAGAGGGGCCACCTGCTATGGCTGGCACAATGTTTGCGCTCGAAGCAAAAAAGTCAACCACCTGTTTGGCTGTACAGGTGAACGGGAGGCCGCGCATTCGCACAATTGCCTGGGCCTCGCGCGACAAAAACTTTTCGGCCCGATTGCTGTAACCTGTCGATTTGATGACATTGCGATATTGTTGGCGTTTGTTTATCGTTTGTTGTTGTCGTTGTTGCGGATTAGATTTGTGTTGAGTTAGCGTTGTGTTGTTGGCACTGATTACGCCGGCATTGCGAGTGGCACTCGAGTTCATGTTGGTCGCAAGTCGTGTGAGTCTATTAATTAATAATAGATCACCTCAAACTGGCCGCAGCCCGTTGATGGACTCAGAGAGAGAGAGAGAGAGAGAGGGAGAGGCCTTGAGTTGAAAATAATGGTGAAAATAATGGCAATTCAAGTTAAAGGTGTTCGTCTGTCGTTTGTCAATGTCGCACCAACGACGACGACGATAACCATGAGCGTGGCGCCACAACAACAAGTGTGGTGGCACACCAACCGACTCTCTCTCTCTCTCTCTCTCTCTCTCTCTCTCTCTCTCTCTCTCTCTCTCTCTCTCTCTCTCTCTCTCTCTCGGGGTACTGGGCGAAGGAGGCAAAAACACACGCGAGCACACGGGCGACAAGTGTCAGATGGTTGTCGTTGTGGCTGTGGCGGTGGCTGTGCGCAACACGCTGGCGCCCATTCGTGGCTCTCACTCGCGACTGCCAGCTCACGCACTCGCGCGCATTAGAAAAGTCGAGCCCGCATGCTCACCCACCAGCTCGCTCGGATCTAACCAATCGCTCGCTGATGGCTGTGCACTATTCGCCCGTCCGCCTGTTTGCTCGCTTGAGCAAATGAATGGGATGAGTCGGCGGCGGCTAGATCATGCACCACACCAAAGACAAACAACGAGCCGGGCCGGCAACAACAGCCACCAGCAGCGTCGTCGTCGTCGTGTCGCCCAATTGCCCCTGGCGAGGCACAACGGCAACAGGCAGGCGGACTCATAACGACGATGGGTGATCATTGATCGTGCAAACGAGCGAGCCACCGCGCTGACTGGCTGACAGGGCTCGCGGGAGTTGCGATCGGGCGAAAACAACGAGTAGCGCGCGTCTTGGCGCGCGCCCGCCGCGGCAACAAGGGGCAGATAACGTGGCAGACGCGCAAGTGTTTGTTGCGCGCGCGCGCCGTTGGGTGCCATTAAACGATAATGATCGCGCGCGCAGTGATTATCGCAGCGGCTCACGAGTGAGCGAGCAAGCGAGCGAGCGAGCTGGCGAGTGCCACTCGCGGATTAATCAAATTTAAGGCCGACGGAGAAGAAGACAAAGATAATTCTTGCACTGCCGCTCACATTAACCTTCAAAATCAATCAGGTACGGGCTGGGCCGGGCCAGGGTTGTATTGTGATGTGATGTAGAGGAGATGGGAAACAAAAACACCGATAGGGACTTACCTGCCGCTACGCTGAGAAAATCCTCGCCACTTGCGCGGTAGACCTCGATATAACGCGCGCCCATAAAGTGCTTGTGACGGGCGAGCGCGAGATTACGGTGCTCGCGCGACTCGAACTGGATGAGCGCCTCGCCGTTGCGCCGGCCCTGGCGACTCAGGCACAGGCCCACGCCGCCCTTGGCAATGTTGAGGCCGACGAAAAAGTCTGCAATGTCCTGCTCTGTCGCTTGCCAGGGCAAACCGCGGGCGCGCACCACACGCTGCTCGGCATCGTGAGCGCTGACCTCGCTGTGTTTTATAATTAAAAAAAAAGAAAGATTTCATCGTTTTGCAGTGGAGAGAATGTAGTGGAAGAAGTCAGTTTTGTTGGTATAAAAGTTTGTGTAGTAAAAGAGTGTGTACAGTCACATGCTAAAGTGTAAAGAGTACTCACCAAAGGCCCACCTCGACGCGCCGCTTGATGCACTCGATGGATGTCTCAAACGAGTGGCCTGTGTGTGTGTGTGTGTGTGTGTGTGTGTGTGTGTGTGTGTGTGTGTGTGTGTGTGTGTTGTGTGCGCCCATTGTTGTTTTTGTTTCAGGTCGAGTGCGATAAACGATCGATTTTAAAAGAGTGGGCACACGCAAATAGACAAAAGGTAGAGGCGAGCTCGTAGGTACGTGTGAGCCGGGCGTTGTGCATTTGGTCATTCGTTGACGATAGGACGATAGAGTTTTGTTAGTTGTCAGAGGGTCGCAAGATAAGAAGTGGAATTCGCACGGATGCGAGATGAGGGCGCAGCACCTGTACCTATCTCTCTTTCTCTCTCGCTTTTTTTTATTTTCCATTTGCATTGCCCGCGCCGTCGCCGCCGCCGCCGCCGCCGCCGGTCAAATTCAACTGATTAAAAGAGTTGCCCTCTCGCGCGAGTCAAGTAGTAGGACAATGGAGTGGCACATTTGCCACTTTCTTTCTTTCAGCACACGGCCACTCTCTAAAGTCTCTTAGAAAAGTAGCAGTCGGCTAATCATCATTAAAGTGGCCACTCGAGGACGGCGGACCATAAAGAGCGCGCTCGCCGCTCGTTGATTAGCATTCTCGAATACCGAGCCACCTGTTTGTTGTGCGCGCACATTGTTGGCCACCTGTCAGCCGGTTGTCGTTCGGCTCTCGAAATCAAACTCGCGAGAGCGTGCCCCCCTCTCATCAAATCTCTTCTTGCGAGCGCTCATTGTGTTTAAGTGAGTGTGTGTTTGTGTGTGCTGGCAGGCTTGTCTGTGTGCGAGATAGAGCGCACAGAGGAAGTAAACAGCGGAATAACTGCAGGCGATTGGTGGTGGTGGTGGTGGCGATGGTGGTCGCCGTCGCCGTGGAGCTCTTGTGGCGACTTATTCTAAATACTCGCTAATTAACTTCCTTCGCCACCGTGGTCGCCGTTGATAGACAACGAGAGCCCCCGCAGGAGTGCAATGTGAGCTCCAACCCGGCCACTTGAAGGCAACGAAGGCGGCCAAACAAGGACTCTACTCTTGAGTCTCGTGTGCAATCAGCCGACGCGCGCGCTCACAAAAACTACTCACCTCTGCCGAGCATCCGCTCGATGATCATGCAACTCGACTCGAGCAGTTGCTCGTTGTGCGCCCGCGAACAATCGCCGCAATTTTTAATGGCCGCTGGCACCTGCTGCTGGCACTTGGCACAGAGCCGGGCCTTGCGCTGCTCGCCGCCGCCGCCGCCGCCGTGATTGGCCGGCGTCGGCTCGCCGCTTGTTGCGAAAACTTTTTTCGGTTAGGTAGAGGAAGTTTGGAGAGGAGCAAGAAGAGAGTGGGTTAGTTTTATGTGTCGTGTGATGAGACACGCGCTCTCTGGAGTTTGCCAGCGCGTTTATGCAAGCCGAGCCAGCCGAGCCAGGCCGAGCCGGCGGCATTCCTCGATGTTGGGCCATATATTCACGCCGGCCGAGTCGGGTCGGTGCGGTCCGGGGCGCATTACAATTTGGCAATGATTACTTGGCTAAAGCATAAGCATGAGCGTGGGCATGGGCATGGGCATGGCCCGGCTGCTCTTGAGCGAGTGGTGCGCGCCGCCGGCGTGGCTTTGAATGCTTGGATGGCTCGCAATGGGCCATGTGCTAGGGAAATCCAACAAGTGGACAGCTTGTTGTCCGCGCGCGCGCGCGCCCCGAGTGAGTTCGCAACTTGCGCAACTCTCTCGGGCGCGCACCGAAGCAAACAAAACTGCAATGTTCTGTGCAATTTTCCCACTTGACTTTCCGTGGCTGCCGGCAAACTCGAGCATCAGCGGCAAGATAAACAACTCTCGTCTGCAAAAGTCTGCGAGAGCCGCGCCGGGCCGGGCCGCGCGCCACGAGCGTTCAAGTTCAACCTGTTGCGCGCAGTTCTCGTTTGCGCGCGCCTCGAGGCAGACGAGCGCTTCACATCCACGAGGGCGGCTGCAGTTTGCGCGCACAGAACGCGCGCGCCAGGGAAGCCGGGCGAGCGCGAATGCGACTGCAAGCGTTTGCCATTCGCCATTTCGTTTGCGTGGTGTGTGTGTGTGTGTGTGTGTGTGGGTGTGTGTGTGTGTGTGTGTGTGTGCGCGCGCCCGTGAGCCTGCAAGCGTGGATATCGCGCGCGAGCATCTCCCTCGCTCGTTTGCTCGAGGATTTCGTAATCACGCATGCCTCTTCTCTCCTCCTCCTCCTCTTCAACAAACATCATCATCATGGAAAGGCCACGCGTGTCTCCATCGCCCGCCCGCCCGCCCGACCGTCCGCGTGAGCGTACGAACGAGAGGAGGAAGCTCAAAAATTAATGAATGCCGGCGCTCACCTGGCCGGAGAATTTCGCTGCCTCAAAACATGCCCTCCCCTACTTACACTTGAGTATCTCCTCGAGACGTTTGCGGGCGCCGGCGCCGCTAATTTGCGGCTGCTGGCCGCTGTCGACCGTTCGTCGCGGCGGCGGCGGCGGCACTCGCTGGCTCGTCGGCCTGACAGGACAGTTTTGTTGTAGTCTCGGCTGGCAAGTTTGTGGCGTGGCCGGAAAATGCCGCTTGCTGACCGTTGTCGTCCCCCGCCACCGCCACCGCCGTTCCATTCGACACGCAGTTTGCTAAATGGCTTGCTAGTGCGACATCAACAGGTTGCTGCCGCTGGAGTGCGGGCGCCGCGCGTTCAAATTCCTTGAGCATATCTATGTACTGATCGTAGTGCTGCGGCTTCAGGTCCACTCTGAGGCGCCGCGCGATTGGATGCAAATGCTGGCGCAAGTGTAGCGGGCCGCAGGTGACCAGCACGCAACTCTTGCCCTCGAGACTCTTGTCGATCTGTAGGCGCACGAGGAAGCGTTAGAACGAATGAAACAAAGTGGGGGGGGGGGGGGTGACAAAGGACGGGAAGTGTGTCGCTCTGTTGCAAAGTGCTTAACGGGTTGACTCACCTGCTTGATGGCGTCGGCGAGCGCGGGCCCCGTCGACTCGCTGCTCTTGGCGTTCGGATTGCGACAATCGACTGTTCGCGTCCACTCGCGCTTGTTGCTAGCAATGTCGTAGAGGGCCCACGAGATGCTCTCAACTGTGGCCTGCTCGTCAATGCTCGGTTGACTTGCAAGCGGCGATTGAGCGCAAGGCGCTTGCGTTTGAACAGTTGCCGCCGCGGCCGCTGCAGCCGGCGAGACCTCAATGCTTATGGGCACCAGAAAGTCGTAGTGCTTGCGCTTCTGTTGTTGTTGTTGTTGTTGTTGTTGTTGTTGTGGCTGCTGTTGCTTTTGTTGCTTGGCCTTCTGGCTCGACGCCAGTGACTTGAGCTCCTCTTGTTTGTTTGCCTGGCCCTCTGGCCCCGTGCTATCTGGCTCTTGTCGCGCCCTTGACTTGTTGCCGGCGGCCATGTTGCACTTGAATGCCACTTTGGGTGTGGTGTGTGTGTGTGTGTGTGTGAATGCTTGCTAAACTTGCAGTTGGTGTTTCAACTTGACATGTTACCTTGAATTGTTTGCGGCATATTTCTTGACTCGATTCGACACTCTATCACAAATGTTGGACTTGATTTGCAAATTTGATGATTGCCTGCATCAATTTGATTGTTTGCAGGTGCTCATGTAATCGCAATCTTGGATTGCGTTCAACTACGTAGAAACTCTCGATTACAAATTACAATTTGGTGCGCTATGGTCCGGTCGGTGGCACCTCGATGTGTGTGTGTGTGTGTGTGTCCTGTCTGTGCGCGCTCGGGGGGCGTGCGGCCAACAAACTTGGTGCACGCTAACTCGGCGTCGAGTCGGCACGACGAATGTTCTCGCGAGCAAAGACAATGAGTCAATGCGCGCGAACTTGTGCGCGACCACGATGTTCGTCCTCGTTCGCTTTAACGCAACCCGCTCTCTTGTGTGTGTGTGTGCTACCGCTGCCGTCGCCTGCTAATGAGCGTGGTGGACTCTGCGCGCACGCGCTCTCTCTCTCTCTTTCTCTCTGCTCTGATCTGTCTTGTCGCTCGACTCAAAACTCGCACTCGCTTTCTGTCACTTCGCAACGACGCCAACGACCGGCAAGCAACGCGAGCGAGAGAGATAGAGAGAGGAAGAAGAGGACGAATCTGTTGTTAGTGGTGGTGGTTGCCCGACACGGCAACAGACGCCAAGTTCATTTCTCTCGCTCAAAAAATTATCTGCACCACAACAACCAACTAAACAACAACAAAAACAACAGCAACAGCAACGGCAACTATCCAGACCAAAGAGCTGGCAATAAGACCGACCGCGAAGCAACGATGACGATGACGACGACGACCGCGACGACTAAGATCGCGATGGATGATGAGTCGCCAAGACGCGCGACGATGACAACTCTCGCGACTCACTGCCGGTTTGCAGGTGCTCGCTCACTAGCTCTCTCTCTCTCTCTCTCCCTCTCTTTGTGCAAGTGCACGACGGGCGCAAGTGCTTGTGAACTTGCTCGGCGCTGCGGTGATTTTATTGTGAAGGCTCTCTCTCTCTCTCTCTCTCTCTCTCTCTCTCTCTCTCTCTCTCTCTCTCTCACACACACACACACACACACACACACACACACTTGTCTAGTCGCGCTCGCCTGCTCGCTCGTCTATGTTCTTGTGTGCTTGCTCCTTCGCCCGATTGCCTGAATGACTGACTGACTGACGCGCCGACCGACTTGGGACTGCCACTTGTTTGCGTTTGGTGGAAACTTTTTTCGTTTGGACAGCGGCAGCGGCTACGACTGCGGCGCACAGGATCCTCTGCTGCGTGCGAAGCCTATGCCATGCTTGCTCAAGTATCCTGCAGGATTCCAGGTTCTTCCTGCAGTCGAGCCATCTCGAACACCCGGCTTCTTCCTCCTCATGCCCGGCCGCCATCGCCTCGGGACGTCGTCGCCACCTTTTGCGGCCTTTTGCCCGCAATGGCAACACGCTTTTTCCTTGCTCCGGGCGCATGCGCGCCATTACAAGTCTCAAGCACAAGAGAGAGAGAGAGAGAGAGAGAGAGAGAGAGAGAGAGAGAGAGAGAGAGAGAGAGAGAGAGAGACAGGATCCACCTGTTGTGGCAGAGACAGTTGGTGTGCGGCGCACGCGCGTCTTCCAGGGCAAACAATTTCCTTGCGCGTTCTGAACATAACAGGCGCTTGCCCGGTCGTTTGGTCGTTTCGAGTATTATCAATTCCATCGAGCGTGTCTTCTCGTCCACTGGCCATTCGGGCCATATCTCTTTGCTCCTGCAAGTTCAGAGTGAATTCAGTCTTTTTTGCTCAATTGTCGCCAATCTGTTACCAGTGTCCTCGGGGGCGAGCCCCACTTGCCCGTCTGTCCGCAAGCCGACCGTTGACGGTGGATCGGCACATATCATTTGAGAGTGATATGTGCGCCCATACGAAGCTGAAGGAGGAAATTTTTTGCCCTGTGCGCGCTCTCAGACAACAAGCACCTGCACTCGCACACGACTCTAGTTTGGCGCAACCACGAGCGAGATTGCGCAAGCAGATAAACAAGCCGATTAAATAAAACAACTTCCGGCTGCCGGGTCGTCTCCTACGCCGTATTGGATTGCCTCGTTGCATCTGACGCTGACTAGCACACAAATTGATTGATTCCTTAACGCGAGACAAGAGAATAAAGAAGTGAGAGAGAGAGAGAGAGTCTCGTAAAGTCATACGCCAAAACTGTTAAAACTCAAAACAGCTACGGCGGTTTGTGCTGGTGCGAGCTAGTTTTGCACGCGAGATTCCCCGAGATGGAATTGTGAGATTCCCATTCAAGTTGGAGCGTGCGCGTGTGCTTGCATGCGACTCGCTGGCCTTTCTTACGCCAGTGCACCTGTACTTGCGTACACCCGCGTCGTGAGTACAGGCACGACGCTCGTGCCACTGACAATTGTTGGTGGGCGCGCGGGGTTTCGCTGAATGCCAGCGCACGAGCACAGGCAGGCCGTGCCGTGCAATTCACCAGACGAGACTTCTGACACGGCCGTATAAGTTGCCGTGATCGGTCATGACGAGCTGATGCTTATTGTACGATAATGCACGACATTGATGTACGATGTGTGTTTGATATGTTTCATTGTGATCAGTGTTTATTATTAACAGATGAGAGCAACGCCAATAAAGTTGTCGCTTTATGCGCTTGTCACACACACACCACACACACGCACACACAGAGACAAACACAAACACGCGCGTCTGGTTGTTTCTGTGTTAGCGCCAATAGGCACTTGCGGGTGCAAATTGAGAGTACAAACGGGATAGGTAATTGTTTCGCTGTGCGACCTCCTCCTGTTGCCGGCGCTTGTGGGAATTTGAGCCGTTGGTTTTCGCGTGGCACATGGCCGCTTGTGGCTGACCGAACTCGTTGTAACTGATCGATTGGCCGAGCGTTGAGGGCGTCGCCGCGGCCGCCGTCGACTGGCCGCCGCTAACCATTGTTGCTGCCGTTGACAGGCGATGCTGTTGCTTGTACGCGTGATTCGGTCGGTGAAGATTATTGAGCGGCTCCACGTAAACTGTTGAAAGTTTTCGTTCAAGTTGCGAGCGTTGCTTCAGGATGACATACGCGACTATCACAATGCCGGCCAGGAGGGCGCCCAGGGTGACCAGCAGGCCCGACAGGAAGCGCCCGGTTGAGAAGCAAACCGAATTTTGATTTTGGTTCATCTGGGCGGCTGCGGCCGACGACGAGAACTTGCGTCGCGCGCCACCACCACCACCTGTTTGATCATTGATTGTTGTGAATTGATCGTCGTTGAGATCTAGCAAACTGAACGCAACATCGTCGGGACTCACCACCTGAATAGTCTTGTGCGTCGCGACCGATGTCGAGTCGTCGCGGCGCAAATTGCGCGCTCGACGAGCGCTTGCGTCTAAATCGCCACTTCCGTTTCTCGCAGTCACAGCCACAGCCACGTCTCGTTTGACTCGATGATGCAAGAGCAAGGAGTTGAGCTGCTGCTGTTGAGACTCTTCAAGTCCAGTGACACCGCCCACTGTTGAGCCAAGCCGGAGGCCGCGCGGCGATGCAATCAGGCTCAGCGGATACTCGGCCTCGTAGGGGGCCAAAGCGGCGCCCACTTGCTGCTGGCCGGCCTCATCGGCGGCTGTGGCGCCCGGCGGCGTGGGCACCGCTTGGTCGCCCATGCGGCTCGTGTAGGCGGCCAGGCGGCGCGATGACATGGCAGCGGCCGACGACGACGACGATGGGAACTGCGGCGAGAAATTCACCACTTGGTGGTGCGACTGCTGCGCGCTAGGTGGCGCCACGGGCTGTTGCTGAGCGCGCGACGTCAGCACCAAGCCGGCGGGTGGCTGCTGGCGCACGCCCGCAGCGCCACCTGTCGCCTGGCCACTGCTCGCAACACCAACTGCGGGCCGATAGTAGGAGGCGCTCATGTGGTGCGGGGGCGCGGCAGCGGTCGCGCTCCCCTGCGAGGCCATGTGAAGCAGGTGCGGCGGAAGCGGGCCCACCTGGTTCGAGTGCTGCTGCTGCTGCTGCTGCTGGTGGTGGTGGTGGTTCTGCTGCTGTTGGGCTGCCGTGGCCGCTGTCACCATGGCCGGGCGTCCGTTGTTGCCGCTAAGCGCGGCCATCATTGAGGTGTCGAGTTTCACCTGTACGCGCCCCTGCGACTCGTCCAGTTTCAGGTTTACGTTTGAGCCGCGCGAGTGGTGAGCCGACCCATTGAGCGGATTGAAGTAGCCGCCGCCGCCGCCGCCGCTGCTCGTGGTAGTCCCGACGTCGTGCGCCATGCCACCTGTTGCAACCAAATGGTGCGTGGGCGGCGGCGGCAGAGTCTCGCTCGAGGCGATCATTTCCGTTCCCGAGGCGGCGTAGTCACCGTTCGTGCCGCCGCTCGTGGACGATCCGCCGAGATTTACCGCGGCCCCGCCCCCTGCAAGTTCCCCAGCCCCGCCCCCGGCTGGACACACCGGCTCGGGGCACTCGTAGCGGCACACTTGGATGACACACTGAAAGTGGACGCTCATCGAGTCGGGAAACTTGAACGCTTGAAAGTGGGCGTAACTGACAACTGTTGCCGAGGAGCCAAAGTTGCGCACCTTCTGGAATTTGCCAATTATTTTGGGCCGCGCCACGCAACCGTACTCGTCCACCAGTTGAATGGGCGCGTGTTTGCCATCGTGGGCAACACAATTGCGCACCAGCATGTCAAAACGTGACTCATCGTCCTTGATGGCCAGCACCATGGTCATTGTTTGGCCAATCTTGACTATGCCCGCCACCTCGCTCGACCAGGGCCCCTTGCCCACCTGAATTTGCATCCAACACTGAATGTTGTCGCCAAGAAAGTTGGCCGTGACCGCGTCAAGCATGTCGACATTGTACGGCCGAAAGCTGACCGATTTCTCATAATAATCGTACCAGGTGCACCTGAGCTTGCGCGCCTGATCATAAATCTCCTGGACGAGCGGGTCGTATTGAATGATTATTGTGTTCTCTATGAACACGCCATTTGGTTGCTGTTGCTGCTGCAGTTGGCCGCCACTTCCGCCTTGCGTCTGGACGCCCGTTGTCGAGGTGCCCGCGAGGAGTCCGCTGCCAGCGCTGTCGCTGCTCGACATGCCGCATTTGCCGAGGTGAATGTCGAAGTTCACAGATGTCTGGCCGCTATTGGGCGGCAAGTGGACACACTTTTGGTCGTCTGTCGAGATGGTGCGCGATTGAATTTGAATGTGTTCAAGTGCGTGCGTGAGTTGTTAACGGTTGTAGGGAGAAGTTGCGGAGTTTTTGAGAGGGGAAAATAAATATCGTCAGTTTGTGTGCGTTCGGTTCGGTCGAGCGGGCGGGCGGCGAAAAAATGTCGCATTGTTTAAGTGCGCGCCAGCCGGTCGTCATCACGCAACCTAGCGAGCGACAGTAAATTGTCCATTTCGGCGCAGCCTAGGGCACACTCAATTTGCCTGTCTACCTTTCGTGTCATTTTGTGGATTCAACAAGTAGAGGCGTCTTGAACCGATTGTCGTCGCCGTCTGTTTGTTTAGAAAATGGGTCAGCCGGCATTTCTTATTTGCCGGAGTTTCAAGAAGGGCGAAAAAATATTGAAATCCGGCAAGCAGGGTAGAGAGAGAGAGAGAGAGAGAGAGAGAGAGAGAGAGAGAGAGAGAGAGAGAGAGAGAGAGAGAGAGATTGGAGCGCAGGGTATGGAATTTTGCCTTGCAAACACAATTTGCTTTGTTGGCTCCCGGGTCTAGGCAATATCGACCTTTGCGACGCGACTCTTGGGCGGAGCATTGCAAATCTTGAAAAAAGATGCGCGTCGAAATGCAAGCCCGGGCCATTCATCATTCCGGCCGGTTTGTCAACGCGCTCACTTTTCTTGGTTCGCACCTTTTGTCCAGGGCGCGCAAGAGTTACAAACTACAAGCTGCAGGTGGTTGTTGTCGCTGAAAAAGATGCAGCTCCATCAACAAGTGGCGCCCGTTGACAAGCCCGACTTTGACTCTCCTTCACAAGCACGCACCCGAACCGAGAGTCAAATCTGTCCGCTCGTCTCGCTCACTCACTCACTCACTCACTCACTCACTCACTTATCGCTAAAGCGCAACTGGGATAACTCCTTGTCGCAAGTTTGTGGCAACGGGATGAGTTGTTCGCTCGAGAGAAGAGATGAAATTTGTGTTTTCTCTCACACTCGCTCACACACACACACACACACACACACACACACACACACACACACACACACACAGACGGAGAGAAAAACGAAGGGAGTTCCTCGTTGTGCCATTGAATGTCGGCCGCACTCTGTGAGAGTCTCACTCGCTGACATACTTGTTGATTATGTCGCCCGTTGTCATTGCTACGGCTCGTATGGACCACACCAAACGCTCACAAGATCAAGATCATCGCACACCCAAAGTTGGAGTGGCTCGCGAAAAGCGTACGAAAAAAGAAAAAAATTTTTTGGGAGCTACTCACTGTAATGGCCCTTGCTGAAGACCATCCCGTAAAATGGCCGATCAAATACAATGTTAACCTAATGAGTTGTTGTTGTTAGTTTAGGATGAGGATGCGATTACAAAGACAGGAAGTTCAGGTTAATTGAGTTGAATCATTAATTATGGCGCGCAATCACGCTAAACGTTGCGGGGGCCTGGCCGTGACACTTACGGTCATGTGGTTTTTCTCGCACTTGACATTGAGGGCGCGCACGGCGGGCAAGTCAGAGCGCGTTTGTAGGGCACTGGCGCCGCCTGTCTGCTGACCGGCCGGCGACTCGGCCACCACGCTCGCCTCGCCCTGGCCCTGGCCCGATCCCACAGTCGGGCCGCCGCCCTCGTCCGGGCCGTAGTCTCCGCCCCCGCTGCTCCCATGCGGGACGGCCTGCGCGTGCGGCTCGCTCTGTTGCGGCCCCGTCTCGCTCGTTCCGTAATTGGCGTGCGCGTAGGCCGCGTGTCCGGACCCGATGGGCACGTAGCTCGCGCGATGCTCGGCGGGCGCCTGCAACATCATCATGTGTGTTTCGCCCTCCTCCTCCTGGAGATCGTTTTTGTTGCTTATTTCTGTCTTGGCCGCGTCGGCCAACATCATCATGCCGCCCGACTGGAGGCGAATTTTGTCGAGTGGCAGTCGCGCAAGAGCGTGCAGCAGCTCGCTCAACAGGTGGCTGCTGTGCGTTGGTGGCGCGACTTGCTGGTGCGGGCCGTTGTCGCGCGTGACGCTGGTGGCCGTTCGTGTCGGGTCTAATTTGAGTGTTGGCAACAGAAATGCAAATGTAAATGGCAACAATATTACAAAAAACAATCTTTCGAGGGGTCGCGGCGACGTTGATTTGCTGCCGCTGCTGCCGCCCGTGCTCGATGTGAGAGGCGGCCGCCTATTTGAACAGGGCTGACAATCATTTTCGACGTCCTCAGGTGGCGCCAGTCGGCTTTTGACCTCCGGAGCGGTGTCGATCATGGTCGGCGCGACGAACAAACAGAAGAAGGTGGGCCTCGATGGCCAGGCAAAGGTACGACCCTGCGAACTGATTGATTGATTGAATTGGTCAAGTTGGTGGTGGTGGTGGTGGTGGTGGTGGGGGGGGGGGAAAGTTAGCCCAATGTTAGTCTACTGATTACAATAAACAATGCCGAGTTCGATGCCAATCCTTTCGCTCAAAATCACACACGAACGCACAAGAGGTCGCTCTCTCGATTCAACTCGGGCGAGCACAGGCACGGCCGAGATTCAACGCGCGTGGGAAATTTAATCGACCTTGCCGCGCGACCCGTCCCGTTCGGTCGCTTTGGTTTCGTCTGGTCTGGTCTGGTCTGGTCGGGTCCATCCTCCTCGCTCTCACTCCCAATGTCAATGTTCGTCCGCTGCTCTCCTGTTTCGAGATTTAATCTCTCGGCTGCAAGCACTCGTGTGATCCAATTCTTCGCGAGTTTACAAGTCACAACAGTCACTTGTGTTGCAAGCGGCGAGAGACGAGAGATGCGCTCGATCATCTCGAGTGGGAAAGCGTACGGGCCGGCCGCTCTTTTCTCCGCGGCAAAAGTGGGCGTGCGGGCAAATCAATGAGCTGCGCGGCTGTTTGTTTGCCTCAAACACATTGGCCTGTGAAGAAGAGCAAATCGGCTCTGGCCGGTTTCGCACTTTCTCCCCGCTCGCGTCTTTTGCGGTCAAATTGATTGCCGCCGCTACTGGGCTTGCCTGCGTCATCGGGCGATGCGGCCAATTTTCGAGCGCAAGATTATTTTAGCAGCGCAAGCTAGCCGATTGAGTTAACAATTCAAAACTTGACCCGGGCGAGGGGTCGCGCGCCGCACCCACGGGAGAGTTCACTGTTCCGAGTAAAGTTGTCAGATTGCGTATGCCAGACAGGTCGGCCAGGATGGCCACTCATCTGGAGCGGCGCTCATCTAACGAGCGGCAGACAAAAACAACTGTCTCGTCTTGTGTTGTGTTGTGTTGTCTAAATTTGCATATAACAAGTGTTCTTAGGCCACACAAGTCGTTATTTCAATCACATTGAGATTGAACAAAAATTTGATGTCTGACGACAACGCGGAAACTCTCTCGCATTCCGTGAGAAAACGTGTCCAGGTGGCGGCGACTCAAGTCTCTCTCTCTCTCTCTCTCTCTCTCTCTCTCTCTCTCTCTCTCTCTCTCTCTCTCTCTCTCTCTCTCTCTCTCTCTCTCTCTCTCTCTCTCTCTCTCTCTCTCTCTCTCTTTCGAGCATTACAATTAAACAAGACACGAGAGGACGAGAAGGCGCCAAAGGTGAAAGTAGTATTGTGGCGCAATACTGTTATTACACATTGCACAACACACTTTCACATCACGCCACTAGAGCGCATCAGCTGATTCTGAGCTTTTGAATTCTTCTCTCTCTCTCTCTCTCTCTCTCTGTGTGTCTGTGTGTGAATTTAAAGAAAAAATTTACTCACTTTTGCCTCCGCTGCCGCTCGTTTGCGTAATGGCGATACGACGAGATTTGAGATCTGCTAGATAAACAAACAAAACTGGCTGAACATTGAATAACTGCCGCCGGCCAAAGCGAGTGGACATTTTCAGCGAGCGAAGGGGCAACCTGTTGATCGCAGCGTGTGCCCGTCAAGCGAAACGGCTCAAGCGAGAGTAGCGCCTATTTGCCATCGAGCACACACAGCAGACAATCTAATGCTCGGATGGCTTTTCATCATTTTGATTAATGTTGCCGTACGAACAGCTCTCATTGTCTCTTATTGCAGCTCTCGCCCTGGACTTTAAATTATGTCGAGCGGGAGTTTTCAGTTTTCACTCGAGCTAGCCGGCCAAGATCGCACGCTGTTTGGCTGGCACTTCCTTGTTTGCAAAGCACCCCAACCCGTCTGTTGGTTAGTGCGCACTAATGCACTCTCTCATGTAGAACATTCACTCTCTGCGCGAGGATTGTCACCTGAAGCGCTCTGAGGGAGCGCTTCAAATTGATTGTCAAATCGCAACCGATTGAGATATTTGATTACTCACCTGTGGCTTGTCCTTGCTAACGACACTTGTTATGCTATTTGTCATTCGAGTTTCGGCTCGTCGCTTGAACTGATACTCCACTTGAAGAGGTAAACAAACTTATCTTGATATTGACAACTTCTTCTAGTTCTGGTCTTGGATCCCTCTGCACACAATCTTGTCGCAATTGTTCGCTTCTGAGGTGCCTTTTTCTCTCTCTCTCTCTCTCTCTCTCTCTCTCTCTCTCTCTCTCTCTCTCTCTCTCTCTCTCTCTCTCTCTCTCTCTCTCTCTCTCTCTCTGGGGTGACCTTGCAACTGCTGAGATAGAGATTTCTTATTCCGATTGAGCCATCAGTTCATTGGTTAGGCGCGCTTGATGGGAGATCAACTGAATTGCTGATCGGATGGAATTGAATATTCAAAACGAATTGACAATTGTCGTCAATGGTGAAAAAAAAACAGCTGAGAAAGTAAAAGTTGCCGTCCGAGTCAATTGGTCGGCGTCGTTATTGTCGCTGTTGTTCAGATTTAAACAAGAATAAACATAAAATTTCAACGAACGTCAATTGGTCTCGCAGTAGCGCGCGCGCGCGCGTGGAAATTGAGTCTCGAGGAAGCGGGCGACTACAATTTCCCCCAAGCGAGCGCTTCAACTAGCTGGACAACAATTGCGAGCAACTCTCGGCGCTGTTTATCAATCTAAACGTTAAACAACGACGGCGGCGCGTGAGTCTCAGCGAGCGGGATGGCGCAAGTCGCCGCTTACGCCTGTTCCTGGCGAGACCGTTAGATTTTTGAACCGCCCATTTGTTAACTGTCCACTAGCCTAGGCCGTTTCGGCGCGCGCGACTCTCTGTGCGTCGGGGATCGCTCTCGCGCACTGCACTGAGCGCTTCCTGCAGGATATTTTGTGCGTTGATTTTATGGCCTGTCAAGATTCCTGCAGGATCCGGGGCGTGGCCTAAGCCATAATAGCCACTGCAGCAGCAGCTGCTGCTGCTGCTGCCACCAGACTGAAAATCTGATCTGGTGGTGAGTCGGTCGGTTCGAGAAGGAACAATTTGTTTAGTCGCAACTCGGATGACTTTCTATTTTGCGCCGTGTCCCCGATGGCGCACGCACATAAAAATCAATTGGCCCGACAAACTCTCGTCGTCTCGTTTCTTGCCGTCTGTCGACTGGCTTACGGTCGACGGAGAGTAAGCAGCGATCTTAGGTCACAGCGATCTCAACATCGGGCTTGGCGACACGCAATGCTCGTTGAGGTTAACTCTTGCCGATGATAATCTGCGTTGATGAGCGCGACGTCTGTTGTCAATGATCAGGCAGGTACGGCACGCGAGCAATCTGACCCTCTTTTTGTTCGCTCTCAATCAGGCTTGTCATTTTGAGCAGATTTGTGTCCTCGCCGCGGGCACCCCACGGCAACTCGCTCGCTCGGGTTGATCTCACGAAAGCCGTCCGTTTGTTCGTTCGTTCGTCCGTCAAGATCATCCAGATTAGTCTTGAGGTCTTGCGGCAAAGATGAGACAGACAAGCAAATCTTGACGATTTTGAAAGGAGAGAAAGCGCACAAAACTCTCGCTAAGTTTAGTCGGCGAGCGAGCGAGCGAGCGAGCTAGCGAGACAATTGACATAGATTTGAGCGATGAGCTTGAGTGCTGAAGGTGAGCATCTCCTCGCGAGCTCAGCTGGAGATCGCGCGCTCGCGCGCGCGCGCGCAATGGACAGAACATTCTCATAAGTTACCGTTCGAGCTTGCGGCGCACGGAATTTGAATGCGCGAGCTCACAAGCCTGTCGACACCTGTTGAGTGATGTAATGATTCATCTTGCTCGCTTGGGAGCTCTTGATTTTAAAGGGACGCCAACTGACGAACTTGACCAATGGATGAATGGAGATGCGCGTCTTGAGTGGTGTCGAGGTGTGGCTTTGCCACAAAACGAGATCACACTCTCGATCATTATTGTTATGATTATTACCATTGCTGTCGGCAGGTATTCTTCTTAGGCGCGCTCGAGGAAGGACGGCCTGGGGCGTGAGCTGAAGTAGCTCGTTAGATTTTATGTGGGCCGGTGGGCCGAGATGCGCTAGCTACAAGATGCTGACATTCAACATGCTGCGCGCCGGCCAAAATCAAATGGCCGCGGTCATTTGATTTTCACTGCCAATTTGAATGGACTCCCTCCGGCTCAAAAGAGCTTTAAACTCTCGCACGACCAGCGGATGGCAATTGGCCGGCCGGCCGCGGCTGCTGCAAATTGGCATCGCAGTTCCTCGAGCGCATCCTCAGAAATTCAAACAAAAGTCGTGTTCACTTGAAAATAGACTTGGAAACTACCGAGCGAGCGAGCGAGCGAGTGAGTGAGCGAGCAAGGCCAAGCGCCCGCTTATTCGATTAAGTTTAGCCTCGTTCGCAATCTATTACATCATAACAAGGGCGCGCGGCAGAGACAATCGGCTAACCTGGATTTGCACTCGGGTCGGGTGGACACACGCAATTCGCCATTGCGATGCGTTACATCGCGCGCGTTTAGATATCTGCCTTGAACTTGTTGCGTGTCACAGAACATTTTGGCGGCGACGGCAATCGATCTCGCCTGACCAGGCCGGCGGGCTTTGGCTCGAGGAGATGAGTTGAGATGTGAGACGACTGTGACTTGACAATCGATCGATCGTAAAAACACACATCCTCATTTCGCGCGAAAAACTCCAAACTGTGTTGCGACCTGTGCGCGAGAGTCGCAGGTGAGCTCGGTCAGCCTAATTACTGTTGCCTGCTGGTCGTTATGCGCCGCTTGAAACACGCGTTATGTTTTCATTGGAGGCATTCAGGAGATCGCAAGCACTTGTTTTGGATGGATCGGGAGATTGTATGCTGTCTCTGGTCGAGTTAGCAGTTGCTTAAACTTGAGCTTGAAGCTTGAAGTTTTAACTGATCTTTTCTCATTTGGGGTCTCGACAAAATATCTGACTGTGGCCGACTGCGAGTTTTTATTTGTTTGGTGGAGCAAAAGTAAAAGTCCTAATTTATTGTGATTCTAGAAAATCACAAGGCTCTTGTTGCTCTTTCTAGATGAACAAGTTCATAATTTTTCATCTATTGACAACAACACAAGTTTTTGCATGTGGCACGTGGCGCATGTTTGAACTTGTTGTGCGCTCACATTGTTTTGATCCATGAACACAATCACCTGATTTTGCCACGCGCGAGACAACTTTTTGCAACGGAATCGGATTGTGTCACGATCCGATCGCATTGCGTGGGGTCTCGATGTCTAAAAGCCGCAATCATGTTGCTGCACGATGACGCCAGTCACTTATTGTTTATGTCGATGATTGAGTTTGCTTCATGCGCACTATTTAATTGCATCACAAAGCGAGAGGTCAGTTCAACCGGACAATTGAAAGTTATGGCCCACAATAGACGATTGGAGGAGAACAAATGGAGCAAAATATTCACATGGTGTCTGCTAGTGAACGCTATTTTGTTTGCGGCCGTAATCACACTATTGGTGATTTACAAGCACCGCGGTGACACAATGCCCGGCTATGCCCAGTTGATGGCCAGCACAGAGGCCAGTTTGGGACCATCAACTGGTAGCGCGTTAAACTTGGCCGCTGGAACGACCCTTGTCAATGTGCGAGGCCACCCAATAACTTATAACACCAGCTCTGGTGCTGGCAAGGATTCTACTAACGAGTCTTATGACGCCAACGAGGACGGTATCGATATGGCTCACGAGGAGTATGATGACGATGATGAACAGGATGAAAGAGGTCAAATTGAGCGTGTGACATGCCGAGACGAATCATGCCAAGATACACCAAGCAGTGTGGGCGCTTCAAGTGCAAAGCCCAAGGAACTCGTATCACAGCAAGCAACTCCAACCAGCGTCATTTGAGAGATTGCTCGATCTGCCCATCTATCATGTTTCGAGCTCATTAAACGGTGACCAACCTACTGAGTACTAGTCTCATTTGGCGCTAGCAATGTCACTCTTTTCTTTGCTTGCGCAAATTTCCAATCAACAGGTGCGTCGGCGTGATTGGAAAATCTAATGAGTTAATAACGACGGCCAACGCCATGGGCCATTCGAAATGACATGTGTAGTCACTCATGTGGACCGCTTCGTGCTCGTAATGTACCAAAAGCAGTAATCATTACTCTCTCGCACTCGACCGAATCTCGATCCAAAATTAAATCATGTTGGAGAGCGGTCTCGAATCGAGAGGCGCCATTGCCTCATTCAAGTACGAGATTCGGATATTTGGAGTATGCGCTCGAGTTGCGTGGGCGATAGAACACTTTATGCTCACACCTACATCCAATTATCATTTGTATTTGCGGTGAGTGAGACTGATCGGTGGGTTATCACTATAATTGATGGAATCAATATTATTGCTGTTGATATTGTGGCGCTCGAGCCGAGTTGATGAGATTTGCACGAGTTGAAAAAAATATATTTCTGATTATCATCGGATCATGACCTAGATCTGCGATAGGTAATGATCATAAAATGAGCATGAAAGAAAGTAAATGGCAAATTGGGTCCAGTACGTCCCATGAGATAAACACTAGAGCGATGATCAAACATATTTTAGCGTTGTGTTTGAGTACCATCAGCTGTTTATCCGCACACTTATTGAACTATCACTTTTACATCTTCAGATAAAATCGTTGCAGGTGACACACCTGCAGGATCTAGACGAAGTTTACAGTCGCCGATGTCGATCTATTTGAACCGCGCATCAAACAAACTTCTATTTTTATCTAGACATTGAGCGAGGCGTGTGATGTCAGCCTGTTGCCAGCCAGGGCAGCAGTATGTGGTGATCTTCCATTCGACCTTCCATACAAAACCTTGAAAATTCCTAACTCTGCTACATGAACAAGTTATAAGAAAGACAAATCAATATAAATTGTACAATCACTAGCTCGAGATGAAGTTCCTTCAAGTGACTGTTTTGATCACTGCCGCCTTGGCGCTAGCTGCAGAGCTGACCGCCGCACAGTATGCTTTGCGCGTTCGCTTGGAGACCCAAACCAAGGGAACTCTGGTCATAGGGGTAAAACCCAACGTGAAAGTTGACAGTCTCAAGCAGGTAGTCGAGGAGAACGACGGCACCAAACAAGATCGGCAGGTTTTGTTGTATGGCGACAAAGTGCTCAGTGGCGATAAGTTACTGTCGGACTACAACATGGAGGATTACGCCCAAGTGATTGTGGCACTGCTTCCACCTAGTGTGCGCTCGTTCGGGATTGGGCCAGCTCATGCGGGCAACAATGGAGGGCTCCCGAGAGTGAACTTGACTTCCAAGATCACAGTTGCGCTGATAAAAGAAGGTGAAACGAGAAATGAGCTCGTAATCGAGGTGAGTCCAACCGATAATATTTTGGACATCAAGCGCAAGATCACCAAGAAAACCCAATTGCCGCTAGACAGACAAAGATTGATATTCAATGGTGCGAACCTCCAGGACCAAGCTAAACCTGGAGACTATGGAATTCGCGACGGGTCGACAGTGAACCTCAGCATGATCAACACCCATGTTCTTTAATGACAACAATCAATTGGAGTCAAGATGTGATAGGGTAAAAGTTCTAGCACTGTGTTTTAATGAAAGTGTCTCCTCCGCTTGTGGATAGTCTCAATCATTTGTCGCAATTTTACGGATGGATTGCGGCGAGTTGAATCTGAATCCTTTTCTCAAATGTCGTCGGATGTTGGTAGTGCTGGTGATATTTCATCGTCTTGGTGGCTCAGTGAGGGTGCGATTCAGGTCGGTAGTTGCCACAGGATCAGATGGCTCTTGTCGCTGATTGCCTTTGATTGATCGTCGAGGTCGTGCCGGAAGTCCAGGTAGCCCTGGCCACCACTAAGCATGAAGTTGTACGCGTGTATGAAAAATTTGACCGCATCCCTGTGGCCGTGGAACGAGACTTGAGCATTGTTAATGTCACATTTGGGCACAAAGCGCGCAATCGACAGATGACTAGGTGATTCTTCAAATTCACCTGTCAAACTGTTGCGCATTGGCGCCTCGGAGATCTGGGGCACAAGTTTGCAGGGAATAGTCAATATCATCCCGTGCGCTATACCAATCCAGAGACTGTTCTCGGCAACGCGCATGGAGGTTATATGTGATATGACAAAAGTTTTGGGCGAGATGAGCCGCGTGACAACTGGCTCGATATCAATGTTTTGAATGTGCTGGTAGGGCCTAAGGGATGAGTACAAACGTAGGGTTAAATCTGAACGCAGACATATAAAGACACCGTCCTTCATGGAAACCATTTGTCTGATTTGATTGTCGACTTGCGGGACAACATTGAAGGTGTGCTTTAGGCGCATTGTGATCGGATCAAAGATGAGCACGCGATTCCTATGGCCGAGCCACAAATTCTTGTTGGCAATCTCCAAACAGTGTACGCCCGACACTTTGCCCCGACGCTTATTGCTGGTGTTGGGTGTCGTTGGTCTTCGACCATTTCCTGGACTTATTGGCGTCTTCGAGGGTGATGATTGATCGCGTGGCTGGTGCGCAGGCGATTGTGTACCGCCAGCGCTCTCGTTCGTTGCCGAGCGATTGTCGTCCTCCAGGATGAGATTGGCCAGTCGCGAATGGGTGGTGTCCATAGAGGTTGAGTCTCCGCTGTCTTCAAAGCTCGCCACGAGCGATTCGCTAGTGGCCTCGCTCATCATGCCAATATTAATAAGGAGATACTGCGAGAAGTCCCACTGTTTCGTGTCAATGTTTCGGAAAAACACGCAAAGAGAACCGTCGGCCAGAGCAACAAATGCACGCCCGCGATAGTGGCAAATTTGGAGAATTGAGTCGGGCAACTGCACACAGGCCACACAGTCTTTCCATTGAGCTTGCGCAGAGTGAATATAGAGCACACAATCCTTGCCGCCCATCCAAACAGTGGGTAGGTGCGTTGATATCGGCTCGTGATATGACGCATCTGCGCGACTTGTTGAAGCGCTGGCGCCATCACTTTGTTTTCTCTTGACAGCTGTATCTTTGTTGTCGCCGCCTGTGATTTCCGGCGTCTCCTGTGGCTGGGTGTGGGCCACAAAATCGTTAAGCTTCTGAAGAGTTGTCATGCCATCGGGCACAGTGTTTTCCAGCAACCGGCATATCTCGGCATCGTCGTCGCTCTTCGCCGCCACTTGTGGCTTCTCGACCATCACAGCCTGCGCATCTGGTCCTTTAGTCAGCTCAATCACGGCCTCACTAATAGACTGACTTGTACCTGGCTCGTAGCTTGCCCCGGATGTCGATGCCACTTGTTCGCGCAAGATCTTGTCCACCTCGATGCGGTTGCGCCGTAATCGTTGCTCTGACGTTGAGTCAACCTTGATAAGTTTGTAAAATTCGTCTCGCTGATTGGTTATGAGCTCGTTGATCATGCTCAATGTCATGCCTTGAGCGATTGTGTTGACGGTGGTATTCAGTCCGTCCTCGTTCTTGGGACTCATCGGACGATTATCTTCTGCCACTTCAGGCGAACTAATGAGCCCTAACAGATCGCTCGGTTTGCAACCCGGAATTGACTTGATACAATAGAGGAATGTGGGCACATAAAATGCGTCTAACAACTCGTCTGGCTTGCTCTGGATATCAATTATTGTGATCTTACTTCTCGAGTGCTGAGTGCTGCAGATCCAAACCATACTTGAGAGTTCCTCAATGTCGTCGTCAGCGAATGGCAGTGCACTCAAAACAACATCGGTGGTGGTCTTCAAAAGGGGCAGTCTCGATGACAACGAGTTATGTTCGGCTTGCTCCGACTCAATCAGCGCCTGATTGACATCCTTTTCGAGATCCCTGAGAGCTCTCCGGTTCACACCGGGCGGCGACTTGATAGGCGTAGATGTGCTAATATTGACGAGCGAGCCGGAAGTCTCGTCGTCGTCGCCGCCGCCTGTGAGCGTGGTCGATTTGGATGTGTCCTGTTCGGGCGAAACTTCGACCATCCGCCGGGCACACCTTGATAGGTCGCCACCACTGTGATCGATTGCTGTTGCGCACCAAATCTTCATGCCAAGCGAGTCACCTGTGAGCGGCCGGCAGTATTGGGGAATTGGCACCTGCAAGCCGGCGAGTTTCGTATTGAAAGTGATACTCTCGCTACTCTGCGAAGGGTCAGCGTTGTGCGAGGAGGTTCCGCCCAATATTGGCGATACTCTACTGCTACTCCCGCCGCTACCACCACCGCCGCCACTAGCCTGCGAATTAGCATTGTAATTGTCCGACGCAAGTCCCTTGACTGAAGAAGCGCGCAAACTCCACCCGTACGCATGAATATAACCCGATGCATCCGAACCAGCGCTCGCTCCTCCGCTATCTCTCGCACCTGCCGCCCTGCTCGCTCCATCAGAATCCATGAGAACAATACAATCGCCACCTGCACCAGATAACCGCGGATTAGCCGACCATATGGAGCCAGTAGAGCCCCGGCCAGACGCACTAACTTGCAACGCGTCTGCGGCGACCATCTGGGAGCCGCCGCTAGCCGATCGATCGGCCATGCCCACCGCCGATGTTCCGCCCGTTGTGTTGCTGTAAGCCACAACTGCGCCCGAGTCGCGCGGTGCACCCAAGATGGCGCGCGTAGGCGGCGGTGGTGGTGCGCCAAATAGATTGCTGAAACTGTTCATCGACAATCATCGTCGTCGTGATCCAGATCATCATCAGTGTCAATGGTCATTAAATATTAAGGTGTGCGTTTTTGGTGCGTGATAGTATTTGTGTGCGTGTGTGTAAGTGTAACATGGTGGAAAATATCAAATAATGTGTTTTGTGTGCGGTATTGGTGGTCGGTCATTTGGTGAAATATAGTGCGCGATATTACATCATAGTTTGCATATAAGAAGTAGAATTTAAATAAATAGAGTTAATAAGTTGGTCATTTAATTTCGTTGGCAAAAGGAGGTTGTGGTGGTAGTTTTTTCTTCTTCTTAAAAAGAAAAAAGCTTAGTTGATGAGGGACTTGCATCACCATCTGTGTGTTAATCTAGAACGTAAACTAACAATTTCCATAGACCAGATCGTTTTTCTGTTTCAATTCTGTTCGCGCGAACAAGTTCCGTGTATCTAACCGCGTCCTGTAGTTCCATAAATCTTTCCTTATAATTGTTACGTTCCATGAGCACTTTCGCCATCTCGGCGCGTCCGAATCGCTTTCGCTGCGAGTAGGGCACGCCCTCTTCGTTGCTCTGTTATCAGATGTGTCATCAAGTAATCAGGGGAAGAAGCAGTGCGGGTCAGTATGAGCGTCCAGTGCCTATGGTCGTGCGCGAGTTGCTTATATGACAGCAACCAAGTTACTCACCTCTCTGATCTTCTGTTTGGCTTTCTCAAGTTCTTCTTTGGTTTTTCTCAATTCTGCATCGAGACTGGACACCTTATGTTTCATTTGATCCTTGGTTGAGTTTAACTGTTCGACAGCTTGTTCGTACATTGACACTTCATTGGTTAGCCGATCCACTTCAGCTATGAGATCGTCTTTAACAACATTGAGAGCATTCTTAGTATTCAAGAGATCCTTATTTTCTTGTATGAGCTTGCGGAATTCTTTCTCCATTGAAGTGTAGGCAATAGAATCGTTCTCGCTTTCTTTCTCGTGGTCGCCCTCTGCGCCTGGTTCGCTAGTTGCACGATCCGACTCATTGTGACTAGATCCATCGCCAGCAATCGCCTTGTTATGATGCGACGATGCTTCAACCATATCATCAATAACCACCAATGAGGCATCCTCGAGCGTGAGCTCCGTGTCGGCATTCCATGTTTTGAGCGTATCCCGTGGCCTAATGGAAGCCATGTTCTTATCTTGGAATTCGTCATCATGACTCAGTTTAAGTTTGTTCAATGGATGCGGGTGTAGTTCGCCAGCTGTCAAATCAGAACTAGATGCAACCATCTGATGAGGAACATTTAGGTTGGCTATCTCGCTGCTTCCAGCGAGTTGCCTAAATCGCTCGACAATATCACAGTGTGATTTCAATAGTTCACTATACCGATCGTGTAGCTTGTTATATTCTTTCTTGCGTTCAGCTTCTTTCTCTTCGAATCTTGTTGCTATTGATGTGTTATTACATTGTGAAATTAAAAAATTAGGTGTCATAGAAAGTGATACGAGGGATTATGATTAGCTACTGTTGGTATGCGCTGTATATTAACAAATCTGAAAGCACGCTCACAAAAATGTGATACTCACCCTGATCTGATGCATTCTTGGCTTTTAGCTCGTACATCTTGACGACGTTATCGAGAGATTCAATCTTTTGTTGGTACTGCTGGCGCTCTTCCTCGTAAGCGTACTCGCTCTCGATCAATCTCTTATCGATTGCCCTTTTGGCGGCCTTCTCCTTATCAAACATGATGACGAGTTGCTCATTATCGTCCTTGCAGAGTTCCAATTCCACTTGTAATTGCTGATTCTCGATCAATGCTAGGTCTAGCGATTCTAAAACTCTCACAATCAATGGCATGAGACCAGACAGAATATCCTCATCGTAATTGCAACGCGAGATAATCCTCTTGAGTTCCTGATAAATTTGAGTGGCCAAATTCTTAACCCGCTCGGAGATGACATTTGAATCAAAGTTTGGATTTTGTTGCTGACTAGAAAGTGACGATTGTTGATGTCCGGCGACGCTTTTATGAGACGAGACACTTGCGCTCGATTGATTACCACCTGATTGACTTATGTTACCGCGGCTACTATTCGTTGCACTACTTAGACTCGTATTGCTCATATTGCTCATACTACCAGGGCCTCCATCGCCATCAGCACCGCGACCGGATGAGGCCGTCTCAGCGTTGATCAATAGTTGCTCTTCGCTAGCTGATATATCGGAGCTAGTGAGTCTTTGATGCGGCTGGATGTGGTGAGGGTTGTTGTTGCTCCGGCTTGAGTTACCCGGCGCCGCCATGTTGGCCGCCGAGTAACTATCACTGATGGAACTAAAGCTTGTGTTCAATTTCTGATCAATACTGGTCGAAGAGGTTTTATTTGCTCGCAAATTTGTCCCCGCTATCCTTGTAGGGTGTTGTTGTTGTGAGACGCTAGTAGTATTGCTGTTGATGCTTGCATTCAAACTAGATGGTTGCTTAGCTCTCTTCTCAGTAGACGATTTTTTCTGGCCATTGTTGTCCTCGTCCTCGTCTGGCGATGAGCCAAACTCGTAGACCGTCTCAGAAGCTTGCATTGCGTCCACTCACGCTATACTTGTAATCAGATCCAACCCGTTCACAGTTTTTGTTGTTGTCTCCGCTGTCTGGTATTGCAAACAAGGTTCATATAATTCAATGATAGTGTAATACAATCTAGGCTGCAACTCCGCGTCTCAGTGAGGTTGGATGCGATAGTCAATAATGATTGTGGTTGTTGAAGGATGATGAGAGTGTTTTGTGTGTGTGTGTGTGTTGCAGTTCTGAGAGGGGATCTAGGAATTTTCTCTCCTGTCGTCGTTCAAGTCCATGTGTAAAATCTTGCTGTGGTGCATTGGTGCATAAATATTATCCAATTGATAATATTTATACATTTTAATGCAGAGATATCAATAGCTCGTGGGAGGTTTGTTATGGACAAATTTCGATCCCCAACGAATGCGAATGATGAATTAGAAAGTGTCAAGTTCAAGAGAATTGGTGGGAATTTTTGCATGAGATGTGTTACAGTCGCCGCCACGGCCTGGCTCGACATTGGCATTGCATTCATGTGCGCGAGGGCGAGCACAAGTGTGCTCTCAAGCTGTGCGTTTGATGCTGTGTCGTGTGCAAGCTTGCGTGAACGAGCCGCCGCTGTCCTGTGATCTGTGTGCGCGCCCCTCTGGCTCGTTCTCCCCTTCTCTCTCTTTTCCTTTACGAGAGTTTGTGTCTGTTCGATGGTTCGCCAGAAGTTTGGTCCAATGCGTCATCCAGTTTGACTCTCTGTACGCAAAAATCCACCCGATTGAGAACCAGCGCTTCTGTGTGAGTGTGTGCGTGTCCACAAACTGCTCGTTGTAAGACGCCCGAGAGAGAATGCCATTCTGTAGCGTGTTTCGGCTGGCATTCGCTCAAACAACAAAAGGCGTGTGCTGGTAAAAACCGCTTTAGTGCGTTAGCCAGATAAGAGACGGTACTGAGCGGCACACACCCAAGTGAAATCTGCGGGACAAATAAGCCCGCTGAATATATTCACGCGCGCACCAGCTCCGCGCACAGTTGCTATCGGACACGCACAGTGGAACTGTGTTTCCAAATGCTTTGTGTGATGCGCGAGCCGGCCGTTGCGGACAAAAGTTTTTTAATTCAAGGCTTTTAGCCATTCTTTTTCCTACTCCAGGGCTCATTAGCAACCTGGTCGCCCTTTTAATAATATTTTAATTTATGTAATTATAACCAATTTTAATTATTTGACAAGGATGGACAGCTTCTATCCCAAGACAAGAAGGCCTATCGCCCATCGACACAATCCCCTGAAGCGGTCCAAAACTCCAACTACACCACAGATCACTCGGACCCAGCCACCACAAGTCCCACAACCCCCACCACCGCCACGACCGACCACGCCGGAGCGGGCGAAAATTGTCAGACCCAGTCAGCCGCCACCGATCAAGAGGAAGCAAGTTCCTGATGAGATTCGACAGGCGAGACAGTCTAGATTGACGGTACGGGAGCTGTTTCAGAGTGTACATCCACCAAAACGCGATGATGATGAACCAGATGTTCAACCCCTTGAGAAAAATGACAAACCAGATGTTCATCCCCTGAAACTTGATGATAGCAGATTGACTGTCCATCCGCTAAGACGCGACGAAGGCGACAAAGAGACGAATAATAATACAAAGAAACCTGAACCGATCTCACCAAGCAAGATATCGAAAGGCCCATTGAAGGGTGTCTCAACATCACTCCTTGATCTCGTTCGCGCCAAAGAGGCGCGAGTTAAGGAGACCCCTGAGCAAATTCGGGAACGGGAATTACTTGGAATTGCATCAGATGTAACTCGTATTGTACATAATGTTTTTACTGCCAACAAACGACAAGTTTTGCCTTATCAAATAGTAGTCGAGAAGTGCCACAAAGGCCTGAAATCAAATTATTCCACCTCAACGATAGAGGACTGCCTCGTCCTACTTCAGAAAATAACGCCCGAGTGGGTTACCGATGTTGAGATCTCTAGAGGACGCTACATGCGAATCAACCGAGATAAGTACGATTGGCCCCAATTGTCAAAGGCAATCGAACTGTATAAGAAGCCAACTCGTTAAATAAATAAACTACGTACGCAAGAAAGCAAATTAATAACACAAAAAATAGCAGCACATTTCCCTATCGTTTGTGAATTTGTTTATAAATAAGTTTATCTACTCCAGTCTTCATTGTATACAACTCACTAAAGTTCGTCGTCAAAATTTGGAAGCTCCATATCTTTACCGTCCCATGGTTCGATTTTCTTGATCTCAGGCATCTTGGCACCCTTAATTGGAGCACTCTTTCCATGCCCGTAAGAGAGCTCTTTCAGGAACTCAGTGATTCCCTCTGTCGAGAATGATCCGCGCATGAGTGAGTATGCCATCTTGCGAATGTTGACTGCAGCCAGGGCTGGGTATCCAAATCCACCAATATCGAGTGCCTTCTCTAGGTCTGGCTGTGAGTTAGCTTCGACCCATAGATAAGCCCATTGTTTGGACTTGAATGTTGTTGCAACCTCTTTCAGACGGCTAATATATCTATTTCTGCATTCTGATTGGCAATCAAACAGTTGCGGCAAGACGGATATTACACATAGTTGAGAGCTACCACATGAGTCCTTAAGTACCTTCTCATTAGTCATCTCGAGCACTTCGGGCGGCGGGCGAACCTCGGCAGACTGAGCCTTGGCCCATTGCAGAATGCCCGAGCTAGTGCGCTCGTTGTCATATTCCTTGACGTCCTCTGATGTCTTGGGTCCAGCTGGGAAATACTTTAGTGTCGGAAATCCACGGATTCCATACTTTTGAGCATAGGCTTGGTACTGAGAGGCATCAATTGCGCCCAATTTGACATTCTTAATACCCTCCTTTCTGATGGCACGCGACGCGTCCTCGTAGACTGGCTTGAGATTCTTACAGTGGGGACACCATGGGGCATAAAAGTTGACCAACCAGATGTCATCCGAGTCAAGGACCTTAGCGTCAAAGTTTGATTCAGTTAGTACCACTACACTGCCACTCCAGTCGTCATGCGCTCTTACTAGAGTTACTAAGCTGATACCGAGGCCTATATACAAGGTTGCTGTCAGAGCGCCGGTCATCTTGATGGTGGTCATCGATCTTTTATCTGTATTGATTCTTGTCGTGGCTGTTAATTAAGTCTGACTGTTGTCTATATTACAATAGATCTATGTGACGCAGTATAACAAGTTTATTCTGAGTTAATAACAAGTGGAGAATGAGACAGTCAATTATGGTGTGTAACATTTGTGGACGTGGTAGTGATGGAATCTCTCCAATGATGACGAGTCACTAAATCTGCAGGCTGTTTGCAAAATTAGTTCACACCAAGATCCGCCAGGGGGCACATTTGAGCCATTCGTGCAACTCAATATTGTGCGTTTTGAAAAAGACGTGCGAGCTCATAAACAAAGACGCACTAATTTATTTAGAGCACCATTAGAATACCGATGTTTTGCAAATATTAAAGCAGACTTGGTAATAGAACGTCACGAACTTTCTGAGACGGGTAATCGAACATCAAGTGTACGAGAGGCGAAAACAAATAATGTTTTGATCGCTGTCCCGTTGGTTGCATTTATTAGATAGAACGTAAAACTACAGATATATCATCAGCATATTCTAGTTGAGATTGATATGCACCAAATATTTTCGCAACATCATATAATCAACTGTTGTTAGAAAACTAGAGCATCACATAGGGCCACAATCAGAATGATGATTAGGACAACTTTACCGCTCAAGCGGTTATCACCGATTGTGAGACAGCACATCGTAGCCTGTCGAGCCTTGAGTGCCCAAGCCGCCATCAAGGAGAAACCGGTAGAGCCAGATTTGCAGCCAAGAAAGCGCGATGAGACATCATCCTTTGTTATGAACATGTTTGCAGGTAACGCAAACTTCGAACAAATATTCCCCTATCCTGATGTGCTCACACCCGATCAGCGTGAAACATTGTCCATGGTACAGAAACCAACTGAGCGCTTCTGGGAGGAAAACCATGACGCTCTAGCTTGTGATGCCAACGAAAAGATTGACGATAAATTGTGGGACAATCTGAAGCCAATGGGCGCTTTCGGTCTGCAGGTGCCGACTGAGTTTGGTGGTGTGGGTTTCAACAACACTCAGTATGCACGCATGGGTGAGATCATGGGAGCGCACGACCTCGCCGTAGGTATTGCTCTGGGTTCGCATCAGTCCATAGGTTATAAGGGTATCTTACTCTACGGTAATGACGAACAGAAGCAGCGATACCTCCCTGATCTAGCAACCGGTCAGAAGATAGCCTGCTTTTGCTTAACTGAGCCATCATCCGGCTCAGACGCTGGCTCTATTCGAACCCGAGCCGAGTTGTCACCGGACGGCAAGCACTGGCTGCTCAATGGGTCCAAGATCTGGATTTCCAACGGTGACATCGCTGATGTGTTCACCGTGTTCGCCAAGACGCCTGTGAAGGACCCAAAGACTGGCGAGACCAAAGATAAAATAACTGCCTTCATTGTAGAACGTAAGTTTGGCGGCCTGACGTCATCGAGCGGTGAGAAGAAGATGGGTATCAAGGCTTCCAACACAGCGACGGTCAACTTCGACAACGTGCCAATCCCCCATGAAAATGTGCTCGGTCCAGTAGGTGGAGGCTTCAAGGTAGCCATGAACATTTTGAACAGTGGAAGATTCGGTATGGGTGCGGCCTTGTCGGGCTGTATGAGGACCCAAATTAGAAAGGCAGTTGAACATGCCACGCAGCGCGAGCAGTTTGGCAGCAAGATTCACACATTCGGAGCAATCCAAGAGAAGCTCGCTCGCATGTCCATTGCGCACTATGCAACAGAGTCGATGGCCTATATTGTTTCGTCGACTATGGACAGAGGCTACAAAGACTTCCAATGTGAAGCCGCAATAAGCAAAGTGTTCTCATCGGAAAACGCGTGGTTCGTGACTGATGAGGCTATACAAATTCTCGGTGGAACGGGTTTCATGCGATCAGCTGGTGTAGAGAAAGTGATGAGAGATTTGAGGATATTCAGGATATTCGAGGGCACCAATGACATTTTAAGACTTTTCATTGCGCTGACTGGAGCCCAGTACGCCGGTGGGCACCTGAAAGAACTCCAAAAAGCCATGACCAATCCAGTTGGAAATCTTGGAATGATTATGGAGTTTGGAACTAAGAAGATGAGGCGAGCCGTTGGGCTTTCATCGGGTCCCTCATTGACCCATTACGTTTCACCTCGGCTCAAGGACTCTGCAGCACTGTTATCGAGATCGATGGAACAGTTCGATGCAACCATCGAGTACGTCCTAATCAAGTACGGGAAGAATATAATCCACGAGCAGTTCCTCCTTAGTAGGATCGCCAACTCAGCCATCGATATTTACTCTTGCATGTGCGTACTGTCACGAGCGACCAGGACTGACAAGCTAGGTCTCGCGTCAGCCGAACACGAGGCCAACATGGTCCGTGTTATGTGTAATGAGGCTTCTGATAGAATCAGCTCAGCGCTTTCGTCAATCAGGGCTCAGGATAAGCTGAAGAACTTCGATATTATGAAATCAATATCGGCACAAGTATGCGAGGCAGGTGGGGTCGCCCAGGCTCACGTCTTAGAGCAGCCTGTTATGGGACAGAGCTAGACTTAGAGACATGGGAACTCTCTTGCTCAAAGCTTGCAAAACATTCCACTTGAGAATAATATCGAGACAGTAGGAGCAAGAATAAGAATTGTCGATAAACTACAAACTGTTTTCGTTTGAGAACAGATTTTAACAACAACCAAACTTATCATTTCCTCATCTCGAGATATGAATGATTACCTAAATCAATCCTCTATACTTTAATGCTTTTCAGATGAAGCCCTTTCGTTTTCTTCGTCGCCTGTGTCGTCATACACTATGTTCTGAGGTGTCTCACTAGATTGTTCACTACCACTCGTATCCCTCGCAGCCTTTTGTAATGAGTACAAATGCAGCACTTGTTCAGTGGCTGAAGGAGTAGGTGCAATATAGCGTCCATACCTCTCGGACGGAAATTCTGCTAGGTTCAATTTTGGGTCCCTGAACATAAAAGGGGTCCAAATCCCTTGTATTGAGGGTCTATAGGTTGTGATGGGTCTGTTCATTCTGTGTAACTCGAAGCCAGAGCGCGTCAAAAACCAGCTCACCCAGGCTTCAATCTGGGCGCTACTCATGAGATATAAACTTACGTGATGAGTTTGGCCATTCAAATACTCTGCCTGCATAACTGGTGCTTTAAATAGTCTTGGCTTGACGTAAATAACGCATCCTGCATTGTCTTTTGCGGTGTCGACTAGTTTGGTTTCTATGAACTTTCGCATCTCACGACAAGAACCAGCAGATTTGCAAAACTTGATTGTCAGCCTTGCAATCTGATTTACATATCGGCCATGTCCCTGATAATAAGCGTTTTTAAGAAAGCCGCTTGCTTTTTGGATTTCCATAATTAGGCTAGACCTGATAAATATGCCGGCAATTAAGGATTTGATTGAGCATTGAAATGCTATGTTCTATTTGACCATGTGCATGGATCGTGTTTTGAAAATATTTGAGCACGCGCTGCGTGAGACCTGGAAAGCTTACCGCTGTTGCAGGAGCGAGCGCGGTGCCCATTGATATCCATCACGAACAATGTCGTTTCCTCATGATGATGAACTCTCGAATCTAAACCATTGTTATCGACGACCTTCGAAGTCAATCCCCAATCACCTACTTATTATAACATAGCTACAAGCTATCTAACTGTAACATCATCTTCGAGAAGGATGCCTCCGCCAATAGATACCAAAAAGGTAAATACCGATTTATTCGCTCTGACCTATGGTTCTATTATCTCGCAATTGTTGATCGATTACGAGGATGTCGATGAGGTCAACAAGCAACTGGACAGGATGGGCTACAATATTGGCCTCAGGATGATTGAAGATTACCTAGCCAAGTCTTCTTCGCCCAAATGTCGTGATCTCAAAGATGTCGCAGAAAAGATCCAGCACGCCTTCCAAATGTACCTCAACGTCACACCAAATGTCGAACATTGGTCGCAAGCAAATGATGAATTTTCTCTAGTATTGTACAATAATCCTCTGACAGAATTTGTGGAGCTACCAGATTCATTACAAAATATGAATTACCTTAATATATTACCTGGTGTCATAAGGGGTGCGTTGGAAATGGTCTCAATACCTGTCAGGGCATGGATTAAAAGTGATCATCTCAGAGGTGACCATGAGACAGAAATAAGAATACAAGCAATAAATAAGGATTGATTCTATACAGATTAGTCAAGCAATCGCGCTTGAGCGAGGTATATATATGTATTTGAATAACTATACACAGTCTGGTTGCTAGTGAGTTGATGAGTAGTGGTAATATTGACAAATGAATTAAAAACCTATGAACGAGAGGATGTACTCGAGGAAACCAATTATGGAGGCCAGTAGTCCCTTCTTTGATTCCATTAAGGCGACGATGTCTGGATCGTCATTGATAAAATCATCAATAACTTTCAACTTCAATTTGGCGTCCCAACTCGAGGCTCGACCCTCTGTCAACATTCGCTTCGCTACATCCTCGACAAACTTCCTGAAGCTATACTGGTTTCCGTATTTTTCCTCGGACACTTTAACTATCTCCTTGGCTTGCTTGAAAACGTCATCAACAATGTTCCTGTAGGCTTTGATGTTTTCCTGCTGTTTTTCTTTACCTATCTTGATTATGCTCTCTTGGAGATCCTTCAGTTGTGCGTCATAGTCGCAACAATCCTTGAAATCAGAGAACATGGTTTCAAATTCATCAACAAGCTCTGAACCAGTATTCGTCAGCCGAGTATTGAGGTTTGTCTCGTCCATTGGCAACTGGATAGCCTTGTTGCTTATGCGCTCAGAGAATCTATTGGCGTACTTCTTGACCTGAGCCTTAATATTCTCAGCTGCTAGGTCCTGATTCTTCTTGATCCAGAGCTTTTTGCGAAGTTGGAGTTCCTTCTGAAATAGAGCCATATTGGGCTCGTAGCAGCTTTCATCTTTGTACTCAAGTGTCTTGACTTTGTAATCTTCTTCACTATTCTTGGCCAATTGATCAATGATCTTCTCCATGATACTTGGTTTCCTGGCCTCCTTCGTCTGACCATACTCAACTCCATCGTCAAAGCTCTTCAATATAACATCCTTTTTCTTTGCCATGGCAGTTTCAATTAGCAGCTTGTTGCTAGCTTCGATGTTGGTTGCAATCAAGTTCAGCGATTTCTCAAAAGATTCAAGAAGCGACTTGAGAGTTTCCTCATCAACAAGATTGACGAGGTCATCCTGGAATGATCTAATCAGTTGACTGCATATAGAATCTGCATGTTTCTTGAGGTCAGCGCTCTTGACAGGCAAAGAGATCTTGCGCAACTGTTCATCAGCAACTAGCTCCAACTTAGACTTGATCTGATTACTCTTGACCGAGATCTTCTTCTCGTTAAGCTCGCGTCTGGTTAAATAGATGTTCTCGATGTTTGTGCTCAAGTCGCGGCGAGCAACTATGAGTGCCTCTTCAAGTCCATGGAGCAGTTGCTCGAGGAGCTCAAAGGCTTTTGCCTTGATCTGTTGATGCTGCACATCGAACGACCTGGTGCTAACTGGTTGATTCTTGTTCTTGTCGACTAGGTACGCGTCAAATTCTTTGTTGTAAAATGTTGTACAATCATCTGAGGCCGTGGATTGCAGTCGCTCTACGAATGTGTCCCATCTGCTAGGGACATCTGCGAGGGATCCATCATTCGCGGCTGTAACTAGAACAGCCAATAATTGAGCAAGATCAGCACCGGTGACGAACAGATCGTTCTTCTCTTTGGGTTGAACGTTGTTCTTGAGCTTTCTTAATAATTGGTCGCGTTCGCGTCTGTAGTCAGTGCTCAAATCTTCGTCTTTTGCAAGTGACAAATCGGTTAGCAAATCCTTGTCGAATGCAGGTATAAAGAGTGTGTGGCAATCAACCTGCTCAAATATATCTAACAGACTGATTGTGTAGTTATCACTCTCGCGAGAGTGCCCACCCATCAGCCGGTGTAGCCATTGAGTTGGTGTCTCTTTGTGGTGAGTCTCTTGAACGAAATCTTGGACAACCCATGTGAGTGGCGGGAACCTCAACAGGTCCTGGTTGAAGTCAGACGTCCATTTGCTCTTGCTGAGCTGAGATCTAAGTGCGAAAAGCTGTGTCCTTCTGGCTAATAATTCCAAATAATCGATATCGGACTGGTCAATAATTTTCACTGAGTTGTATAAAAGGTGTGAGCTTAGCAGTGTCGAGACTGCGAATACTTTGGCATCATAATTCTCTGTCACATTGTTGGCTGCAAATCCTTCGGTGTCTAAGAACACGATATTGATCTTGCGACCTGTCACGGGTGAGTTGACGACTAGAGGCTGGCCCCACATCCATATGCCCATTGTTTTCGGCTGGACACTTGGACCAATTCCAAATCCCGCAGATTTGCCCATCAGTTGATTCATAAGGAAAGATTTACCAGAGTGGAATTTGCCCACGACAGCCACCATGGCAACGGGATCTTGTAGTTTCCTAAGCATCATTAGATTTGACTCTACTAGTTCTAGATCACGATGATTGGCAGCTGGTCGCACCAATTGTATAGGTATATCTGCCATGTTGTCCGCCATGATATTGATGTTGACTCCTTTGTTGAGACATATAGAAATAACATATAATAGCACCAGCCTGGCCACCACTGAGTGGACAGACCCTCCCATGATGGCAACTCCTGATAGATTGATTTGGTCTAGAGAGATCTACACATATAATAAGAGCGATCCATGTGAATGAATATACTTGTTAGAGAGAGGGTGGCAAGAAAGAGAGTAAATGTGACTTGAGGAAAATGTGGCGCGTCGTAAGAAACGTGGCAATTGCAACGCCGAATTGCATGCTCGCTGAACGCGCGCACGTTTTAGCGCGTGCAAAAAAAAATCATGCTCTTGCAATCAAGCGAATTATCACAGAAATGCGGGTTGAGAATTTCAAATGCTGATTCATTTATTGCCGGTATTTCCACTATCTACAAAATTTGAGCTCTTGGCCCCTCGGTTGTCATTCTCACGCTCTGTCTAATTTACAAATACAATACGGAGTTTATGCGATACCCCGCAGATCAGGTGACGAGATCATCTTTGCGGCGCTTTTGGCCAATTTCACTTGAGGTCCTTGCAGGTTGCTCTAAGAATCCAATTGCTAAAATATTACCACTTGAGCTTGCCTGGAATGTACTTGTCAATGAGACCTTGGTAGTAGGGCATCAGCGCCTCAATGTCGGGCACCACGGTGGACTTTGTGTAGAGGTCGAACTTGTTGAACTCCCTGATGGCATGAATGGTTTGCAGGTCCTGCTTGTTGCACAAGTGCAAGTAGTCGCCGCCCGAGTGCCACGGGTAGAACGAGTGCAGTCGAATGATGCGAATCGCCTCCTCGGGTAGGGTGCACTGCGGATGATTTTGTAACACTCTTGCCATGTACTCGTCGTGGCCCCAGCTGAAGAGCACGTTGTCCAGGCCGCATTTGGGCTCGTACATTCCGTACTTGGTGTTATATCTCGAATCTTTCAAGTCTGGGCATGCATCGAACGAGTGCTCGCGGTAAACAATTGAGGGCCCAAACTCGCAACCGACAACGTAGGTGTCGCCCACCACAGCCCATTGCTCCTCGCCCCAGAGTGCCATAACCTTGCCCAGATCGTGTATGAGACCGGTGAGTTGCAGCCAGCCCTTGTCGGGGTGAACGACGCGAATGCGCTCGGCCGTTTGGAAAGCGTGCACAATGTTTGGCAAATCGTTATCTGGGTCGCTCTCATCAATGAGCGAGTTCAACTTTACTAGGGCCTCCATAATAGTGAGCTCTGCATGATCAAATCGCGACCACTTGGCAATGCGTCCGCGCACAAACTCCACTGTTTGATTCTTGTGCATTGCGTAATAGGTTCTCTTAACCCGCTGCTGAATGTAATCGTCGTCGTCGTCGTCCTCCTCCTCATTATACTTGCGAAACTCCTCTATGGCCTTGCCGTGCAATTCCAAATCCTTGTAGATGTCCTCGGGCCGGAAGTGTTCCGATGGGTCAATGATGCGCACCTGTTCCTCTTCGGCGTCGCTTTCAGTTGACGAATAGCTCGAGCTGGACACTTGTTGCTCGTTGTAGGGGCACGGTGATGAGGCTCCCGATGAGCGGCTCTCGTCCGAGCATTCGTCGTCTAGCGAGCACTCGTCGAGAGCGCGCTCCATACTGGCTTGGTAGTAGTAGACAATTGATGACATAATTAGATAGTATTTATGTGTTTGTGTTCTTGATTGAGAAATTGTTTATGTGACTTGTTAATGTGACTGATGTTGTTGTTGATCTCAGAGTGTGTTGTAGTCAGTGTTTGTGGTACTCTGTTGAGCCAAGTCCGCGAGCTTATATACTAGCCAAAATTAGACTCTTCAATTCTTTCTAGTCTGGAAACTCGACATGATGACAATCCACAGCGCTCACCTTTTGTCGCCTAGAAAGCCGCAAGGCGCCAAGATCAATCAATCAAGCAATTGTTTGAGATGCGCCAGAAAAGAAGCCGCAGTTGAGCAATTTGTTGCACTGCGCACGCTCATCTGGGTTGCCAACCCTTTTTTTCTTCATGGCCGGCGCCCAGATTATCTAGCCATCTTGCGTACACTTTTCGCGCCTCGCCTCTGATGCCGCGCAACCTCACCTCGGGCGCAGTGAGTTCGAATCACAGATCGCACACCGACAAACATTGTTTGTTGTCCCCGGTGGCAGCGGCGGTCTGAGATAACAATTACCTCTATCTCGGAGGGGAAATCTCAAGAGATCTCTTAAAACCTCGAGAGATCTCTCAAGATCTAAAGAGATCTCTTGAGACAGCCAGAGATGTGTTTTCTTCTCTGGCCAAAACAATAGGGCGTTTCACCTCGCGAGATCAGACTCTGGAACACAACCGGACAAGCAAAAGCAAACAAACAAATTATGATGATGATGAGCAAAGCTCAAGTTAATTAACGCGCAGCTGATCGTCTTCTCTCGCACTGATGGCCAACTCGTCGTCGTGCTGCTACAGCTGGATCTTGATCTACAGGAAATCTCAGTAGCAGGAAATCTCGTCATTATCATCATCATAATCATTAGCCGCAAATCTACAATGCCATAACACTTGTTGTCATCTGCTGCTTATGCGCTCGCACAATTCGCATTGATCAATCTCGCCGCTGGCGCCAAGATCACAATCGAGATCTTCCCGCGCGACTTGCAGAGTACACCTTGGCGCCAGAAAGTGTCCGTGCATCATCCACCATCTCGCTGTTGATTCATTACAACGTCACCGCTTGTCAAGCAGAGCGATCGCGCTGATCAACATCAAGATCATGATTAGACTCATGATTAGACCCGAGTGTGCTCGCAAGTGCTTCTTGCGTGCACTTGACACTTGCGCGCTCGCTCGCTCGCTCGCTCGCACACGGCCCCACGTTCGCCTTGAGTCACTTGACCCAAATTGGGCTACATGTAGAAGGGTGTTGCAAATACAAAGTAGTGTTGTTGTCGCCAATTAGTTGGTTTGGTTGAGATGATGATGATTCATAAATCGTGATTTATTTACATTTTATCAATCTGAAGATCGAATAGATGATCTGTCGCGGTGGCGACTTGCTGTTGTTGTTGGTTCAGTTCGTCGTCAACTAACTCGCTGATTGGTTTGTGTCGTCAATTTAAATGCCTAAACATAGAGAGAAGTTCACATCACGAGAAGTAGACAAACTGCGAGAGTCATGCACAGCGATGAGTGGATGGGCTTACTCTGCCAGGCTGAACTCGACACCTCCAATAGATCTAGGCCGTAGTGTTGCCTGTTGCCGGTGCTCTGGGCCGCCTCTTTGGGTTGCGATCCGCCGCTATAGTGGACACGATTCGTGCCGCCCCCATTCCGGGACTCTGCAATTGTTTATTGATAAGATCAGGTGGGTGTTTGAGGTTAGCTCGTGTTCGTTCGTTCGTTCGTTCGTTTAGATTGATGGGTGATTGTAGACAAAGCTAGACGATAGAAAGTAAAAAGAAGAGAGAGTTTTCAAGAATTAAGATGCGGGCGGAATACCAACTTTTGACAAACAAGCGCACTGTCGCTGGCTCGGCCGAGGTGGGCTTGCACGTGTAGTTGCCCGAGTCGCTGAGCTGAATGTTGGCCAACTTGAGCCGGCTCGTCTGGCTCGCCTGATCCCAATCAATGGCCAACTTGCTGTGCCGCGAGCTTAAATCGCTACTGGCCCGTGCATAATTGATCAAATTGCCATTGTGGTACCAGTAAATTTGCTGCTGATTGTTGTCCAGATGCTCGTTGCTCGGGCTCGTCGTGCCGCTTATCGGGTTGAAGTAGGACGAGGATCGTGCCAGGTGATGACTCGAGGAGGAGGAGGACGACGACGACGACGGCGGCGGCAGCACCTCGCAGCTAAACTCAATGTGGGCGCCCACTGGATAGTAATTGTTTTCGCCTTGCCTTATTTTGGCGCGTGCAGCTGTTCGTGCGCGTGATAGCGAGCAGAATAGAGTGGCGCGCGAAGATGAAGCGAGATGATCGAGAGACACGGGCGGAGGGTAGGGGGAGGTGGGGGGGGGGCGAAAAGGGGGAGGTTTGTGCGTGTGTTAGTTGCGGCTCGTTATTTAAAGGCTGTTGTTAGAGGGAGTCAGCTAGCTGGACGAGAGGTGGCGTCATGTCTTGCAAGCAGACATGAAACCAAATTAAACTTGAGCGAATCGACTTGAAATCACACTCACCTTGCACGTGCAGGTTGATTATCATGCTCATCTTGGGGTCGGTGCTCACTTGGCACTCGTAGCTGGCGCTGTCGTTGAGACCCACGTCCTTGATTTCTAGGATCCAATCTGGACTCCCTTGCTCGTTCATGGAGCTTATTCGCGAGTCACCAATGTAAGTGTACTTTCCTGCAGTCAAAATTTCGTTCTCGCGCGGACGCAGCCAAGAGACCTGCAGGAGCGATCAAGTGAGCGCAGTGTTGTGATTGGGGGGGGGGGAAAGATTGCTGTTAGTTAACTGTCTGGTGTTCAGTTTTCCTCTTCGGTTGACCTCGACGCAGGTGCGATATTGTGGGGGGGGGGGAGATCGAATCGAGTTGCAAGTTTGGTGCGAATAAAAGTCGATAAGCTCCGGGGGCCTCCGCTTTCTAATCTTCTCTCTCCCTCTCAACTCGTCTTTGACTTCCGCTCTCTTTGCGGACCATCGTGCAATCTTAAACTGCGAAACGCATTAGTTTAGCATGGCGCGATTTAGCTCAACTGCTACCGCAAGAAGCAAACTGTACGCCCGCTCGCCCGCGAGAATGAGATATTGAGCTGTCGCGTGCAACGGAAGCGCCGCTCATAAGTTTCGGGCGGAGTCACACTCGCGCGCAAGGGAATTGCTGCTTCTCGAGAACAAGTGGGAAATTTATTCACTTGAATAGCCGACAGACAATCTCGTGGCCGACTTGGTCTCTTCTCGCCTTGGATAAAAACTACCATTTGGAGTATAACTATCTCTCGTGAACGTGAGTTAGAAGAAACTGTTGTTGTGGCTGAAAAATGTCAGCAACGAGGGTCGGCAGGCCACGACGAGCGCGTAAAACAATAAAGATGCGCACGCTGGCCGGGGCGGGCGCGACGCGCCTTCCTTGATTGCTTGCGTCATCTGGTTGCAGTTAACTGGGACGACTCTGCGGGCCCAAATCCATAAAAGTGATAAGCGCATTCGAATGTTGAAATATGAAATTTAGAAGTTGCTCGAAGCAAATTTCAAGGGCGATAAAAGGTTCGCGCCTCCGAGAGTCGATGCGGGATGAGTGCGGCCAAAGATGATGACCAGAGTCTGGTTTGGTGGGTGCCAAATGATTAGTCAGCTAGCACGCTGGCCCAAATTACCCGAGTCGAGTGTTTCAGCAATGACTCTAAAGCCTAGCATTTGAGTTTGCACAAAATCGTCGTCCCGTGTGCCGTTGTAATCCTATTAATTTGCGTGCTCATTTGGATGCGTTCCCGACGCCGCGCACAGACTCGTGCGCTGTTATCTGGCCAGGGCCGCCCGTTCGCGCGTGATGTTTTTCAGTCGCGCAAAAGAGTTGCTCGCCATTGCCCCCTCATGTGCTAGCATGGCGGGGGCTGCGCGCAAGTGATGCACTCGACATTGCTCGTGAGGGTAAGCTGGAAATAAATCACTGGACGTGCCGAGCGCTTGCACACGCGCGCTTTCACAAAACCGCAAACATGACTTTTGTCGCCAGACTCACAGGGGGCAAATCGTGGCGCCTCGCCGCGCTCAGCTCAGCCTTAAGCCTTGCTACTCGCGCGCGCGCGCGCGCGCCTCTGTCGCGCTTCGTGTATTTTATGAGTTCGCCTCTCCAGTTCTAGTTGCTTGTTGTTTTCAAATTCAAAAACAACGGAAGAGAGCAAGGTATTTACGGCGCACTCGGGCGAGACGTTGCGTCGACACGCTCGACGATTACGCGCGCGAGGCTCGACACTTTTGAGAAAGAGGATACTTTTCGCTCGCCTCGTTTACCTTGCACCTGCACCCGCGCTGGCGGGCGACAACACAATTTGATACTCTCGACTCGTTCGCGCAGAAACGCAAGTCCAGCCGGAGGCGAGCGAGCAAGCAAGCAGACGCGACAATGCACGGCGGCGGCTGTAATGAGATCTCATCCGAGCGCGCGCGGTGCCACTTCATTGAATATTCCCAGAGGCAGTGCCGCTTGCTCGTTCGCTCGCTCGCGCCCGTCGCGCGAGATCACGAGCTCGCCGCCCATCGTGTGAAGACCATTAAATTTGCGCGCTCTTTGGCGCCCACTGCGGCCAGTTTCGCGTTGTGCAACATTTTAAAGTGTGCGCGCCATAGCCAAATGGAAGTGGTGATAAGAGCTAGAGATGTAAAGCGTGTCTCTTTCTTTCTGTCTCGGAATTCGCGGGCTTCGAAATGCACTAGCCGCGGGGCTTTCATCGGGCGCTTGTTTCGAGAGCCTCAAGCGCCGCACGCAAGAAAATTACATATCGCTCTCAAAGTCCGAGCTAGTTTGAAAATGTGTGAAAATAATGAAACTGCACGCGTCTGTTGACGCAACTCGACTACTGGACCAGAACTCGCACTTGGACCCGCTCAAGGCCAAGTCGGACCGATTCGAAAATATGAAACTATTGTGAATTATTGGCTGACCGCTGAATTGGTGCGCTGGCCCGTCCATTTATTCAGGTTCGACTTAAATCTTAATTGCAAACAGCGACTGGTCTGTCCAATTCGGTTTAGTTTGGGCCAGTGCTGTTTAGGGCCACGGCAATTAATCATCGTTGCGGAGCAATATGGCCGTGTGCGCGCAGGGCCAACTCTGGTCGTAAACTGGCCGAGCGGGCGCGCACAAACCGGGCCGGAATCTTGCATTTGGTATCTTCTCACACACGCACGCACGCACGCACAAACGGGCCCATGCGCGAGTGTCGCGCACAATAAATAATTTGGCATAAATCTGGCTCACGCTCACACGCGTGAGATATGATAAAATCGGCGACAAATTTCATGGGCAGGCGCCCGAGTTCTGCCGGGCGTTGCGCAACAGGGCTCAGGCGTGCGCTCAGAGAGAATGAGATCTCAGCGCCACTATTACACGCACACGATAAAAGTGTGGACGCACTTCAGGCTATTTGGAGCCGGATAAAGTTGGCCAGAGTTGCGCAACAAGACGGCCGCATATTTCAAATCTGTGCGAGATTGAGTCGTCGCGAGGATGAAAAGTGCCGACTTATGCGCGTGTGTGTGCAGGCGTTTGTATGTGGTGGCCCCAAATGGTCAATTGGGCGCTGGCGGGGGCGCGCAAGAGGATTCAAGTGGAAGCGAGCGAGCGAGCGAGAGAGGCTCTTGCGAGTTAAGTGGCGCGCACTTGCAACTGTGCAAGTGCTCGCAATCTGTCTAATTGATTTGCTTGGGCGCGTCCGTTTCGGCTGCCTGCCAGATGTGACTTGCCGCCGTGGCCGCTCTCGAGCTTGGGCTAACAAGCGTTCGCTGCGGCCAGAGCGGGCGCCTGAAATCGATCCTCCTCACTGGCTTGCTGTTCCATTCAAAAGGCTCGCCCATTCGAGTTGGTGCGAACACGACGGGCGACAGTCGCATTCGAGTTGCCAGTTCCTCTCTCTCTCTCTCTCGCTTCTCGATTCTCTCTATGTTTGAGCCGATTAGTTGGCTGACGGGACGAGAAAAGTTGAAAGGTGCGAGTTGTGAGCGAGTTTGCGGCAAAAGTCGCTCGCGAGTCAGGCGCACAACTTCTGCTCGGAGCGCCGACAGAAATAATCCCTCTAGCTGATAATTATAATGAGCAAGCCAGACGAGCATTCGATTGGCCAAAACAATTAAACACTTCGGCGGCCGCCGTTGGTTTTTGCTCGGCGGGAAGCGGCGAGTTGCCGCACGATAAGGGCCAACTCGCGATCGGCGGCTTTATAAGCTCACAACGAGTGCGCGGGCCACTGGCACTGCGCGCTGTCAGTAACAACCAATGCAAGAGACATAGAGCGCGCGCGCTTCGCACAAGCTCGGGATATTCAAACGACTCGTCACTCGCTCGTTCCGACTGATTAGTTCAACGAACTTGTCCACTGTTTGCACTGGAAGCCGCTTAGCTAGCGCCAGAGACTCGACGTTGCTCTTCAAGATCTCTGTGGAGTTTGCAAAAAGCGGGCTTCTTCTCTCTCTCTCTCTCTTTTTCTCTTTCTAGCGACACCAGCTAATGAGCTTGCAGTCGTGCGCTTGAGATTTCTGAACTGTAGGATAGAAGAGAAGCTGAAGATGACTCACCGTCTTGTCGCCGAGCTCAAACACCTTGCAAGTGAGATGCGCGGATTTTCCCAGCTCGACGCTTATGTTTCGCTGAATGTTCGAGCCAAAGTAGGGCCGCTGCTTTGACCAGTCCTGGCTCGGCCTCGAGGGCGGCTCCAATTTGCTCCCACTGACGCGCAACTCGTTTATTGGCATCAGGAGACTCCGGCGCGCTCGATGGCCGTGATTTGATTCTCGCTGTCCCTTTAGCGGGGCTCGATTTTGATTGATGTCGGGCGGCAGCGAGTTCAGTCCTAGTGGGTCTGGTAGGTTTGCCCAGGAGGGAGAATAAAGTGTGGCCTGTTAGTCTGTTTGTTGTTCGCATTGTTCTCGCCGATCTGCATCACGAGCGGTGCTTGCTCATGCGAGCTCGCGAACTCAATCGTCGCGCGCTTATCAAATTATAAACTATCTCGATTCGAACTTCACTTGAGAGCGGTCGCCCGGGGGGCTTTTCTGTTTGTTTGAGTCGAGAGATGCGCTCACTCGTTGGGGGAACCAAAAGAAATTTTTATACTCATCTCTGGCCCAACGCACTCGCATGATGAAGTTCGTCGCGGGCCTCACGCAAACGCACACGCACAAATTGGATGACGAGACGAGCTGCGATCACGCGCACGCTCACTGTGCGCGCTCTGATTCAGCGGCGCATCCGATCGACTCGACTCGACTCGACCAGCCGACTGCCGCCGCCGGTGGCTAATCTTGATTACCCACTGACACAACAAAAACTGCATTTGCTAATTAAACACTCGAGATCGGGCCCGTCGTTTGTGCAATCGGAAGTCGCATTGTGCGCGCGGCCCGACGATCAGGTCGAGTCGGCCGCAGCTCTGGCTGGCGTGCGAGCATTATGAGCGAATTGAGCAAGCGTGCGCGTGCGTGTGTGCTATTTATCTGTTTGTCTTTCCTCCTTTGATTTCTTTGTCTGCCGAGATTCCGTCCCGTTTCGTTCGTGCCCCCCGGGGGGAGGGGGGAGGGCCAAACACCGTCGGCAAGAGTCTACTCTATCTAGAGAAGGAAGAATTGTTTGCGGGTTCGAACACTCGACTAAATTGCGAACGATTGAACTCGCTGAACCTCCTTTGAGGCGCCCACTAAGCCAATGAGCAAACACGACGCGCTCTCGAATCTAATCGAGCGCGCTCAGGAAGTGTCGCACTCGATCGCGCAATGTTTGCCGTCTTGGCCGCGACCGCGAAAGAGAAATCGAGTGCGATCATGCTAATTGGTATTTGGCCTGGAGGCTCTCCCATGAAGAGAAGCGGTCTGTGCGCCAGCGATAAAACGATTGTTGTAATTATGGGCCACCTAGAAAAGATGAAACTCTCTCGCCAAGTCGATCAACTTGCATACGAGCAGCCAAGTGGGCTCTAAACACAACAACAACAACAACAATAACAGCACAGCCAGACCCAAATTTTGCATCATAATTGTTTTCGCTTGCCCGCACGAGGGCACGCGACACGGACGAGGCGCGAGCTTTCTCTTTCTCTTCTTCCTCCTCCTCCTCCTGCTCGCGTGTCATCACCATCGTTTGTTGTCGCGCCAGTATGAGTGTGTGCGTGTGAGCGAGCTAGCAAGCCTCATTGAGTCAATTAATTGTTTTCAACTACAGCCCGCCTCGTTGTCGTTCGGCAAGTCGGGCGCGTGGCGCAGAGAAATCATAAGGCACGTCTGCGCGCTGATGGTGTTGAACGGTTCAATCTGGCGCGGCACTGTGGTCGTGCGCGCGACAACACAAAAGGAGGTGCGCGCGCGCGCGCGCGGCCGGACCAATTTGAATGTTCGTGGCGCTCGCCGTTGCTCGGGGCCAAAATTATCAAGTCATCATCAGGCGAGCGAGTGACATGATGCCAGGGAGGAGAACAACGGCCCGGCAGGAGGCAAATGAACATGAGCTTTGTGAGTGTGCAAGCGAGCGAGCGAGCAAAACAGCCTGTCAGCGCGTCTCGGCTCAATGAAAATGATCCGAGAGCGCGCGTCTTGCTCTCTTGTTTAGTGGAAACTGGTGAACATTTTTGCGCTCATACAAACTCCCACGCCCACTCGGATGGGCCCCATTAGAGATTCCCGCCCGCCCGCTCGCTCGCAACAAGAACAATGGAGCGCACTGGGCTCACTCATTAGGATGCAAAACGTTGCGCCAAGCGAGCGCGCAGAGAGCAAAAAAGCGAGCCGCGAGCGCGCTGCTCATTTTGGTGCAAACGAGGCGAATCTTGCGCGCACGAGAGATGCTAGCGGCTGGCCGCGCACTGAGCGCCAACATGAGAGCACAATGGGCCAGCGGGACAGAACACAATCTAGTCGCCGCGCGCCGTCTGTCGCTCTCGCTCGCCGCCGAGCTAATTGAATCGATCGGCCGTGAAAAGATTGACAAGACAAACGGGCGCTTGTTAGCTGGCAACAAGCATTTTCTGCCGGCCGCCTCTCGTCTGTGTTCTCTTCAAGCCAAGCGAGACTCGCAAAACCACAGGCGACCCGCAGCCACGCGCCGCACAATGATTAATTTGGGCAAATTATCGCACTGCGACGTCCAATCTAGCGCGTCTCGGCCACTTGTCAACGGTCGCGCCCTGAGCGATCTTGCGGGCGGCATATTTCACGCAGAGAGAGAGAGAGAGAGAGAGAGAGAGAGAGAGAGAGAAAAAAAGAGAGAGAGAGAGAGAGAGACGTCCGCCTCGAGCGAGCTAGAAAGCGCGCACGGACAATTCGTTCTCATTAGCTCGCCCAGGTGATGACCTGGCACTAGTTTGGCACCGGTTCGGTCCCAGAGGCCCACTATTGCGAGGATGCGAGCAGACCTCGGCGTGCGAGTCGACCAATGAAAAAAGTGACCATTAAAGCGGACGACTCGTTGCGTGGTTTGACTCGCGCGCGCGCGCCCGCACGGTTGCTGGTGGTCAATAATAATTGATTGGCGCGCGCCCTCGCCACCGTTGTCTCAGATACTCAATCGCTTGCCTAAAAAGTTCTAGGCCGAACGAGAGGCGCAGCTAAATCATCTGGAACACTCACAAGCGTGCGAGCGCGAGAGAGAAAGCGAGCATTAGTCTAAAATAATGGCTTTGCCTGGTCGACGGCTGCGGGCACACGAAATTAGACACCTGAGACGGATTGGCCGAGTCGCGTCGTGTGAGCGAGAGTGGCCAGCAAGACTCGGGATGTCGGCTCGCTAGCTGCACAAGCAGACGAGCAAGGGCAGTTTCGAACGAGAGGCGCGAAGGTGAGAGATTATTTCATTTGTGTTCGGCTTGGACTCGCGCCTATTCTCCTTGTGCCGGCTCGACCGCGCGCTCGCGATTAATGTTCAATGTGCGAGCGCTGAGCAAAAGCTCGGGTGCACAGAGAGTTCAAAGTTGCGACGCCTTTGCTCACCTTTGCGCGCTGCACAAATTGAATTTGCACCTTTGCCGTTCGCTTGCCAAGCCAAACTTTCCTCAAAAACCTAACTCGGCGCGTCTCGTTCACTTCACACTTTTCTGGCGAAAACACTAGCCAATTGAGCAATGATCTAATAAGCTGCCCGTTGCTTCTTCTCCTTCTTCTTCTCCTTCTCCTTCTTCTCCTTCTTCTTCTTCTGCTACTGGTCAAATTGCCAGGTGCGAGTCGAGCGGGTGTTTGCCGCCCAAGGCGCTGAGAAATCGAGCGCAATTGCATCACTCCCGCCGAGGCAGATCCAGTTGCTAGTCTAAGGTTGGCGTCGGTAGCGGAAGTGGCAAATCGTAACAAGCTCCTAACAAGTTGCTGTGTGTGTGTTTGCAACATAAAACACACAAACTAGCCCTTCGGACTAACAGGTCGATGTGGAGTCGGCCGTCGTTTTGTGTTATAAATTTTGCAGCTTCAAATCAAAAGGCGAGCTGCACGCGAGCTGCTCGCAGGCAAGCCAATCGAAGTGATACAAATCAACGAGCGCAAGAGTCGCGCGCACTCGAGTCGAGCGTTTCTCAGTGCTCGCTGCACTTCAAAGACGAACGTTGAGTGCCACTTGAACAGCGGGCGGTGGTTCACGAAGAGAGCGCAATGCCCGAAGCGCCGCGAGCTACTTTTGAAATTCAAACAACATGACGAGCGAATCAGACGAGACGAGACGACAAGCTCGTCGAGATTGCTCCTGTGCCGAGTGTGTTTTCAACTTTATCGATTGATTTCGCGACGATCGGGGGCAACTGTACGCCCTGAGACGCCCCTCGTCGCTCAGGTAGTGCAACTGAATTGAAAGGCAGTTCAGTTTCTCGTATGAGAACGAGCCGGTTGCACAAATCAATCGGGTGAATTATTGGACATTTGCCGTTTCCGGTTTGCCTATGAGCTTCTGCTTCCTGTCTTGCGGCGGCGGCGGCAGCGGCTCGACAAGTCGCGCAACTGCGATTTGTATTCTCTCGTCCTGGCGTCCACTCAATGGCGTTTCAAGTTTGAGACTAACCCCTCGAGAAGGCGCCCGGGGCCGGCGACCGTCCCGGGACACCCCCAAACACGCGCGCATTAGCTGACCGAAGCCCGCGGGGAGATTGCTCGCGCAGATACGCGCCAATCTTGTGCGCGAGCTTGGTGGCACAAGACGACCAGCGAGCAACGAGTTCGCATTTGACAGTTGCAAGTGGCCGCCGCCGCCGCCGCCACTGCGAGCCGCATCTCAGATCTTATCGGGCCACTTGAGGGCTAGCGAGCGAGCGAGCGAGAGGCTTTCTATCCGTCTGTCTGTCAACGCGACTGGACACAACCAAACGAGCAAGCAAGCAAGCGGCCAGTTTACATGATTGACTTCTATTTGTGTGCTCGCGACTCGTGCAACTCTTGTGTCTCATGTGGCACCCCAAGAAGTCTCGTGAGTGCCATATTTTGTGCAAAGTTCACGGCGCGTTTGCAGCCCTCAAGTTTGTCAGCTTTGAGAGTCAGAGTTGAGAGGCCGCCGCATCACCGTCCTGCTGACAGGCGACATGAGGCGCCCGACCGGCCGGCTGGCTACCCGAGCGGCTCAAATAGATCAAAATCAGCAATGAGCAAGCGGGTGGCCGCAAATTCCTGACCTCAAGCTCGCGAGCGCCGCGGCCGTGCCCACTCTTGGCCCCAAGAGGCTCGTGTGACGCAAAAGCACCATCACTGAGACTCTAACTCTCTTCGCAAGAACTAAAGACAACTTGAACGCTAAGAGGCCGTGTGCTCGCCCGCCTGGCCAAATGGGCGCGAGTAAAGATTAATTAGTCCGCGCGTGGGAGCGAGCCGAGTCAACAAACTTTCCGCCCTGCCCGTTGTGTGCGCGAGTGTGTGTGTGTGTGCTATGTGTGCATGTCGCGCCTAGCTGTTTGCGCTTTGTCACTCTCTCGCGCGCGCTCGCCCATTTGCTCGCTTGCCAAAACTCTTTTTTGTACACGGGCCCGATAAGATGCATTTCATCATCGTGCGCGTCCGCCCGTTTGCATGGCACTTCGGTCGAACTTCAATGCAGATGCGCATCGAGCGCGCGCAGCAAAGCGCAGCCACAGAGAACGGCAGAATGCGCGCGGAAAGTGAGTAAGTTTGCCTGCAGTAGCCGCCCGCTCGACTGCAGGCCGTTAGCCGTGCGGCCAAAATAATAATCAAATCCATTAGCTTGATTATTGATGCGCGCGTTGAGTTGGCCGCTCACTTTCGCGGCCAAGAAGCCGTTCCATCTCGTCGAGACTGCCGCTCGACTTGAGACGACGCAAATGACGATGATCAGACGCCACTTTGAATCACCGCCTCGGCTAGTGTGCTAGTCCCAGCTGAGACGGCCAGTGATCACGAGAGATTGGGCCTTGATCCACTCGACGAGCCAATTTCACGCCAATGGCACGCGTGGAACAGAGTAAAGCAAAGCGGCCTTTTCGCACGAACACCCAAAGAACACACACACACACACACACTAATCGATTGTGAGCCCAATCTGGTCTCGCGCGAGAGAGCGCAATATGATGAAAACACACCGATTGCCGCGATACGGCGGCCATAAGGCTCAGATACTTTCACACAATGACAAACTACGCGTGTCGCCGACAACAACTTGTCTTGTAGTCACCGCAGCGCGCGCGCGCGCGGATCAGACATCACCACTCGGCGCTAATTGTGCGCACGGCCAAGCCACTTTTGTCCAGTTTGCGCACGTGCGCCAACAATGAGCGCCCGCACTGGCGTGATCCAGAGCGATAACTCTTTTCGAGCTGCAGCCAACAAGAATCGCGGGCCCGCACGAGCTCGAGAGATGAGTTACGACACGAGTGCAGCCCCATCCCCATCCCCACCCCCCCTCTTTCCTCTTTCTCATTTCAACTTGATTGCGCATCCGCCGCGCGACCATTCCAATCTCGCGCTACATCGAAATTTATCGTCAGAGATTTGCTCGCGCGAGCACACTCGCTTGTATTCAAATGTTGTTGTGATCTATCGGCATGCCGGCCCCATGTAGATGTGCTCACTTGCCCAGCGCGCAATGTAAAATGCAAATTACTCGTCCAAGGATGCAGCGCTATGATCGTGTGCGACGGGCGCACCATACATCTCGCCGGGCGAGATTGATGAATGTAAATGCGATGTCAGATCGAGACGATCGAAATCAAAGCAAATCTCGAGCAACCAGAGAAGGGACTTACCCGAATTTCTATGTTGAGGTCCGCTGCCACTCTTGCTGATTGCGGCGCTCGTGCCGGCTTTAGGCGAGCACTCGACAAGTTGTTGGGCTCCACTGCTGTCAACAATAAAGACGAGCAACAACAAAATCATCAAGCTGGTCAGGCACAGTGGCAAACAGAGGTGAACTAGCGGCCATCTAATCAAACGTAACATTTTGGATCTAACTCTTGGACTGGCGGCGCCAACTAGTTTCGTCTTATGATTAACTTGCTGGTGGTGGCGGCGCTGATTGTAGTAATTGGGGGCGCAGTGATTTGAGGGTCTGTGATAGCCTAGCGAGCCGTCCTCGGCAAGCTCGTCTATTCGTTTCAACCGAGTTGCTCTATCTAGTCGTGACGATTGAGACTCTTGGATTCTGCTCCTTGCTGATGGCAGCAATCGAGCGCTGCTATTGTTTAGTCTGAAGTAGTGTTCACATGTTGTGGCCGCGCTGACGGGCGTCGGCGAGTGATGCCTATGACTCACGCGCCCAGTTTTGCTGGTTGGACCCCGCAAAGTGGCGCCCACTCTTTGAGTTCGCCGATTTGACTTATGGTCGCGCTCGCTATCGCTCATCACCATCTTGATGCTCCAACCCTCACCTTGAGAACAAACTAACGTGTGTGCACTCGCGCTCGTACGTGCCACTTCAAGAGACTCTAGTTGATAGCGAAAACTTAGTGAGAACGATCTCTGCAGACATTGTTTGATTCGAAAGAGAGTCGTCTATCTAGTCGAGTGACCACTCGAAAGCTCTGTGGAACTCGGCGGCATGCGACCGCGGATGTGCGCGCAGTTGTGCGCAGACTCATTGTGCGCAATGGTTGCGCAACAAACTAAGTTGACAACACTTCGTTTTTGCATGCACAAGCACGCCATCTTTCGAACGCAACCATGACGATTGAACAAGATAACTATTATTAACATGACCAGTTAGACATGAGGCTATCCTATGTCACTTTAAATGTGAGACATATGCTGTAGTATACTATTTAATTTTTTTTTTCTCCGGAGATCAGTGTCATCTAAGGATTGGTAGCTGGCGCGATGTAGGGTGGCAGTATATTGGTTTCATAACTGTCGTGTGTCAAATCGGCGCGCAATCTAGATATCACATGGGCAAGGTGCATTGCCATTTCCTGATTCGATGGCTTGCTTGGATCTGCCACCAAGACTCGATACTCTCGTTCGAGTATTGAAGCAATCCCAGACAAAACATCGAAGAAACCATAACTGATCGCCGCACGCCGAATCCTGTTCAACTCTTTGAAGAACTGGGGCGCTTTGTCTGGACCCCTCTTTGCGTAGCGAACGATCTTCTGGACGTCCGCCTGGACTGACTCGGGATCCAGCCAGATGACACTGTTGGAAGAATAACTTTTGGTTCCTAATCGCCGGCTAGCTGTGTTAGCATCTATCATTGCCCCTCCGGGTAGGTCGGCGTTCAAACAAATAGACCCCATTGATCGGAAATTTGGTAACCACAATACAGGAGCAGACCCGGGTGATAACAGTGACAAAATCATACTCGCTCGTTTGCGACTGTCCACGTGTGAGTGGAGAAAACCGAACCAATCTTCGCCGGTTTCATCATTTTTGCCAATCAAACAGATGGCAATCATGTTCTCTTGCTTTAGACAATTGTGCAACAGCACGCTAAATGATGGCTGCTTGGCTGGATCAATTTCGCTGCTATTTTCAGTGTGGCTTCCATTGGCCGAGTGGTGCTTGCTCGATCTCGCACTACTTGAATGTTTGTTCGGCTTGGTGGCACTGTTGGTGGGTGTTGTGGATTTGCTGTAAGCATCTGGATCTTGGGTGAGTATCTGTTCGGCTTTGTTTATCTCGTTGAATTTATGGTTCACCACTGGCATGATGATGTGCCTTGAGATTATGGCGGGACTAGCGATCTCATTTAGCGGCATGAATCCACATATATTGATCTCCTCGTTCAACTTGAATAGGCTAACCTTGTTCAAGGCGCTGACAAATGTTTCTTTAAGAGTATCCTTCTTTGAGGTTTCATTTTTTAGATCATCGAAGTCATTCTTGAGTGGTGCAACAATACTCTCGGTGGGCTTGGGTGATAGTAGAACCATAGATGATAGATGGCCGAGTGAAAGCACACTATGGTATGGTTTGTAGTGAAGTTCGGCTAGTGATGTAAATAAATTCTCTACAGCTTGTACGGATACATCCAGAGTGCTGGATTCTGGTAGCCATATTGCAGATTGCTTGAAATCTCTCAAGTTGCCACTTGTCAGCACTGGACAGGGCACAGATGCTGGATCGATTGCGGCAATAAGATCTTTGTAAAATCTTAAACTGTGCTTTAGACATGGATCCCTAGGTGATGTTAGAGCAACAACTTGAATTTTACAGGGAAAATCGTACAAACCCTTGAGATTGTTTAGGGATATATCCTGAAAATTATCATCACTTGGTGGAGGCTGATTTCGACCTGTTGTATTGCGTCTACGCATGTCATTGTGATAGATTTGTCCATCTGTTATTAGCACTATATTAACTGAGCCGATATCAGACCATTCGTCTAGTTTGAGGCTCAATATTCCTCTCAAGGCGTTTACAACATTCGATTTGTCGTAAAGCTCCAATTCGTATATGCCATTCTTGATTGATTCGTGGTTCCTCGAAAATTGACTTCTAATTTCATATAGCGTCGAGAAGACAACAAGTGCGGCATGTTCCAACTGGGCGTTTTGGGCGAAATAATCCAAGAGGTTGCCAATTCCAACGTTTGCTAGCTGTCTGATATCCACGGCTTCGCAATGTGTCCCAGATTGTCTACCATTAGTGGTTCGCGATGCCGGCCTGCACATGGACAGAGACACATCGAGCAAGATCACAGTAGGCATACCACTTTTTCTTGGATCTCTGTTGATGAGTAGTTAATATGAGAGTGTTTGAAATTCAAATAATCGTCAATCAGTGCCAAACAATTGAGAATGTGGAGCTGTCAACCGGCTCAATATGCGCAATCGAAATATTCGCTGTTGCAAACAAGCCAACACGTGGAAAGCGCCAATCCTACTGCGCGCTCTCCTTCGCGCCAATTTCGGGAGATCGCGCCCTCTCCACTGAATCACCTCACGTTACCCAATCTTATCAAACTTACCAATTATTACTTCGATCATGTCTCTTTTCGACGATGATTCGAATGGTGACAGACTTATTGAGGACTACCTGTCCAACTTCCATAGTGTCAGAGACAATGGGGACCATTTTGCAAAGCCGATAGAGGACGAGGATATATTTGGATTGGATCCAGTTGAGCAACAGTCGGACGACATCTGTCCAGGATCACAAGAACCGTCGGCGCCGACCCCGACCCCACCGCAAGCAACGGCCAAATCAAAACTCGAACAATTCAAGCAGAGCATCAAAGATAAGTTATTAGCCAAGGGTATTGTGCCAAAACCCCTGGAACATGGTCGAAATAAAGAGGACCTCATAGAAATCGATGCGGGCCAGGGACCCGATGAACCAGTCCCTCCCGCAAGATTGATCTTCCAACATGCGCAGCAGAAGAATGTCAGAGACAAGTATGGCCTTTACAAAGGTCAGAAGCTAAAATGGAACGCTTACAGTGATCACTTAAAGAAGTCTATGTGTTCGGACAAGAGAAAACAGTGGGATTCTTTCCAAACTCCTGCAGACGACTACGACGACGAAGAGGAGTTGGTGGAGACAATAGAGGGCAAGGAAGATGATGGAAATCCGGGAGAAAGCAAAGAACGTGAGGAGGATGGAGAGAAGAGTGAACAAGGTGAAGAAGATAAAGAGAATAGCGAAGAAGATGAAGACGAGGAGAGTGAGGTAGGTCTGTTTGATGAAGAAGAGGATGAAGCTGAAGATGAAGAAATGGAACAAGCACTTGAAGAAGATGACGATATAAAATAGCGATCTCGATAGGAGCATGAGTAAAATCTTGTCAAATAGAGCACAAAGTGAGCTCGGCTATGATTGGCCCTAAAATCTATGACCTATTGATAGATGGACTCTTCATGTCTGGAAGAGGCCAGCACTTGGCTGGTCGTTTTGACTATGCACTTTATTTTTAGAATCTATTGGATTCGCTTATCGGTTCGCTTCAATATTTCTGACTGTCGCCTCCTGGAGTTTCCGTATGACTTGTTGGAATCCTGAATCTGTTTTCCTTATGTTGTACTTGTATCTCTCAAGACTAAGTTTCATTATGGCGAGCTGCTTAAGACCTGAGAGTTTTGATGCAAATGTAGTCTTGCGCTCGACTACAGTCCAGAGACTGTTCTCTGGGTGTGGTTTGTAGACACAGTTCTCCTCTATGGTCATCAAATTAGTCATACCCAAGTTTCTTGTGGTTGTTGTTAATGTTTGTCTGAATGGATCTACGTACGACTCCTCTAAGATGTGGACGTTTTTTGTTCTCATCAAGCGCTCTATCCATTTTGGACAACTGTTTGTCTTGACAAACAATCTTCTGGTTATCAGCTGACCACTCTGATCAACTCGCCTATCGATTATATCCTCGCTTAATACATGTTTACTATGCTTATTAGGGTACCTATTCCAGAATGCTGATGCGATTTCTCGCCACGAATATTGAAACGTGTTTGTCCCTTCGTACTTCCTCATGATTTCTCACGGACATAAATCAGTGGCTTTCCTTGAAAAATAGTATATTTTGCTCCAGATCACCTGGAGAGTCTGATAACTAAGTCATTGTCTAGAAATACCGACATTTAGAAGTTGGCCATAGACTTTCACTCGGGTGCCTCGCGAGCACGCACTGCGCTAGGGATGCAAGTGCACGTTTTTTTCGAGCTGCACACAAAAAATAAACAAACTCTCATGCTCTACAATAGGGGATGATAAATCCACATTCGAAATATTCTATCCTGGTTAAATCTAACCAAAACACTCAAGATGGCCACTAGCACACTCCTATTTAACCTGACGCAGCGTGCCTCGGCCAGAGTCATTCTCAATCATGTTCAGAGACGCAACATGCCTGTAAATGTGCCGCCTACGGCTACGGGAAAGCGAAGATTTCGGCTGGCGGTTGAGACGGATCCACACAAACTAGTCAATTATTGTTGTGGCCTTAATTATCACATAGATGAGCCACCAGTCAAGTTGAAGGATGACAAGGAGTATCCTGATTGGTTGTGGGATCTGCGCCTAGGCCCTGTGCCAAATAGTTGGGAAATGGAAGAGGGTACGAAAGAGTATTATCTCAGATTGAAACAAGAGGAAAAAGACATGAATTACAGGAGACGAATGACAGCCAGTGCAACTAGGAAGATTGTAGGCAAAGTTCTAAAGGCTGAGCAGGAATACTTGCATCGTATTCGTTTTGCTGCCCTGGCTCATCTCGAAGACGACGCTGGCCTCGAGATGAACTCCATGGAGGATGACTGGATGAAAGATACCAGGATCACTTTAAAGAAAAGCGATTACTACTTGCCACCAGAAAAGGATAGGGTGATTTACATGGATGAGATCAAGGGCAATATTGCGAACAAGAACTTCTACCGCGATATGGAAAGCTCGTTCCTCAAATGGGAGATGCGGATGACAAAGCACCCTTTCAACATCAAAAAGCCAATCCAAGATAGCAAACGAAGGCATCGATACGCAAGCACTTAGGCAAATAAAATACTTGTTTACAATAGATTTGTTTGTATATTAAATTATCATCATCGATATTTGTAATGGTTCATAGTAGTGGAGGACTTGATGACAACAAGGGATGAAAGCACAATGATTACACACGGACCGTTAGCTAGGTTATGATGCGATCGTGGTGTTGACCAGTTGTTGAGGTTGTATGTGAGATGGGTGATCGCTGATGTTGCTGTAGTTTCTTGACCAGAGTCCTTATTATATGATTTGCCTTGTCGTGTTCAGTTTCCAAGTCGGCATATTTGCTCTCCAACAAAGTCAGTGATCTTCTAAGCTCCTCGTTCCTTGACTTCTCGCTTGCGAGCTCCTGATTGACCATAGTCAGATTGTCTAACAGCTCAATATATTGTGAGTTCTCCTTCTCATAAGATCTCTTGTGTATTTCCGTTAAATCTATCCTCTGGTTCAATTCGCGCATCAACTCACGATTTTTAGTATGCGATCGTTTCAATTCCTTATCGAGTTGCTTGATCCTCTCGTCCTTGTCTTCTAGTTCCGACTGGACGGCCAGTTTGATTTGTTGGACCGCCCTGTTGAGCGTAATCTCAACTGCCGATGACGACGATGGTTCATAGGAAATGTGATTGTACATTTTGTGTATCACTAACAATCTGTTTCCGGGTGAGATTTGTGAGGCAGCTAATAATCAAATGGAGATTGAGGGCTGACCAGCAAGCAATGTGGTCAACAATATCGATGATCGAGCGTTGCCAGGTGGTTGTGGTCGAGCCGGGCCGGGCAGGAGTCGAGTCGAGGACGCGAAATGAGGCGAGTGTCCTCTGTCTCGTGGCAACCAGAACAAAACAAAGAAAGAGAAACGCGCACTCGTTGCTGTTCGCGCCGCCGGCGTCCGAGCAAAAAGACCGTTGGGTCCGGTCGCTGTGCGTGACCAACGTTGCCCGGGAGCGCGCGTGTAGCCATTGGGGTTTCCGCACGCACGGCATCGCTATACGTTCTTACGAGTCGTATGTACGAATTTAGCCTGGTATAATATGGCGATTATCGTATTTTCAAGAGCGCAAAAAACTTGGCTCAACTCACACAGGAGGTGAAGACAATTATGGTGTATTATGATCTAATCATATAACTCTTATGCTTTATTTCATCATGCTCTTTGCGTGCGTTCTTTTGTTCGTTCTTTCGCTGAGATCACAGAGGAATTACATCATTTCATTGTTCTGGTGGCTAGTGATAGTTTAGTTTTCACGGGGTTTTCGATTCATCATCGTTTTGATTCTCTCAAGCTCGATTATGTTAAGCTTGCGTCGTATTAACAGGTGTTTGTTTGTTTGTTTGTAAGTGTTGCATCACATGTTTGAGGTTGTTTCACTTGGATCGTTCATCTGCGTGCCGGACAGTCGCGCTCGTCGCTGTTGTCGTAACAATTTGAGTGGCCATCGCACCGTTTCGACATGGGAATGCACAAACTGTCGTGACAGCGCCACTCGTCCGCCAGACACTCGCTGTCGTGCACACACTTGAAGGCGTTCTGGCCAACGGGCTGGCACAGTTGCGATTGGGCCTTGCACCAGCCGCCGCATCCGCTCTCGTCGGCGCGATCCTTGATCTTGGCGCAAAAGGGCACCTTCTCGTGAGCGAGTAGCAGGCAAATTGCGTCGCTGGTGCAGTTGGAACATGACATCTGTTGCTGCTGCTGCTGCTGCTGCTGCTGCGAGTTGTCCACCGTCAAGAGGGGCGTGCTCGAGGGCTCGCCGCCAGGGGTTTGTGTGGACGGCGCTGAGGGTTGAGTTGTCGAGAGGACTCGCACCAGTGGGGAGTGATCTTGTTGCGGCGAGTTGTCGCCCTCTGAAGATTGACCAACCGGCTTGCCATCGGTCGGTGTGTACGGGGACGGCGGCGACAGGTTGAAAGAGGGCGGAAAGTCCGATAGCAAGCTGGGCGCCGTGATGGGCGACACGATGGGACTTATGGGCGCGTCCGACATGACGTGGCCATCGCCTGCCATGCCACCGTTGCCATTGCTACTGCTGCTACAACTGGCCGAGCAGTCGGCCAGTTCCAACTCGGGGTCTTGCATACCGAAGCGCTGCTTGCACTGAATGGCGTCCACCTTCTCGCCTGTGGTTTGCGCGACACACTTGCGAATGCGCGAGTGCAATCGGCCCGGATCGCAGAGGCCGTTCTTGTCTACGCACGATGACCACTGCGACCATTCGCTCCACACGACCGAGTTCTGGTCGATGGCGCCCGTTGTGGCCGGCGCCTGGGGCTGCGCGTCTACCATCGTCGACGACGGCTCGTCTGTTTTTTCTTTAATTGGAAGTAGCAGTTGATAAGTAAGCGTGTTAGTCATCGGAAATTTTTGAATTTTGTAATTGAGATATTTTCACTCAAACAGGCCCACGTGGCTCGTGGCAGCTCAAACTTACCCATTGATGACGGTGGTCGTTGCGCGATGTCCCCGCCAGGGGGCGCCATCTGACTCGATGGAAGCGAGTCGCGGGGGAACGCGGGCGATATCAGCTCGGGCGGCACAATGGGCAGATCCTTGTCCGGGACGGCTGTTTGAAAAGTTTGGAGAATTATCACAGGTGGTGGTTAGTTCGTCTGTATCGATCGAGGTGCGATCTATGTATGATGCTGTCCATTGGTCTACGCTCTGTGGCCATATTGTACGCTTGTTACGCAGCCGGATAACGACATCAGTGTGCGTGTGAGTCACACGGGCCCCGCCATTCGATTTTTCCATCAATTCTTGCCCTCTTTTGTCTCGCTCGCTCGCTCTCTTGCTGTGTGACACAAAAATTGCTCTCTCCCTCTCTCAGTGCGACGACTCCCACGAGAGCCGGCCAGTGAGTGGGGGGGGGGGAGGGGGAATATTCTCGCTTGTTAGCGGGCCAGCCCAAGCGGAAACTCATCATCATCCGGCCGGCCGGCCAGTCTACAGGCCAACGGGTCGGCCCTTAGAATTGGAAAAGACCAACTGGGCGGCTGGGGCCGGTCGGCTGTGTGTTTTGATGATGGTCATCAGGCGGTCGTGCTGATCATTGCGCAACTGGACGGCTCGACTGCGATCATGATCGCGCACTTTCGCTTTCGAGTGCCAAAGTCGCGCAAAAGATGACAGGCAAGCGAATAAAATGTGCGTGTGTGTGTGTGCGAGCGCGCGCGCGCTCGTGTAAGTTGACATAAATGAACAGACGTCGGCGTGGCGCGAGCATGAAAGCGGCGGGTCTGAAACTTGCCAAGTTTCATACTGGCGCGCGATATTCACAGCTTGCAATTGTCGCGACGACTCGAATTGGGCCAGCAGCACGCGCGCATCGGCAACGCAAAGATTACGAGCAGTGTCGCCACCGCCGCCGCCGCCGAGCGTTTGATTATATCGAGTCGGCCGGAAGACGACAACCGGGGGCACGCCCACTGGCTAGCTTTTATCACGCGCACTCGTGATTGTGTGCAATCACACGCGAGCACGCGTTCGTCGCGGACGCGCACAGTGGTGAGGATTAGCGCCCGCACGGAGGCAACTGTCGCCTAACCGCTCGCGACCATCATTAGGCCGGCTCGTCGCCGGTTCTCAGTCTCAAGTGGACCGCTTGCACGAAATACTCGTCCGACTGCTCTCCAAACTCGGACGAGATGATTTTTTGTTCTTGTCACACAGGCAGGCCGGCCCTTGCCGATGTCGAGCCCTGGCCGCTCATCAATATTGCGCAAATAGCACGATGACGCGCAAGTGAGAAACTAATGACACAGCGAGTTTGTGCACGCCAGCCTGACGCCACAAAGGGAGGGAGAGAGAGACGGCCCAGTTTAAACGCGTGCCAATCGATCGATCGATCGGCGGTGGTGGTCGTGGTCGAGCGGAGTTGGTGGATTAGTGGGCGGGTAGTTCGCAAAACACAAACCCTTGCGGCAGCCGGTCTTGCGACAAGTCAATTTTGACGCCGGCGAGCGAGCGCCAGTGTGACAAGATAGCTGCTGTTTGCTTTCACGCGCCGCACACAAAATTCGCCAAAGACACCGAGCGAGCGAGCGAGAAAGAATCATTAATTTGTCACCTAGAGGCGACTAATGGTCGCGCGCGCGCGATCTTGGCGGTGGCGGCGGCCAGACGGTCTCGCTATCGAACTGTGCAAACAAAACGGGCGCGGCAAGTTGACTCTTTCAGGCGAGTTCGTTCGTCCAGGTCTCGCTTTGTGCCTCGTTCGCGCTGGAATATCTTCTTCTCCTTCTTCTTCCTCTGCTTCTCTCGGGCTAGAGAGAAAAAAGTAACGCGCGTGAGTGTGACAGGGGCGGGCAAACAAAGCCAAGGTTGCCAGTCCGCTCGACCGCCCGAGGAGGCAGATGGAAATGAGACGCGCATTGTTGGTGGCGCACGAAAACCAGCACGACTGCAAATCGATCTGGTGTTGGTTGCCGCAAGAATTCGAACTCTCCCCGTCGTCGGGCGAGGAAAAAAACTTGCAGGCTAACTCGCTCGGTCGTGCCAGCGAACGAGATAATGAGATGAGCCGGAGAGGAGAGATGTCAATTCGAGATAATCGACATCTCGCACGCCGCCATCGGATTGTCCCACCGATCCGATTTCTCGTGCGCTAAGCCGCGGCGGCGAGACCTGCTGGAGTCCGGCAGGCGGACGAACGGACGAGCGGGCGAACGCATTAGCAGGCGAATCTCGATAAGCCACCGCAAGCAAAAGCAGTTCATCTTTGCCCAGCTCATTGCTTCGGGTCAGCCGTGGCGAGTTTGCTTGACATTCGCGCTCGGCCCGGCGCTCGATTGCGTCAGGCGTTTCGAGACAGCTTCCGAGTACGAGACGCGACGCCCACACACACACACACACACACACACACACACACACACACACACACACACACACACACACACACACACACACACACACACTAGTTCGAGCAAACCACGGCTCGCTTGGGCGGAAAAACGCCCGAGCTAGACGAGCGACAACTTCATCAAGCCGAAGAGCATTATCGGCTGAAGGCTCAAGCCTGGCGTGAGAGGCAGCGTTTGTTTGATCAACGCGCGGATCGTACACCCTGTCTGCCCGTCAAAATGCGCTTGTTGACACCTGTGCACTGGGCTCGATTCCCGCTAAAAAGGTGCGAATGGGCGGAGCAGGCGGCCAGTGCTCGCTTATCAATTGGAGGCATCACCTCGTTCGGTCGGGCGCGCGCATCTACACGGCCAACAAGATTGAGTTTGCTCAGCTGGTCGCGCGAGGTCGCCGCTCTCTCTCTCTCTCTCTCTCCATGCAAATTATGTAACTCGAGTACGGGCGCGCGTAGCCGCCGAGGAAATCGATTCGGCGATCGCTCGGAATCTACGACACGAGAGCGGATTGCTCCCGTGGTTTGGCGCAAAGAATGCGGCTGCGAGTGGAGGCCAAAACGACGAATTCGATTACTCGAGTCGAGGCAACAAAAACTGATTTCAGATTGCGGGCGAGCAAGCGAGCGAACGATAAATGTCAGTTTGGTCGAAATTGATCGCGTGCGCGCGCGAGTCACTTTGATAGTGCACGAGCGGGCCATTCAAATTGATTCATAACGCACTGCATAAGGTTGCCGGCACTCGGCAGTGGCCAATGAAGTGAAGCAGCACCAACAACAACAACAATAACTGGGGGCGAAGAATCCGGATATTGAACGACGACGACGATGTAAGTTGAGGTCTTCATTCGACGTTCGCGGCGGTGGCGCTTCGCAGGGGCGCACATTCATTGTTTTTGTCCTGGTTGCGCGACCGCTCAAACCGGCAAATGGCGCAACCAGCTAGCGAGCAGAACAAAGGGCCAGACCCGCCGGCGTGTCATGATTAGAGTCAAGAGAGAGAGAGAGAGGAGAGAGAGAGAGAGAGAGAGAGAGAGAGAGAGAGAGAGAGAGAGAGAGAGAGAGAGAGAGAGAGAGAGAGAGAGAGAGAGAGAGAGAGAGAGAGAGAGAGAGAGAGAGAGAGAGAGAGAGAGAGAGAGAGGTTGGGGCGCGAATTAAACGGGCTGGCAGCTCGAGCGAAACCAATGCATTTGCGTTTGCTCGCAATCACCGGACCAGCCGAATGGGCAGTGGCTCTCGTTTTAAGACATTCTTCACCTGGAAACGGCTGAATGATTGCGCCGACGAGCAGAAGGCTCGATTCACTCAGCAAGCCAAACTAAAGAGGCGGGGCGGGCGGGCAAGTGAACAAATCAAATGAACTGAAACATCCGTGTTTTTTGTTCTCATTGTCTCTGGCCGCCGCCTTCATATTGCCCCAGCGCCGCCGCCGTTGCTGCTGCTGCACCTCTTGCGCGGTCAACCTGCGGGCGCGCTTGTGTGCATCTCTCTCCCTCTCTCTCTCTCTCTCGCACAGACATCAGCGCACAAATGGAACCGAATCGAATGGCGTGTATCTCTTCTACGACGGACGCGCGACTTGATGCAACTTGTTCTCTTTCAAACTCAAGATGATCATGATCACCATCCTCATCATCATCATTTTCCATAATCTCCCCCGGCCGAGACGGCGGCTGGAGTTGCGCAAAAACAAAACAGAGAACAAAAACTAACAACAGTATTGCGCCGCGTGAGGATCACGAAGCGGCAAAGAGGTGGCTCTACTTCGGCAAAACTTCGCCCGAGAGACGCGGTGGCTCATAAATATCTGGGCTGAGCCCGGGCTATTTCGTTGTCTCGTCGCAGCATCTTGTGACCCATCCCGTCCCGTGATCGTTTCACCTCGTACCTTGGCGCTACGGCCACCGAGTGTCTAATTGGTTGTATCGAACTTGTTTTGCTTCGAGACCTGCAGGTGGTTGCTACAAATTGTTGCAGCAAATCATAGAGCGCAAGCAGACATGGCGAGCAATATGAGCTGATTGTGCCACCACCATGGCCGCTCCGTTCTCTTTCATTTGTTTGTTTGTTAATTAATGGGCTTGCTTTCCGTTTGTTCTCCTGCTCATTTACACACGAGTTAGATGGTGCACCCACCTGGAGAGTGGGAGAATCAATTCGCTCATGGGACCGCTCGTAGTGGACGATTTACAAGTTGCCCTAGTAGATCGGCTCGTCGGTCATTATTAATGCAAATTAGCGCGAAAGACTCAAGCAGCTGCACTCTTTTGGCGTTCAATCGCGAGACAATTATTCCACCACGCCGGGTGGAGAAAACGAGCGACCGAGAATTTCAAGTTCAAATCGTCGTGCTCTTGCTCTCTCGCAGCGAGCTGATGATGATGATGATGATTATCATCAGGTGCGAGCAGCGGCAACACTAATGTTGCGCTCGTCCGCTCGCTCCCGTTACATAATCGTCGCAATGGCTCACTGTTTCGTTTTGGAATCCTCCTCGGCGAGAAGTGAGACGAAATTGGGCAACTTTGTTTCAAAAATGTTTCCCTCAACTGCAAGATTGTGAGAGCGTGGAAGATTCCAGGCTCATAAATCCATCAACACCAGGCGTGTGTGTGTGTGTGTGTGTGTCGGTGTGCGTTAAACTGGCCCTTCTGACAACCAAAAGACAGTTGCGCAACCCGATGTCGTTTATCTTCGTCTCGGACCGGGTGACTTATAGGCATGTGGCGGGCCAAACGTAGACTCGACACAGACGAGAGTCGCGGACGTTTTGTGCAATTGCTCATGCAGGTGCGCGCGCGTGTGTGTGTGTGTGTGTGTGTGTGTGTGTGTGTGTGTGTGTGTGTGATGTGGCGGCAATGGCGATTAAACATAAACGTCTTTTATCATCATCTTGATTGCCATCGTCGGCCACGCGCCGCCCTTGCTCGTCCGCCTGCCCGGCCTAACTCTGGCCGGCGATGGCCAGCCAAGCCGACGGGCAAGATGAGCAATTAAGCGTTACGAAAGCGAGAAACTCAAGAGTGAATGTAGTGTGCACTTGTGTGTGCGTGTGTGCAACATCCACCGTTTGTAAGCAGTAAATCTCTCCCGTGCTCTCGGCGCGTCATCTCATCCTCGTTCGCGTCGATCAGTCGGGGCAATATGTTACGCCCGTATCTATGACGCAGCGGAGTCTGTGAACACACACACACACACACACACACACACACACACACACACACACACACACACAGCAACAAGTGAGCTAATTAATTGGCAGTCTTTCTCGAAAAGATGCACTCGAGTGACCATTTAGGAGGAGGCAATAGTTTTGGCTTGCGCTCGAGTCCAGCATTTAGAAAATATCAAATTCGAGAGGTAGCCTTGAATTTGGCGTCGATGCGCCAATGCATCGTCTCTTCTCTTTTCATCTCGGGCAATTATAAGCCCCAGACGGTGCACAATTAATTCCGCCCGGACCAATAATTGAATCACCATCGTGCAGTCTCTTGTGTCGACTCAACCAAGTCGCATCTCGCTCACTAGCGCTGATAATTAAATTTCTAATCTGCAATCAATACTTACTGTTGAATCTAATTGAGTTTTTGTCAATTATAAAGCTCGCATGATTGGCCAGTTTCTCGTTGCTCTTTGCCAGCGAGTCGTAAAGGGCGATGCCAAATTGTTGGGCCGCATAGGTGATCGAGTCGCTCAGGATTATGTTGCAGGTGACCGTGATGCCACTCGACGATCGGTGGGGCCTGTTGATCAATTGATTGGACAAAATATTGACCACGAATGTTAATGGATTATTACTTTTTAAGAAATCACTTATTGAGCGATGCCAGAGATAGTTGAACATTAAACTCACCTGATATCTGTGACTTTCATTTGCGAGTACACTCGACGCACTTCAGTCGATAGGAACACTTGATCCATCTGTTTATAGCATATTGGTAATTGTTAAGTTAGTTCTGGAGTTCATATCATATGAGATTGACACAATATCTTTATACCACAAAACAGGACACTTACCAGCTTGACAATGTTTTCCGCCAACAACGATCGCTGGGCGCTCGATTGCGAGTAGTTTTGGTTTAGTATCACAAATTCGCCAATGAGCAGTTTGCTCTTGAGCATGTCGGGCGCGCCGGGCGCCTGGTCTGGATCACTAGAGAGGCCACCGTTCGTTGGGTCCAAAGCTGCTGATTGATAGAGTAAGTGAAAATTTATCATGGTTAGTGTTGGACTTTTGAGAATGCATTTCGCGGACCGACATCGGTTTGGAACGCTGGGTATGGCTAGTGATGCCGGCAACACTTGTTTTTGCCCCACAATTCAGGGGCCACGCACGACCCGGGACTCTTCGGCTCGCTCGCAAGATGATTGGCACTTCGGTTCGGGGGCGTAAGTGCGATGCAGTGCTAGTTATCGAGTTTGTGCGCATGAATGGCCGCCGGCTCGGTCGGGTGAGTGCACGCGTTGTTATTCACGCGAGCGGGCGCGCATTAGATCAAAACCGGGTGCGCTTGTTCGCTGTCATGTTTTCGGGCGCGAGCGAGAGTGCTCTCTCGACTTGTGATGGTGGCCGATGATGCTCTCGCCCTAGTTTGCGCGCTTTGGAGGCCGCACGCGAAGAGAAGTAAATGGCAAAGAGCAGGGAGCGAGCCAGCGGACAACCAAGACAAGAGTTGGTGGTGGCCCCCACTGACAGCATCGGTCGCCCAAACTGGAGCAGCATCAAATGCGCTAGCTAATACAGCGCGGCCGCCGTCGAGTCACAAGGACACAAAAACAAGAAGCCGATTTGGACGCGGTCCATGCTCGTCCATGCCATTCATCTGATTGATTACTTGCCAGCGGGCGAGTGCAGGCGGACGACGAGCAAGAGGCGCCTCGCCCTTTGTCGCTGCTCGGCTGCACAATCAAACTGGCCCGTGGCCCGTGAGAGGCCAAGGAGCGTTTCGCGGCGACTAGTCCAGCTCGGCTAACTCAAATTTCAAAACTGAGTGAGATCATCATCATCGTCACTTGTGGGCGCATCCGCTGCAAACCAAGCGTGTGCTCTATGGTTGGCGCATGCGATTGGACGAGGCAGACAGAAGCATCGCCCATAGAGCACATGCACACGCACACACATTGGAACTTGCCGGCGCTCGAGCGAAACGAAGCGAACCTAATGAAAAATTTTCACTTCTTCGCGGCCGTCGACGCTCGCGAGAGGGTGCGGCCATTCGAGCAGACGAGCGCGCTTGTTTCCGCTCAACTTGATCACTTTGCATCTCACTCGAGTGTGCCGAGGCTTGCCCGACCGCCCTTCCGTTTGCCGGCTTGCGTGCATAGGACCAAGCAAACGCGCCCTCGAGTTTGAATGAAAATCAAATTGCCGTCGTCTTTCATTCATTAGCTTTTAGCTGTGGGCTCAAATAAAGCGAGCTCGTCACCCGAGGCCAGCTGTTGCGAGCTTGAGATGATCAGGGCATGCAACAACAAGGAAAACTCGCGCTAGGCGATGATTTGCGCCATTTAATCAATTAATCAGACGCTCGCACGCGAGTTAGATCCTCCAGTGCCAGCCTGACGGCGCGAGTGCCTCATCCTCAAGTCAAGCTAACTGGCGTATTGTTGAGGGCGTCGAGGGTGCGCAAATTCAATGTGCCGAAGATCCTGCAGCGTCGCGTCTCTCTTGCGCGCTAATTGTCGGCCTGTCGCCAAGTCGCGACTGTTTAGGAGAGAGAACGAGCGGAAGAGTAGACGACTTCGACCTCTTTCGGTCGCACGCACGCACACACGCAAGCAGTTTTGCTGCACCAAAATTCAATTAGCAGCTACTTGGCACCGCCGCTCTCGCTGTTGTGTCGTTTGCTCTAAATTTATGAGATTGCGCGTCTTTCTGTGGATTTTGTGTGCTGAAGCGATCCAAAAAGCAAATCTTTCCCTTGCCCCGACGGGGCGCACGCCCCGCGTTCAGGATGATCTCGTAAGCATCAGCCACCGAGGAGAGCCCATCTGCTCCCGAAAACATGACAGCATGAGCAAGCGCGGCCACTTTTGATTGAATGCGCACTGGCCCGCCCATCAGCGTGAATGACAACGCGTGCAACTCGCTCGGTCGAGCCCGGCCGCGCCATCCATTCGCACAAAGCCCGCACGAGTCGGCCGCTCGATAACTAGCCGCTACTAGTGCACCGCCTTGCACTTCCGGCCCCAAACCAAAATGCCAATCATCTTGCGAGTTGCGGGCCAGTGCGCCAGATAATCTCGAGTCGTGCGCCGTCTCAACTGAACTGAGAGCGTGAGCGCCTGACATAAAGGCGCGATGTCACTTCGCCTTCTCGTTGCGCAAGCTGCGGAGAGTGAGAAAAATGAGTGAGTTGCTTGTCTCGCGCCTGTCCGCCCACAAACTCGAGCTCGCAGTCGCAGAGAGGGAATTCAAGTGAAAGAAGAAAGGGAATTCACGTCTCGTGATCCGCGTGCGCCTTAAAAGCTTTTTCCAATTTAACTTGCTCGCGAGTCGCCGGTGCACACCTTTTGTTTGGTGTGCACAAAACAGAACTGGTCGCGCCCGACTCGCAGAATTCCGTAACTAATCAAGTCCGCGCGACCGCCCGCTCGTGTGTGACAGGTGAGAGAAAGAGGTGCACGCGCGTTCAGGTGGCTGGCCACTCGCGCGCGAGGCCGGGACAAAAGCGAACGAAGCAGCGGTCTTGCGCTCGGCCAGTTTTGCGCGACATCTTTCGCTTGGCTCCCTCCAAGCGGCTTGACTGAGATGAGCAGGAGGAATCTCGTACCGTGCGCGCGACAGTAAATCACTGACTGGGCGCGATGCAGTGCCTCGTCGCTTGCACGAACAAGTACACGCGAAGCTAGCTAATGAATTTGGTCTTGCTGGGCGCGCAAGGTCAGTGGCGTTGGCGCTCATTTGGCCCGACGTTCAAGATGTTTCTGGCACGAGCGAGAGAACGTTCCTCGTTCGAGCGAGTGTGGGCCAATAAATGATGTTGGCCACCGAAACTCAAGCTTGCGCCAACGAACAAGCCTAATGATCATCATCAATTTGGTTCGAGCGAGCGAGCGAGCGCACGGGTGGTGTTGGCCAATTATCGTCTCGAAAACGCGAAACACGACAAAAGCGGCCGGGCCAAGCAATCAGGTAAAGCCTCACAAGTAACAGATAGAGCGAGCGGGCGAGCTGGTGAGCAAACGCGTGCCCCGATGAAGCGGCGCATCGTTTAGACCATCGATCAGGCTGGGCGCACATGCAAACAACAGCCAACTCGCGCCTGTGAGATATCTCACTGATTGCGCACCCAATGTGACCGCTCGTGGGCCTAGCTAGCAAGCCAACTAAGGGACACATGTTGTGGTGGTGATGGGATCTTGGCCCACTGCTAACGTTGAGCTCAATTCAAGGCGCAAACAGCGAGCATAAGCCAAATCGAGGCCAACTTGCGTGCTCGCTAGTACAAACAAATGGGTCGCGCCTCGTAGAACTTATAGGGCCTCTCGCTTAATGCCAGCGCAGCGGCAACGGTGCGGCCACTCAATGATGCTACCACTTGCCGCCGTGCGCATCATGCCACAGCGAGCGCAGTGGTAGTGCATCGGCTAAACAAGCGAGTTGCTTAGATCAGCTACTTTGCTAGCGGCGGCGAATTGAGATTTTTGGTGTCCCCGCGCGCACGGGCCAAAATCACTTTGAGCTGCTCGGCGAACTTTGCGGGCGCTTCCGAACTCCACTTTGCTAGAGGCAACCACTAGCAAGCGTTCTCGCAAGTTGAGCTTTCAACTCGTCGAGCCGCCGCCGCCGCCGCCGCTACCGCCACCACTGCCATGACGAGTTTTAATTGAAACGTGCCGAGGCCGCCGCCGCTCGAGCTCGCGTTTTTTGCCCCCCGGCGGCTAAATGTCACCAGCACACGCGCCGAGTGCACAAGGCTCGCTGGCTGCATCATTGCTGCCGGCCACTCGCGCGTCCGGCAAAACTTTGATCGGGCTCTCGGCCTCATGTGCACTCTCTCTATCGCGCGCGCTCGGCGCAATGATTTCAATTTGAAATGAGACCAGCGCGACCCCAAATTTGCTCAGGAGGCCGAAATTCGCTTTTTGTCGCGACTCGTCCCTCTGACGCGCACGGGCGAACTTTAAAAAAGTGTTTTGCTCGTCTCGTGCGAGTGTGAGGCCATAAAAAGTAGACAATTATTTTGGCTCGTTGTTGTGAAATTTATCTCGCGCCCGGCGGTGCGCGTACGAGTCGAGTTGGTAGGAGATTACCCAATTACGGCTCGGCCGGGCCCGAAGACGATTATAATCTGACGGGCTCTGGGCGCCGACTGTGTAAATTATTGGATTGTGTGTACGCCATCGGCAAGGATTGGATTGTCGTGCGAGATCATCAACCCAAGTTGAGTCGAGTCGAGCCGGGCCGAGCCGAGCCGAGCCGAGCCGAGCCGAGCCGAGCCGAGCCGAGCCGAGCCGAGCCGGGCGGGCCGGGCCGGGCCGAGCCGAGCCAATCCAAGCCGCCAACTGGCCCGTTAATCTGATACAATCGAACAGTTGCGCAACTTGGCCTGTGTGCTTCTTGAAGGCGTGCCGATGAGTCATTCTCGTGCGCAAGTGTTTGCGAGCGCGCGCCCATCTCTCGATCATTTTCATCGTTCGCACCAAAAATTCATTTCGCGCCCCGCCAAAGTTTGCCAAACGACAAATTTTTTCTCTTTCTCTCGGCCACTTTGTGTGCTTTACTTGCCGCTCTAAACTCATCGTACGAGTTCGTCGGCGTCCCCTCATTTCAAATTCAGTTCGGAGCTCGTTCTCAAAAGTTACGTTTGATCACATTTGGCCCGAACACGCGCGCTAATAAAATAAACCATTTCTTCTGTCTGCTCGCCTCTACAAGCGCGCACCATTGATGAAATTTGTCCTTCTCTTTGCCCTTGTCTCTCCCACAAGCAGCAAGCAAGCGAGCGAGAGAGCAAACGCGGAAAAGTGGCATCAGCTGCTGGTTGGCTGGCAAAGTGTGGCACGACTCGACCGAGAAGACAATCGACAGACTAAGAGAGATTTGCAATATGAAAGGCCAGGCTGTTGTCGGTTTAACGCGCCACATGGGCGGCCCCCAGAGGAGGGAGCGAGCCCAAACAGCGCGTGAGCAAAACAACAAACTTTTAGCAACCGAGGGCAGCCCATTGGCCACTTCCGTTGCACTCGCCCCTCGCAACGCTTGCGAGCGAGCACGACTGGAGACTGTCGCCGCCTAGTTTGCGTGACAAAGATTCTCAGCGCGGCTGACAGGTCGCGTAAAGTTCGCGCGGACACAACAACGAAGTAGAGGGACGGCTGACACAAAATTGGATGCCGCCGAGTTTTGGCGTCTTTGTTGCTCGCACGTCCGGACAGCGGCCAAAAACTAGATGATAAGCCAAATTAATTAGTTTCGCCTCTTTTCCTCGTGCGCTCGCGTACGGAAGCCAATCGAGCAGGCGTTGACATCTGCCACTTGTGTTGTTTGTGCAGACGACGACGAAGACAACGAATCTCGGACGGGTTCGATCAAGCGGCCAAACAAACAAATGAACGAACGGACCAACTAATCGGCTCAGGCACGCAAGTGGCCCGCCCGTTCGCTAATGACAATCCTGTGTGACGTGCGAGTGTGCTCGCATCTCGACTATTGAGATGGCAGGCCAGGGCGCCACCAACGCGGCGACCGACAACTTGTGGCTGCCCACTCACTTTGCGAGTAACTCTCGGGCGGCCACTCTTTGATTGTGAGCGCGTTCGCGGTTGGTTGGTCGGTCTCTCGCTCGTCATCAGTCAGCAATAGCACGAGACCGGAGAGTGCGCACGAGATGGCACACAAAGGCAAGGGGTTTGGTGCACATTGTTTCCAGGTAAAAGCGCACGAGAGACGAGCGTGGCTATATTTATAAGCTCGCACACTACGACATTAGGCCAAGACAATGACGAACTCGCTCGGCTCGGCTCGTTAGCCAACAAGCCGGCGAGCAAGTGAGAGTCATAATCCTCGCTCATGGGCAGCCGGGCGCGTACTGGCAAATTGTTTCCACTCTCTCCTTTTCTCTCGCGCTCGCCCATTTAAAGGCAGTCGCGATTGTTTTGTGCCGTTGCCGTCGTTGTGTGTGTGTGTGTGTGTATGCTCGCAATCTTATTTTCGGCACACAGCCAGGCGAACCAGATGCGTACAGACAAACAGACAAACAGACACACACACACGAGCTGGACCACAGTGGGCGATGTGCGCGCGAATGTGCCTTACAAAGTTAAGTGCAGCGCCGACAAAAAGAAGACAATTTGTCTAGCGCGATTGTTGGCCGCGCTCTTGGTGCTGAAATGTGTGTTGTGCTCACTTTAAAGGTGCGCGCTCGATGTATGGCCGAGCGAGAAAGAAAAGAGTGCACACGCGCTTTCTGGTGTGCGCTAAAAGTGCGTGTGTCTGTGTGCTCTCACTCATCCTCTAATTTCGCGTACGAGCGCGCCCGCCCAAGAGACCAAAGAGTTGTATGTGCAAGAGCGTGCGAACATTTTCGCCGGCCAATGGGCGGAAAATCGCCGTCACCGCGCCTCGTGGTGGTGGCCAACAACTCTCTAGCTCGTCGTGCTCTTGGCCGAAGCCGCTGAAAAGCGACCACGGCCTAACAAGATGCTAGATGTTTAGTTGTTGGCTGGAAAACAAACAGGCCGCTTGAATGCTGACAGACGACACATGTCCTGAGCAGGCGTGCTTGCACTGACTCACAAGGGCTGGCCAAAGTTCACACACGCGCTAGTGGTGATCACATTTGCATTCGCCCAACTCGCCCGCCTGCTCGGCCGCAAACTTGATCTTCTTCTCGCTCGGTCGCTAGCTAGCGAGATTCCGATTCCAATCCCAATTCGCTATTTAATTCGCACTAGCTTGCTTGAGCCGAGCACACACACAATGTAACAAGTGGTCGCCATTGTTTCGCGATCAGCAAGACGCGCGCACAAACTGGTGCACTTCATCATTGAGGGGTGTGAGTGTGACATTCGAATGGTGGTGGCGGTCTAACGCGCACGCAAATGATCGCCATCGATTAGTCGCGCCTGCTCGTTCGCTCGCTCGTTTATCGCAAGAATGCGTGTGAATATCTGATGGCTCGATGTTGCTGCTTCAAGGGGAGAATGGGAAGTGTTGCGCGCTCATTAGGCAGATAAGCAAGCGAATGTGCGTCCCTTCGATTCGAACAACTGCAACTGGCGAACAACAAATCTCATGAATGTATCGATGAGATCAAGTCGGCTAGACAAGGCCGACACGGCCGACTGATAGCACTTGCGCGTGCAATATGGCACTACTTGCGATATCGAACGGCTTCATCATAAGAGCGGCCATATTAAGTTACACGCAAACGTACACAAATGAGAGGGCTCGCTAGCTCAGCTGCCCAATCATTGCGTGTGTGTATGTGTGTGCATGTGCATGCTCGCCATTGCAGGGGGCAACAAGACGACTAGTGAGAGGAAGATAAGACGCTGAACTGTCTGAGTCGCTCGATTAATTTGTTTCACTCATTAGTTGCAAGTGCCCGCTTGCGTTCGCTTGCGACTGTGTCGCATGCAACTGCGCGCCATTCATTTACTGTGTCGCACACTATTGGCAGTGATTGCACTCGAGCTGGCCAGATATCGCCCTTATCGTCTCGTGTCATGTGATTTATTGAACAGGAACAACATGGCAGCCGAGCGAGGCCGAGGAGCCAGAGGACGCGAACAAACAAGGCCGCGTGTCGGCAGCGGCCACGGCGGTGGCGAGATTAAGCGACAATATCAAGCCGGCCAACTAATGAGCTGCCTCGCTGAATTGTTATCCGAATCTAAAGATCTCACAAGCACGATAACCCGCTCGCATATTGATCTTCTTGGAGCAAAAGCGAGATCAATCGGCGGCGCCCACAGCAGGTCGCGTTGCACGTCAACAGTGCTTGGCTATGCTCTGGCACTAGCAATATTCGCCCTAATATGCCACATTCAGATTGAGGCAGGTAAGTGCAAAGCTACAAACCACGACCAGCGGCCACAGGTGAACGAGCGAGCGAGCGAGTGTGCGGAGGAAGCACCACAAATAATTGTGCACAATTATCCGGCCGCGACGCGTGAGAATCAGCTTTTTCCTTGCCTTTGTGTTTCGCGCGGACAGACAAGCTGTACACTCTCACTCGCTGGTGCTACTGATGCGCGTTGGACAGTGTCGCTGCTTGACCGGCCGCATAAGTTAATAAGTGCGCGGCTTGAGTGAGCGAATTTGCTTGAAATCTCATTATGTAATCTCTGCCCGCGCGGGCCAGCGAGCGAGTGTGAATTCTTTTTGCCTGGCCATCCGCTCGATGCCCGCACGATGCAAGCGTGCGGACACCGAATGATGCCGTCCAGATCTCTGACTGATCTCTGTCGCTCTCACTCTTGCGCACATTTGTGTGTGTGTGTGTGTGCGCGCGAGTGTGTGTGTGCGAAATAAATCGTGAGAAGGTCAGCGAGAGTCATTATTCAACTTCACAATTGTTGTAATTACTCGCCACCACCAGCGCCGCGCAGCCAACTAAACTTCTAATCGTCTCATCATCAATTGTTGCTGACGAACCGACCGACTGGCCAACCGCGGAATCACGAACAATGGCCTGGACGCGCTAAACCGTGAACAATCTGTGCAAATTAAGGACAGATTGTCGTCGATCGCAAGTGACGCTGGGGGATCACTACGACAGCCGCCTTGGCTACCGCGAGCCTTCAGAAACAGGCGATCTGTCGCGCGAGGCTGATGACGATTACACTGAGGTAAAAGATGACTACGATGAAGACTCCTCAGGTGGCTCGCGAATCGACTCGCAAGTCTTATCGACAGGGCCCGCTGATGCTCATGACGGTAAATCCAAAGCTACCCCGGCGCCGATCGCGAGAGTTCCACCGGTTGCTGCCGCTAAGCCGACGAGCAAGATTCAAGCTCTGACAAATCGGCAGAAAGCCAAGGCGGTTGATGCGGCCCACGAGGCCGCGCGAGCGCTCAGAAGGCCCGGCACATCGAGTAAACCACACGCGCAGGTGGATGCTGCCATACACAAACTCGGCAAGCGAGGCCGAGAGATGGAGAGAAGACGCAACAAGACAATTGTGATCAATGGGCGCAAATTTGACCAGTTGAACCCGATCGAATGTGTAAACGATGAGTTTTATCAAACGCTCGTGCGCGACTTGTCGCTCATAGATTTGGCTCGTACACGCGACGAGTACGAGACCTATTATGATGATGAGCGAGCTAAGGCAATCAGCGCCATCATTGACACGCCCGAAAGTTTGGAGAGCAAGCGATCGGATGGCGAGCTGGCGAAACAGCTCGAAGCCGCATCGGGTCACAGCAGATCTGGCTTGAGCGCCGGTTCCAGTACGACCAGCAAGCCTGTGACTCGGGACGGTGCAGAGCCCCTCAAAGAGCTCAGCTCAATGGCCGCAGTGAACATGACCAGCCAGCGGCTGCTTGCTGAGATTCGGGTTTTCTGGCACGAGACCTTGGCGAGGTACCAAAAGACGCAGGACGAATTGAACATGCGATTTTCTCGCCGCAAGAGGAGAGATGCCGCCACCGCCGCCGCCGCAACAACCACCACCACCACCACCACGACGGTTGGCCCCGATGCATATTCAAGCAAGAAACCTGCAACTGTGGCGACGCCCGACCAGAAAGAGCACGCAGCACAACTGGCGGCCGCCAAAACCGCACGACCCATCACAAGGAAACCCGGCGGCAAGTTGCGCGCTCAGATCCCCAACTACAAACGGGCGCTCGAGAATCACAACTACCTGATGCGCCGGCTCGAGGACATGAAGACTATGCTGCTCAACGGGGAGGAGGCGATTATTGTGCTGAACAATCGCGTGAAGAAACTGCAACAGGCGGTGGGCGAAGAGGAACTCCAGCGCGCGCTGTGCAGTTGCATCACGTCGCGCGGTGGTCGTGGCGCCCTAATGCTTATCAGTGAACTGTTCACCGACAAGCACGCGCTCGAAATGCTGCAGGATCTAGACAGTGCCCGCAGGAAGGCTCGCTCGGCCGCTATCGACACGGCCGAGTTTTGTTCGTACTGGTACGGTGACACACTTCGCTCGCAGGCCATCCAGAAGGAGAAACAAATTCGACGCTTGATCATGAAGATCAAGACGCAAGTTGTTTACCAGCGAGAGCGACACACCTACAACACAACCAGTTTCTCAGTCAAGCGCGTGAAGGTGGGCAATCAGACGAAAAAGATTGTCACAATTGTGACGCGAATGCACGTGATTGAGAAGGTGGTCGAGATGACTCGCTTGTGGATGCCTCAGCTGTCCAACTGGATCACAGAACAGATTCACTCGCTTGGCGACCTCAAGAGCCTGCTAGCCGCTAACCATCTACACGTGACCTCCCGTTCGACCGAGCGTCCAATAATCACGCAAACCTCGAGCTACACCACAAGCGTAAAACCGGCGGCCGCGCAGGATCGAGCCAAGCGCGAGCTCATCATGCCTATGCCGCTCGATCAGGACGGCTTGTATGATTATGCCGTCGAGGAGGAGCCAATCGACGACGATCTGGTTGGAACCACAATCGTGCAATCGTTCATTACGAAGCACCACAGCAACAATGGGCCCGTGACGCCACTGTTGCGCGGTCGTCGCGGTGCTGCATCCTCGACAACAAGCGCACCGACAACCGCCCGGCCGCCAGCTGTGAAATCGGCAGCGCGCAGTAGAAATGCCAATCACTGCCGTGCAATGAAAGATGCACGCGATTTCGAGGCGCGCAGCAGTGTCTCGGCATGCAAGTGCGCGCTCGATGGTTTCTCGACGCTTATCGATATCGCGTACGAAACCAATGCCATACTGTACGAGACCACGCATATCAAGCGCGACAGCGCCTACATGAATACGCTGCGTGAGACATGGGCGAACTCGTTCGGTGCCGGCTGGGTGGACAAACGCGACGAGTGGGCAAAGAGATTCCAGGAAGGCTTGAAGAATGAGTCTCTACCAGAGTTGCCCACCAATTTGGATGTGCAATATCGCAGCTCGCTCTTCGAGCGTCAGAATGCGCGCAAGTCGGTGGACGAGATTATTGACGATGCGTTAGAGCCGACTGGTGACGCGTATGAGCGCGGTGTTCGTCTGGGCTACACGATTGGTAAGTTCATTGGTGAGAAGGCAGCTCGACAGTGGCCCGATCCGGTCGAGTTAAACACGTTCACGTACGACAGTTTGTTCCTCGCCGGCCAGGGATACAATCACACCGTCGAGGACACAAGACATCTCGAGAACTTGATTGTAACCGAAACAGCCAAGCGTGTGGCTTTCACTGAGGCCAACAGGCAGGCGTTTGCGGAGTCGCTGCATACGGCCTACTTGAACGGTGCGTTCATTGTGCCCAAGTTTGGTGTCTTGCACGGCCAGCGCGCAGTGGCCAAGCGCGCCGCATTTGAGGGCTCGCAAATTGGTTATCAAGCAGCCTCGAGAGCCTCAGTTGATTTGACTGCCAAGGCAATACGCTTTTTCCGTCTCCACGAGCACCAGCGCGAGCTGGCTGCTCCCTACAAGCTCGACCATAACAAAGGGCGTGCAGTTGATCGGCCGGCTTGGAAGGGACTCATTGGGCGTCTTCACGAGGTGCGTTTGGAGAGTGAAATCAATGCCAATATCTCGAAAACTCTGTTGCAGTGTGGCCAAAAGACGGGCGCTTTAATGGGCGCGCTCATGGGCCTGCTGGTGGTGCCCGAAGCGTTCGAGACCTATTCGCGAGTGCGCGGTTCACTTGAGGCGGTTGAGAGCGAGTACTATCGATACAAACTAGGCGCACTGCGTGGCTACGAACTTGGTGAGTCTTGGGCCGTGCTAAACTACACGAACACCCTGGCGAAGCATATGGATACGATGCGCTCGCGTTTTGGCAAACACCTGTCGCCTGTATGGATGGGACGCCGCTCATCAACGAGCACCACAAAGAAGCCGACGACTGAGACACAGTCAAAGGGCAAGAATATCACGCGCATACCTGACGATCGTATGTTTGCCACCGCGTACGAAACTGACCCGGAGCACACGAACTACAATAATCTGTTCCAATACATGGTTGTCAACTATGGCAAGAACCTTGTGGCCAACCACTCGCGCCAGAGTATGCTAATGCTCAGATCGCTTGTGCCCATTGAGGAAAAGATGATCAACGACATCAAAGGAGCAGTCGGGTGATCTGATTGATGCTACGAGTGAAAAAACAGGTGGCAATCACAACCAGCGTGATAATGACGACGTCTTTGAAACAACCAAGGTGGCTGGCTATCTGACTGGATCGCTGAGATCATCCACGAAGCCGGGCATTGATTATCCGGTCAAGTTAGAAATCATAGATCTCGGCCCGATGATAGAGTTCACCGATGCCGATGTTCAAGATGATTCCAAGAAGGGCGCTGACAAACTTGACGTGATATCTCTAAGCGAGGCGCTCACGAAAGTCAACAAGATCTACATTAAGCTGCGACTGCCCAAGAAGGTCGACTCGCAAAAGCATCTTGACGATCTTGAGGAATACCTCAATGCCGATCAAGCCGACTCAGGTGATGGTTTCTTGTGTGGATCTTACAGTCAGTTGGGTGTCTCGCATCAGATCGACTCGAATGACATCGATAAACTAGTTCAACAGCAGGCCCGTGAGACTCAGGACGAGCTTCAACTGGAGGCTGCTATGTTGGACGAACTATTTTACAGAATTGAGATGAAGCCGCATGAAGGCGGGAATGCTATCGAGATGACTGCACGTGCAATGAAACCGACAGCTGTTGCGTCTGTATCTCAAGTATCGCCGATGAATGACATTCCGGCAAACCTCAAAAATTCAAGGCGACCAAATGAGCTTAACGCTCCTAGTTCGGCAGCACATAATGACACGAAAGCCGAGCACCATAGCACACCAAAACCTGCTAATCATGGCACCGAGAAACCCTCTGCTCATGATGAAACGACACCTGCAAGCCACAGTACCTCAAAACCTAAACACCACCACAGTTCCTCGAGACCCGCACACCTTAGTACTCCCAAACCTGCCGAAACAAGCACGACACACGAGCCGCACACAACCTCGGTGAAACCCAAATCGACCACAATATTGCCAAAACTCGACGGTAAGGGTCGAAGCTCGGACTTGGAACCATTCACAACTAGTGATTACAAGGATGCAAAGGTCGAACCCGATGGTCCGACTGAAAGTCACGAAACAACTCCTGGAACTGACTTTCACGACGAAACAACCTCAACGCCGATTACTGAGAAACTGAATGAGGAGCCCAAATAATATTGAGGCCTCCGAATGTACACTTACTTTTTGACGGTGGGTAAGTGAAAGGATTCGTGGATTGATGATTGATATTGCTAGTGAGGCTTGAGATAAGATTGTTGTGCTGATTTGGCAGATTGTGATAGCTTGAAGGTGGTATTGTATTTGTGCTGGATGGGTTGAACTTGATATACGACATGAGAATAAAAGCCAATAAAATCAACAAGATGGAGCATATCAACACGGTGCTATACTCGTAGGCAAAGTAACGGACTCGTTGCTGGGCTCGCTTCCACTTGCGCGAGGTGAGTATTGCAGCGCCGGCACCAACGCCTCCAGCTGACATTGAGGATGAGGTAGCAGTCGGGTGGAATTGATGGTGGCCGAGCTTCTTAGGTCCGCGAGTGTCAATTGTTGCCGAGGGCAGATGACCATTTAGACTCAGGCCGAGATGGTTTAGCGTTTGGTTGCTTTGCAAGACACCCGCCAGCGTGTTTTGACTCTTGCTCGCGTTGATCGGTGGCAAAGGTGGTAAATTTGCAGTTTGGCGCGGTTGTCTACCGTAGGTGAGGGGCATTGACTGGCCCGACATTGATGAGGCACCCGAAGATGACAGTGGACGATTGTGGTAGTGCTGTTGCTGCGTTTTGGCCGCTGCTGCAACTGCATGCTGCTGTCTCAGGATTGTGTCCAACATGAGCTGGTGATGATTGTCAAGGCCATTATTATGCGGGTTGTAATGGTGCAGGGTATTGTTGTTGTTGAACGATGGCTGTTGTAAATGAAATTGAGTCCCACTCGAGTAGAGCTCTTGCTGGGGTATGGTGGTTTTGCCACCGTTATTGAGCTGCGCTATTGATTGACCATTAATTGTGGCATGCTGGTGGTATTGGTTGGCCAGTGTTGATTGGCCGTTGTTAAACAAATTGGCTGGATTCAAGATTGTTGTGTTGCTGCGCTTGAAATTTTGCTGTTGATTCGATGCAGCGGCTTGTTGCTCGTTAGGCACACTGATTTGATCATAGACGTGGTAGAGCAGTGAGGTTGATGAGGATGGCGAGTAGAGCGACATATCATTTGTGACTTGCTTGTGATTGTGGCTCGTTGTGTGGCTCAACATTGGCAATCGGCTCATATCGTTGTGTTGGCCTTGATGGTGCTGATCGCTTTGGTTGGCAGAGCTTGTTGCGTCGTCGTAAGCTGAATCGAACAAGTTCCCTTGCTGCTGTTGCTGCTGCTGCTGCTGCAAGTTCGCCAGGTCGAACATGTGAGAGGTTGGCCTCAAGTTGCTGTTTGCTTGCTGTGGTGGCATATTGGAACCATATAATGTATTCTGTTGCTGAAGAATTCTTGTCATCGGTTCTTGTCTCTGTTGTTGCTCTTGATTTAGACCGATGCACCGTTGCATCTGTTGACTAGAGATTGTTGGGTGCGAATTGGCAATCATTTGACAGCTTGGTTAGCTTGCTGACTGACTGGCTGATTAGTGAAAATTGCTGTCAATTAGCTGACGGTGCAATGTTGTTTCATGTGTCATTCGAATGGATCGGCTGGCTTCACGTACGTTGTCGACTAAGCAAATGCTCGATGGCGACTGGCGAGAGTTCGAACGGCGGGCGTCCGAAAGACAAGGCGAACATTCGTTCGCGAACGTTTCTTGTTCGCTCGATTGCAACCGGGTAGGGGGAAGGGGGAAAGAAAGCCCATGTTTGTTCGCGGAAAGCTTTGAATCGCGAGGGGAAAGCAATGCGCACTGACGAATAGAGTCGTGCGCGCGAGAGAAAGAATGCTCGCTAACGTGCGAACCGTTTGTGCGTGCATGCGGGTGCGGCCTTATGCCTTCTCTCGCTGGGCTACGAAAACTGCGCTCATGTTATCACGCATGCGCTAGGAACGTATTGGCCGGTGCCAACAATGCCCAATCATTGCGATGCATGAACTGGAGCCGTCCGGGACAATGATTCTCGTGCACTTTCGGCCGACCACGAGTGCTTGCTCTGCAGGCAATTACGGTTCTTGTCAGTTTGATTTGAAAAGTGCATGAATTGTTCGATCCCACTCGTCTCCTGCTAATGAAACCTTTCCCCCATTCACTGAAAAGCTCAAAAGACGCCCAAATATTGTTCTCGTACTGTAACAAAGCGGCTCCATATCGCTCAGCGTCTCAATGAGCACTCGAGTGCTAAGTAGGAGGACAGATGCAATTCAAGATCAATCGAGAGTCAGAACGAGATTTGTCCCGTCATTCCCTCGTGTTGTGCCCCCCCCCTCCTCAGGCTCTTGTCATATTACTCGATGATGACTAAAATTGATAATGTTAAAATCTCAATCATAATCATCGTGATCTCCATCATAAGTGCGAGGCTTACTTTTATTTCGTCGTCGCCAAGTGGCAGCTAACGAGCATGGAGGAGATAAATCAGTGTCCAAGGATGAGAGAGGAGAGAGAGAGAGAGAGAGAGAGAGAGAGAGAGAGAGAGACCGTGCGCTCTTGAGATGCTGCTCATGTTGCTTATCATCGAACAACTTCCATAGATCATCAAACTTGCTTGCCGGGTAAGATGATAGCGCGCGACACTGGCCCAATGCAAGCGAGGCACGGGCACAAGGGGAAGGCTGACTGACTCTTGAGTGTTTGTTTGTCGCTGTGCGAGTGCGCTTACACTGCCCACACTCGCACGACGACAGCCGAGCTGACCACTCATGTCGTGTGGCTTTTGGCGACAATGTGCTCCGCCGTGAGCCTGGTGTTGTGTTCACCTGTCGGCAGGACTGAAGACCACTTGAATGCGTGTGTCGCGCGCTCTTTACCGAGTGGACAGTTTTGCCAGATCGTCGAGCACCAACTAGATAAAGATAAGCGCGCAAATATTGAGAGGACTGGTCAAAGATTTTTGGTTGGTCGCGTGTAGCGGTCGTTTGTGCGCGCGCATGCGGAGGGAAGATCACTTTCAGCGGAACATTTTTATCACCAACTTTGTCTCGCTGCTCGGGCCAGCTCAAGACTTGGGCTAGAACACACGCTCGGTCTCGAGTGTACGCAAAGACTCTTGATTTGGCGTAGCGCGTGATCCGTGAACGCATCCACCTGTAAGATTTCTCTCGTGCTTGTGTGCGCGCGCGCGCGCGAGGAGTGAGCACATCAACAGCTAGCCTGGCCACGATCGAAACCTACCCGCGGCTGGTTCCCCCTCTTCACCATGTGCCATGTTTGGTTTGCTTGGCCACCCCGCTCAACATGCCTCGCGCAAGCCAGAGAGGTGCTTGGGCCAGAGAGATGCTCAGTGCGCCGGCTCTTCGTTTGTGTTATCTCAAAAATTGATCAAATTTAATGATCGCACTCCCTTGGCCTGGCCCGACCGCCGCCGGCTCTCACCAGCCGAGAGAGGTTTCAAGATCTTCGCCCCCCCCTCCCATTTAGTGGCCCCGCAAGATCGTCAAGTGGCCAAGTGGTCGCCGCACTTGACTCCCGGCGCTTTTTTGGTCCTGCGCGCGAGCGTGCGGCCGCTTCAGCCCCCGAGCCGTGATATCCAGCGGGCAAGATGCTCGCTCAGTCGACTTGCCACTTGCTAATCAGCTAGTCGCGATTTTGTACGCAAACACTTGTTGTTGTTTTTGTTTCGCAACCCTCGTTTGCGATCGCGAGGTGTCCGAGTCGAAGGGCCAGCTGCTTGTCCTGATCGGAGGCGACGGCGGCGGCGGCGCCGGCTCCGTGCGCTTGGAAAGAAACAATAATTTAGCGAGCAGAGAGAATGAGAGAGCTCGAGATGAATAAATTCATCTTATTTGCGCGGCGCACTCGGCAAAAGCATGCGAACATATCCAAAAAGGGCAGATAGCCAGAGCGCACAAGAACAAGAGCAATCAAACTCGATTGGGCCGATGCGCGCGCTGACTCTCTTGCCCTTGCGGGGGCTCACACAAGAGAGCGCCCATTTGGAGCAAACCAAATAAAGAAGCCACAATCAAGAGCAGCAGCAGCAGCGGCACCATTGCGAGCATTAGAGAGGGCAGGCCAATAAAGACATTTCAGAGGGCAGCAAAGAGACGCAAGCAGGCAAAGTGACCAATTCATTTGCAGCGAGCCATCGCCCAGGCAATGAGACAGAGAGTAGTGGTCACGGGCGGCCAACGTTGTTTGCGATCGATTGCCCGCGTCGCGCTCGTAAAACTTTCGAGACTCTTGCATGTCTTCGCCATCGTGGTCGTCGTTGTCCTGGTCCGCGGGGCAAGCGCGCCGCTAAAACAACTCACTCGTCGGGTCGCGCGCGATAGGGCGAACGCTGAATGAGCTCGATCTCGAGCGCCGATCGATCTCTCTTTCTCGGCTGATGCAACTTGTCGATTGCAGCAGGCGAACGCAATCACTGTGCGCAGCGTTCCAGCGCGAGTCTCGCATTTCACGCGCGCGATAGCTGATGGAGTGGCGCGCGTTCTGTTTTGATCGATCAGTTCGAGGAGATCGCCAGGATTCGACTTCGTTTACGACTGTTTTCAAATTCTTGCCCATCCGCTCGTCTGCTCGTTCCAATTTCAAAGTCAAAGCTTTAATTTCAAACGACGCCGGCCGAGGCGAGCCATAAAATGCGGCCCTGAGTGATCATCTCGTGCGAGGGCGAGGGCGAACGAGTTGCGCGAGTACCCGACTGGGCCATGCACCGGTGCGCGCCCGCACGTTCAAGGCCAACTTCAATGCTTTGTCTTTGGTTGACGCCGTACTGACGCAAGCGAGTGCCCGCTAGCAACTTGGCTCGTCTCACGATTGACTGACTTGGACGACGCGCGCCGATTTGATTCGATTTGATTTGATTAAACTTGATTCAATATCCAAATGACTCTCGCGTTCGGCCGGCTGACTTGATGGATTGTCGACTAACTATTGCGCGGACGAGGTAAGACAAATCAAACAGTGCGGGTTTCACTCTACCGTTGGGCTGCATTGCACGGGCTGCACCCCCACACACACACACACACACACGCGCGACCGGCACCCAGATGAGCAGTGCGCGCGCGCGCAAACAAATTTGCATTTGGCGCGCACGCAGCGCAAGCGAGCGATCATTTAAAGTCGAGCGCGCGGACGTTTTGCATTGGAAATTGGCAACTCAACGTCGCGTCTAGTGTAAGCGCGACATTCGGAATGGCCAACTTGCGCCGTTTTAGTTTGATTACAAACTAGAACAAACTGGCTACCTTTTGCGCAAATTTACAATTTCGCCTGCCCTCATGCTCACTCGGCGACGCGCGCGATTAGCATAATTTGCCAGCGGGCCGCTCTCGTGAGTGCGCAAATCAAACGGGCGATTACAATTCACCTGAATCGGCGGCGATTCAACCCGCTCGCTGGCGGGCACATTTAATTGAGCGGGCCAATCAACGGTGGCGTCCTGAGGACTCTGTTTGGGACAACGTTTGAAAACAACGACGAACGTGCAAGCCAATCAACGATGAGACGCCAAGACGGCCCCCCGAGAGACGCTCGTGCGGCCACCCGCCGCTTGTGCGCTCGACAAAACTTCATTAGCACGGCGCCGGGGACGCAACATGACAACTGCGTGCAGCACGCGCCGCAAAGTTAGTGTCAAGTGCGCGCGTGTTTGAATTCGGGCGCGTGCGAATTGTTGTCGCGCTGCTCGGCTCGCCGTCACTGGCCACTGGCGCGGCCTGATCTTGTCTCACAGTTGCCGCTGCGTGCAAATGTGTTGCCATAACTCGACTTGGCGGTGTCATGCCGAGAGCTCGCGCGTACAAATTCGAGTCACGTCCTCTGTTTGAGTTCACAGAGCCGACAAAGCGCGAGCATGAACTCGCAGGTGGAGCGCCACCAAGCGGCCACTCGCTCACCTGTACCGTCTTGAACTTCATTCATATGAATGAGCTCTAGCCAAGCGCGCACACTTACCCATAGGCTACGCACAAGCTAGTTGCGAGCGTTACAGCCAGTCGGCCTGCCGATGATTTCATGAA